>CM043018.1:38419041-38534029 GCA_023690525.1 Holotrichia oblita | reverse complement strand
GTTTGGGTATAAGTTTGTATAAAACGTTTGTTAATGGTAGGTACCTATCCTTTGAAAGACGAACTCTGTCTAAATTGAAGGATATACCTATGTATACATATATATGGAAGAAAATTACCCAAAAGAAGACTCGGTGATTACCGATTTAGTGATAGTACTAGTACAATTTCACCGTAAATTTATGTTACGGAATTCGGGTTATATAGGTTGTGACAAGACAACTTTTGCTGTTGACGTTTCCGGGTTTATTTAATTAACCCTTCATCAGAACCTGAGATGTAAAATTACAGCAATCAATGAGGGTGTACATTAAAAGAATTGATAAATAAATTACTTACATTAGTAATTACATCTCATTTTTTTGTATAGTGAATACCACATCATGGATTGGCCAACATAGAACATTTAACGTGTTTGATGTTTAAAATTAAACTTTTAATTTTAAGTTGTCTTATTACTTCCTATATAACCCGAATTCCGTAACATAAATTTACGGTGAAAATTGTACTATATATATATGTATATCTATACTTTCTCTATAAAATATCCAATCCAATAATAAAAATATTGGATGTAAGGGAGTTATGAGCTGAAGAGGCAATTAATTCAAATCATTTCCCATACATTCTTTAGGAAGACGCGCATAAATAGGTTTGAAAGGTGCTCATTCGTTGCGACATCTAGATATCATCTGAATTAAGGATTACTATAATGTAATTATAATTGGCTAACGCCCGTAACAGCGCAATACTTGCACTGGCCAACTGGCTCCAAAACTAACAACTCAATGTTCAGAATCTATTTCGAGCATAGGATAATGCTTATTGGTACCTATCTGATATTCCCTCATTATAAGCTTTCTTGAAATTATTCACAAGAATTCGATAAGGAATCACGGATCTATTTACCATTTAGTGTATTTTCTAGCATGCATTTTTCCTCTAAACATCATATCATTTATAAAAATGTTATAGCATAACTGTTTGAACCTCACTTGTTGCTGTTTATATTGAAGGTTTGATGAACTAGATTATATTTGCCCTCTTATTGAAACATACACCACAATACATTTTCTTATTGAGTACCTGTTTCATTAGTATTCACTTATAATAATTATCTTCGATTCGATTTCTGATACTTGAAACTGGACCGGATTTGTTCGGTACATGCAGCCCAGATAGCATCTCATCGTTCTCCCGTAGTAGTATAGTACTCTGCTCCGCCCATGTCGTTGCACGACGTTATCTCTTTGACACGGGTAAGCTTTATGCGACGCACTGCGAATGACGTTCTCCTGCACTATAGCCGAGCGCGATGTCCTTATAATTCCATTACTTATCCCTCCCTTACTCGTGCTACCGCTATCGCGAGCACTTTTTATCTATTAACCTTCGCTGGAGAGTTGACTTTTGTACGTCTTAATTACATTACGCCACCGAAGCTTTTATCTGTCCTGCTTTCTCGCCGTATATAGCTGGGCGGTCTGCCGTTGACTGTGATCGTATTCTACGCGATATGAATAGGGACGTGTGTCAGCTGTTTATGAAGAGCGGCGATGGCGAATTGCCCGTTCGCTCTCGACTTTTTACCCACTACGATTCTCTCGATTTTGTTGTCGCTTCCCGTTAGGTGCATTCTACGGATGTTCTCTACCGAAGTGAATGGATAATTGTTATCTGGTTCCCGAATCAAAGGAAAGATGATTTTATGACCATATAGACGTAAAAAGCTATATTGCCGCCGTATCTGTAAAGTGGATCGGGGAACATAATAGTAATGATAGTGTCCTGTCGCGGTAGCCTTTTCAACATAAATCGGATTATCTTCCAATATAAAAGTACAGGTTAGCTACTACAAAAAAGTTGGACATCTATGATTATTTCTGATCACTGAGATATTGATCAAAATGTACACTACATAAAAGATGCTAATTAAAGATTTAATTTTGTCACGAAAAATTCAATAGCGCAACGGAGTTTAAAGATGAAAACAGTAGTTTTAGTTTTTAAATTATGTATCAGTGAAAGTATTGTATTCAACAAATAAAACAATGACATATTTGCTTCAAGCGACTATGGAACATTGTTTAGAAACATGTAGATTAATACCGAATTCCTGAATTAGTATCAATTAGTATCATTTCGATAATTCAAACGAATATGCAGTTGTTCTTGCTTAGGTTTGCGTAATAAAAACGTTTGGAGATTTTTACGCAAACTAATGTGAAACTTCTGTGAATTTTTTTTGGTGTACCAAACAGAAAAACAACGTTAAACCAGCTCAAATACAAGGTTAAACAAACAGGACGGATATTTACGAAAAGGCTAATACTGAGGACCACATAGTCAGATAGATCTCCGACAGATAGCGCTAGATTATTAAAATCTTAGTATTTTGTGTAATCAACCATCAGTTGAGGTTATGGCGTACCAGACGTTCGAGCATCTCGTTTCTGCATATAATAGTTTCTTAAGAAAATACGAGTCTATTGCGGTTGTTCAGCGTGAAGTTCGTTGCCATTGCAATCTGCACAGTAATTGAGCTGCTCCCATTCGTAATAGATGTCAGAAGGAAGAATTTTTTGAGCTAAATGACAACCTCCTTTTGTTCACGAGCAGTAAGCTCATTTCTATCTCGCTGGCAAGGTGAATCAAGAGAATCGTCGTTATTAGTCTTTGAAAAAATCCGAGAAAACTAATCGATAGACTGCTGCACAGGCCCAAAGTAACGTTCGGGTGCTCTGCGAGCAAAACTCATAGTCAACTCCTATATTCTCAAAGATGATAATAGAACTGCTGTTACCGTGAACTAGGAGCACTATATCGAGATGATACATAACTTCCTTTCGCCTAATTTACGAAGAAACTGTGTTCCAAACTGATGTGTGTGGTTTCAACAGGTTGGGGCGATATACCATATAGCTTACCTTGTTGTTTATTAGAGGGACAAAATTTTAAATCGCTCGTCAAAAGAGGCTTATGATTGGTTAGTTGCCAGTCATGTATACACTGCTCAAATTTACCAATTTTACTGCCGCCATATTGCAAACACAGCTGATTGAGTAAATATCTTTGTAAAAAAAATATTTTCCAATGTTCCAAGAAAAACTTACTTCTCTGGACACTTTTCTCAGTGTAGCAGACCAATAAGTGTAACCAAGCTTTAAAATAAGACGATTGGGAAAGAGAGCCCCAATACCGAAGAGCAGCCAATACTTACCTTGCTTATATAGGAGAATGAGAATTACTTAAATTAAGTAAGTCTTACTTGCTCTCTTAATAAACACTTTTCTGTGTGTAGATTCCTCGATTTCTGAAAATACAATCTTTGTGTGGAGGGTAACCGCAAAATACGCACATAAGAACATATACCCTACGTATTAGCGAAACTAAAAGAAGCTGGTCACGCAACTAGACACAGTCGGCTCCTACAAACTTGACACAAACCAACACACCCGGGTACTTCCCTGACATATACACGTATAAACACTAAGAAAATTTCTATAATTCCACAGACTATTAACAAGTTTAGAAAAAAAATTATTAATTTTTTGTTAATGGACCTACAGAAAAACTGTTGTTGATTGATAGTTTTTTTAATCTTATTTTCTCTTTGTACTTGTGTTTCTTTGTAGTTCAGCATTAACTTCGGTGCATAATTTGCTGAATATATTAAGAAACCAAATATTCTGTTCAAAAGTTCATATGGCACTGAAAATTTCGCTGAATGTATATGAAACCTCGTAAATACGTGAAGCTACCAAGATTGTAAGAAATAGCACTTATTAAATGGTGCAGAATTAAATTAGTGTGAGAAACTCAAGATTAAGAAACCTGATATACAATGACAATGTACTTACAGTAGTATCCAAACGCATCAGTATATTAAAACTTCCGAAATACAAAAACGCGCAGTAAAACTACTTTAACCAACCGCTAAAAGGTATTAATTGCAGTTCGAATTTTACCACCTTCTTTGTAATAAATCCTTCTATCTGCACAGTGTTAAATCGTCTGTGTTAGATCTAAAAAGGGAGGCGTATAGGGGTGAATCGGAATGCTGGTCACTTACATCGCGATTGTACTTGATGGTGTAGTAGAGGATATAGTTTACTATTTCCGGCAGCGGCGTCTGTATTATAGCCTCCATGTCGATTATAGGTAAGCTCCAAATCATATTAAGAACGGTCCCGAGCGGAAATTACTCTAACTCTATTGTGTTACTAGGGATGATCCATCCTACAATGTCGAATAATGAACTCTTAATGCTGAGATTAGATACCATTGTTTTCAGTTTCGGGTAAAACACTGGCACCCTCTCTGTAAATGTGTGCCAGGTTTGAGAATATCGGATAACATTTTAGTACCTACGAAATAAATATGTACATATATATTAATAACACCTGCATGCTGGTCTAATATACATATATGTATTAGTCTGATTTCTTCTATTTCTATTTGTATTACAAGCATACTCACATTAATCTGTTATCATTCACGTTTGTAATTTTTGTAGAAATCTATTAAGAGATATGTATAATTAGGGTGTTACAAAGTTTATTGTGGTCCAAGCTGGTTATTACTGCTCAATAATTAGGCTTAAGATTTGTTGATCACTTCACATTCTATATTAGTTGCCTCTTGTAGAACATTTCTATTCCACCTCAGTCTTGTAAAAATTCTTATGCAAGAGGTACCCGGTCGATGGATACATCGTCTAAACTCGTCCTCCGCATCTATTCCTTCGCCCTTTCCAGTGGTACAACCATTAAAAATTCAGCGAGTGTTCGTCGTGGAAGTGATGTAATGCCGCTCGCTTTTCGGTAGATATTGTCGTCATTTATCATACTTCTACAGCACAATGGACATATCCCGGGATAGAAATGTTATAAATATTTAGAGGCAAATCATGAAATAAACCGTGTCGTACACGGCCGCGAGGAATGGCCGTTTCCGAAGGATATATTTCCCCCATCACTGTGTGTGAATATATGGGTTGTAGTCGAGATAGGGAGGCGATTTCCTAAGTATGAATTTTGTCGTTGGACACTGTAAGGAATTAGAAATATCACGATATTTACTGCTGAAATCGTTTAATATTGTTTGAAATCTGCCATATTTGTACTACAATATTTCACTGCTTTGATTAATGATTAATTACTGTAACCAGAGACTCTCAATATTCTTTTAATATTTATATGCCTACGGATAAGTAATTTAGAGAGAATTGTTTCTATTATTAGATGTTACTTGGCAATAAGGTGTTCTTTATCTTATCTGTCTTTATTGCTATTAACACAATTTACGATTGCATTAGTAATATTAGCTATAGTTATAGCAGTCTCTAACTGTAAACTTATGTTACACATTAGTAATGTCTCGGAAGGCAATATATATTCGTAATACCGTATTTGATTTGGCATGCCTCGAACAAGGCTATTACATCTAATAAAATAATGTAGTCTTCAGGCTTTCACGGCCACTGTCGATGGCTGCTCTTCAAAAGTGAAGTGTCACTTCACTTCTGAAAGAAGATCACGACAAGATGATCGAAACGTCAAGTACCACAACCTTTCTACAGAAACCCGAGAACCGAAGCAGCCATCTAATAAAATAAGTATAAAATTAATCTTTGTTACCTCAGCTAGCAAAATAATGAGTAACGAGCAAATGACAATCCAAATTACTATACAGGGTGCCCACCTAGTACGTGGAAATCCCATATTTTGGTTGATAATTGAGATAATTGAAACTTTTTTTATTTCACGTGTCTAGTTTTCTCAAGATCTACAAACCTAAAATAATGCCGATTATACAGGTGTTCCATTTCCTATGCACAGACAGCAACTTTGTTTTTTTTTAATACAAACCTATATTTTTTATAATTTATTTTTATTTTGAATCTACATTAAAAATAAAAGGGACTTTATGTATGGTATTCATATGAACAAACTGACGGTCTTTGAGATATTTGGCTTACTATGTTTTTCTAGTAATTTTTTGTCAATTCCAATATCACAAATTTTGCGGTTACGCTAGTTAACAGAAAAGCTATTTTTGCTTCAAATGTTAGGCAATAATGATTTTCAAAACGCCATGTCAGAAACTGACCTACAGTATAAGGGATGCCCAGAAAATGTCAAATTTGACGAAGCAAAATATGGAAAATCTCCGTTAATTCAAATGAAACAATTCTACAACTTTGCTATAGCATTCCCTATACCTAGGTTCAACATTTTAGGTAAAAAATGCAGTATTATATAGTAAATTTATGCAATTCTTCAAATTTACTCCATTAAAAAAAACTTCAAAAATTAAAAATACAAGATAAGATAAGATAGATGTTTATTAGCAAGCGCAATTAAAAGAATTGTTCAAAGCTATTAGGTTCTTATGTATAATATCTTTACCCATTTTGCAGTAATTCTTTTATTGATGTAGACTTGTTTCTACAGAAACTGAAATGTCTTTGCATTACTATTTGTTGTACAATCACATTGAACTCGAATATTTCTGTAGGCCATTCAAGTAATTATTGTAATCTTAATAAAAACCCAAACAAATTAAAGAGATTGTTTGAAATATCTAGCAATGTTTTGTCAGAATAACATAATCCTGTTTTGTAATTTTCCTGTCACATTTCTTCACATTTGCTATGTTATGATAATCATCTACTTGTATATCTGACATTTTAATGTTGCCTAACCTGAAATAATAATTATTGTGCAGAGTAAATATCAAATTCATGAACAAGATTGCCAATATGAAATGCAAAGGAGCATCATCATGCTCAAAACTAGTGTTGATTATTAATATCTGGGGGATTGTTTGTTAACAGTACATGTAACTAATTTTGCCAAAAAATTCCATTTTTTTAGTTAAATTGCCTTTGTTGAGAAAAGAACGATGTCCAACATTCGTTTGTTCAAACAATCTCTATTTTTTTTTTTAATAAGTTTATAATAGTTACTTAAGTGGCCTACAAAAACATTCGCATTCAATACGATTTCACAAGAAATAGTAATGCAAAGATGTTTGAGTTTCTCTAGACACAAGCCTACATCAATAGAAGAACTACTGCAAAATGGATAAAGATATTATACATAAAGACCCTAATGATAATAAAACTTATTAGGTATAAACTGGTTGGACTATTTTTTGCACAAGAAACACTTTAAAAAAATTTTTTTGTTCTGTAATTGAATTGTATTTTTGAAGTTTTTAGTTTTTTTAATGGAGTAAATTAGACTTTTTACTATAATACTACTTTTTTACCTAAAATGTTGAACTCAGGTGCTATAGCAAGTTGTAGGAATATTTAATTCTACGTTTTACTGGTCAACAATATACAGGATGTTCCATTTGAATTAATAGAGATTTTTCATATTTTACTTCGTCAAATTTGACATTTTCTGGGCACCTTATACTGTAGGTCGGTTCTGACATGGTGTTTTGAAGAACCATTATTATAACATTTGGCAAAAAAATAGCTTTTTCTGTTAATTAGCCTAACCGTAAAATTTGCGATATTATAATTGACTAAAATTGACTAGAAAAAATATAGTAAGCCAAATATCTCAAAGACCCTCGGTTTTTTTCATATGAATACCATACATAAGCTCCTTTATTTTTCATGTAGCGACATAGATTCAAAATAAATGATAAAAAACATAGGTTTGTATTAAAAAGTTGCTGTTCGTGCATAGGAAATGGAACACCCTGTATAATCGGCATTATTTTAGGTTTGTAGATCTTGAGAAAACTAGACACGTGAAGAAAAAGAGTTTCAATTATCTCTCTTATTAACCAAGATATTGGACTTCCGCGTACTAGATGGGCACACTGTATAATCAATATAGATTATAAAATTGTTAATAAAAAGTATAGTTGTAGAAAATAATTGTTTTGATTGAATTTCTGATTCACAATTCAAGGAGTAAATACATAATTTTGATCAACCATCTCTTTAGGAATGAACTCATCATGCATGAACTCATCAACAAGTTTAACGTACAATATAAGAAATTATATTTCCAGCAGCTGATCCAACCACCCTCGAACTGGGAGCTTGTCGTAAAAAGAAAAATTTCCTTTTTATCCCAGCAGTGACAGCAGCAGCATAATTATTAAAAAATTATATATATATAAACCAGCGACGACAGCATGTAATTTCAACTTAATAACAATTGCAGTCGTTGTCGTCGCTGGTTTATATACATATATATATATTTTTTAATTTGTCCAATCGCGTAGCTAGCTTATATTAAAAATTAATACTCTAAAGCCATTGCTAGTATACCTATTACGAACGAAAAAAAAATAAAAAAGAAGAAAATAATTGCTCCTGAAGGACAAAAAGGTACAAAACTCCACATTAGGCAATAGAAACCAAATTTGTTACAAATTAGAAATTAATATTTCCTACACTGTTTACCGTAACTGCTCAGCATAACTTCTATTTGATAGCCTTCAACCCTTCGTCCAGTAAAATAATTATGGACAAATCTAGTCACTTGCTTTTTGATCCTTATACACTGATTTCCGTAATACTACGGACTTTTCTATAACTGTTTGGAATTTACAGCTAGGTATATATTAACGAAAACGATCTAATTAAATATTATCAACTTCATTAATCGAATACCACAGAACAACGAGCCAAATTCTGATCAAATTATATGATTTATTATACTTCCTAGATTAGAGCAACCTGATTCGATCTCTGGTACTTTTTTTTTGAATTTGGTTTTCTATAGTTTTCCAAATTCTATGGCAGATGAGGAAACGCAAAATCTTAAGTCGGTCTAGAGGTACAGGCGTAATAATAACTCATAACCAGTCGATGTCCTCAGTATTATATGATCAATATTAATTGATGACCTATACATTTCGATTCTTCATGCGCGGAATATCTGTTTATAACTGAAGCTGTAGCCTGATTATTTTGTTCTTTTATTCTTCAACAATAAAATACATTAGTACTGTTTATCGCAGTTCTCCTCATTTCGTAATGTTATTATATTTTTTCACTGTAATAAATTACAGCTTTGTTTTTGTCCTAGCAACAGTAACAAAAATGTAACTAACTTGTACAACTTCGACAATTAATTTCTGAATATAACTGACGAATAATATCTGTGGCACACAAATATTTTTTTTCGCTACTCAGCTTACATTTACATTTAATTACAGCGACATTTTCGACTAACGTCAACTCTATCCCACGTAAAAACTCCATCCTTCTTTTGCCGCATCTCCTGCGTCAGCTCTTTCTGCAAGCTGGGAGATTCGAACTTGTATAAAAAAAGGAAGTTAATCGGGTACAGTATAAATTAGTTAGCCGAGCTTTACGTCGAGTGGATCAGATGACAGCGTTGCTAGGGATCGACGGTATCTTGTAAACATCTTGTCGTGGATCCTGTGAAAGTAAGGATGGAAGTGATGACATTTTTTTTAATGAGAACACAAGAAGGCGGTTATATTTTGTACGTTAGCAAAATAACAAAGGATGACACATATCAATATTTACGAAAAATATAAGTTGTTCACAGTTGTTACTGGAGCTAGAAAATTGATTAAATTAGGAAAGATACAGTGTTTGTTGTCTATGGATTTAATATGCTTAATCAGAAAAATAATTAAACATCTGATTGCCCAAGTATATGACAATTTTTTGAACGCAATAAACTAGCTGAAATAGCTACTTTTTCTAAACTAAAAGAATTCTTACCAAGATCATTTTTTTATGTGTGGTGTGTGTTTAGTTGCAGCAACTCCGTAAACTGTATCGCTTGTATGGCTATTACTGCAACTCTCGCAGTGTAGTTTTTGTGTGCGTAATTTGTGCAATTTTGCATACATAAACCATACATTCTATTCTCTGAGCAATTGGGCTACGTTTATATCCTGTTACCAGTCTCTTTTATTAAAAATGTATTCACTTCATTCTAGGATATTTAATGCACAATATCATCAAGGTTTTGTCGTAAATTAAAGTATTACCGACGTTGATGACCCTTCAGATTCAAACAGAATTAGAATGAAAGATAAGTTTGTTTTGTAATATAAGTGAAAGTATGATCAAAGGCCACATAGTTTAATATAGTAATATTCAACAATCCTGTTATTTCTTGGAAATCATACCAGACGTTAAAAAATTAAATCTAATGTAACTAACTAAGATGCACTTGACAAATGACGAATGGAAAAAATATTGTACGTTCTAAGCTTTATAAAGTTTAAGTGTGGTACTACCGTTGTCCAGGGGATGGAATTGCCCTCTCGAGGTTACAAATGAGGCGTTGGCACATCTTATAAAAACGGCGTCATTTTTTATATTCAGATTTCTGCTCCTGCTGCCATTGCTTCTTCTTTCCCTCCTTCTTCTTCTTCTTTGCTACCACCAATACGCAAGCACCCTCTTTTTCTTTCTCCTTTCTTCTCCGGGAGTCCAGAGAGTCTTTTTTCCTCCGTCGACCTACGCACGTGTTGGATTTTTTCTCGTGCACGTCTCGCATCACTAGGGATGGATATGAAAATGTGTTGTGTGAGACTCATACCGAATAAGCCTTTTATTAATGGCATTAAATTTGCCGGCGCTTTTTATCCCTTGCGGTGCGCGAAAGCCGATCATTAGTTATTCGGGATTGACGTAGTTCACGGATTCGTAAAAATATATAATCATCTCGCACACGTAGTGTCGAGCAATAGCGATATCAGATTCGTTGGGTCTACATTTATGTCCATCACAAATGGCCTGGGAAACTTCGCTAGAATTCAATATGATACACGAGATGTGTAATCCTAACTGGACAACGGTAGTACCACACTTAAACTTTATAAAGCTTAGAACGTACAATATTTTTTCCATTCGTCATTTGTCAAGTGCATCTTAGTTAGTTACATTAGATTTAATTTTTTAACGTCTGGTATGATTTCCAAGAAATAACAGGATTGTTGAATATTACTATATTAAACTATGTGGCCTTTGATCATACTTTCACTTATATTACAAAACAAACTTATCTTTCATTCTAATTCTGTTTGAATCTGAAGGGTCATCAACGTCGGTAATACTTTAATTTACGACAAAACCTTGATGATATTGTGCATTAAATATCCTAGAATGAAGTGAATACATTTTTAATAAAAGAGACTGGTAACAGGATATAAACGTAGCCCAATTGCTCAGAGAATAGAATGTATGGTTTATGTATGCAAAATTGCACAAATTACGCACACAAAAACTACACTGCGAGAGTTGCAGTAATAGCCATACAAGCGATACAGTTTACGGAGTTGCTGCAACTAAACACACACCACACATAAAAAAATGATCTGATTAAAAAGTAGCTATTTCAGCTAGTTTATTGCGTTCAAAAAATTGTCATATACTTGGGCAATCAGATGTTTAATTATTTTTCTGATTAAGCATATTAAATCCATAGACAACAAACACTGTATCTTTCCTAATTTAATCAATTTTCTAGCTCCAGTAACAACTGTGAACAACTTATATTTTTCGTAAATATTGATATGTGTCATCCTTTGTTATTTTGCTAACGTACAAAATATAACCGCCTTCTTGTGTTCTCATTAAAAAAAATGTCATCACTTCCATCCTTACTTTCACAGGATCCACGACAAGATGTTTACAAGATACCGTCGATCCCTAGCAACGCTGTCATCTGATCCACTCGACGTAAAGCTCGGCTAACTAATTTATACTGTACCCGATTAACTTCCTTTTTTTATACAAGTTCGAATCTCCCAGCTTGCAGAAAGAGCTGACGCAGGAGATGCGGCAAAAGAAGGATGGAGTTTTTACGTGGGATAGAGTTGACGTTAGTCGAAAATGTCGCTGTAATTAAATGTAAATGTAAGCTGAGTAGCGAAAAAAAATATTTGTGTGCCACAGATATTATTCGTCAGTTATATTCAGAAATTAATTGTCGAAGTTGTACAAGTTAGTTACATTTTTGTTACTGTTGCTAGGACAAAAACAAAGCTGTAATTTATTACAGTGAAAAAATATAATAACATTACGAAATGAGGAGAACTGCGATAAACAGTACTAATGTATTTTATTGTTGAAGAATAAAAGAACAAAATAATCAGGCTACAGCTTCAGTTATAAACAGATATTCCGCGCATGAAGAATCGAAATGTATAGGTCATCAATTAATATTGATCATATAATACTGAGGACATCGACTGGTTATGAGTTATTATTACGCCTGTACCTCTAGACCGACTTAAGATTTTGCGTTTCCTCATCTGCCATAGAATTTGGAAAACTATAGAAAACCAAATTCAAAAAAAAAAATACCAGAGATCGAATCAGGTTGCTCTAATCTAGGAAGTATAATAAATCATATAATTCGATCAGAATTTGGCTCGTTGTTCTGTGGTATTCGATTAATGAAGTTGATAATATTTAATTAGATCGTTTTCGTTAATATATACCTAGCTGTAAATTCCAAACAGTTATAGAAAAGTCCGTAGTATTACGGAAATCAGTGTATAAGGATCAAAAAGCAAGTGACTAGATTTGTCCATAATTATTTTACTGGACGAAGGGTTGAAGGCTATCAAATAGAAGTTATGCTGAGCAGTTACGGTAAACAGTGTAGGAAATATTAATTTCTAATTTGTAACAAATTTGGTTTCTATTGCCTAATGTGGAGTTTTGTACCTTTTTGTCCTTCAGGAGCAATTATTTTCTTCTTTTTTATTTTTTTTTTTCGTTCGTAATAGGTATACTAGCAATGGCTTTAGAGTATTAATTTTTAATATAAGCTAGCTACGCGATTGGACAAATTAAAAAATATATATATATGTATATAAACCAGCGACGACAACGACTGCAATTGTTATTAAGTTGAAATTACATGCTGTCGTCGCTGGTTTATATATATATAATTTTTTTTTAATTATGCTGCTGCTGTCACTGCTGGGATAAAAAGGAAATTTTTCTTTTACGACAAGCTCCCAGTTCGAGGGTGGTTGGATCAGCTGCTGGAAATATAATTTCTTATATTGTACGTTAAACTTGTTGATGAGTTCATGCATGATGAGTTCATTCCTAAAGAGATGGTTGATCAAAATTATGTATTTACTCCTTGAATTGTGAATCAGAAATTCAATCAAAACAATTATTTTGTACAACTATACTTTTTATTAACAATTTTATAATCTATATTGATTATACAGTGTGCCCATCTAGTACGCGGAAGTCCAATATCTTGGTTAATAAGAGAGATAATTGAAACTCTTTTTCTTCACGTGTCTAGTTTTCTCAAGATCTACAAACCTAAAATAATGCCGATTATACAGGGTGTTCCATTTCCTATGCACAGACAGCAACTTTTTTTAATACAAACCTATGTTTTTTATCATTTATTTTGAATCTATGTAGCTACATGAAAAATAAAAGGAGCTTATGTATGGTATTCATATGAAAAAACTGAGGGTCTTTGAGATATTTGGCTTACTATGTTTTTCTAGTCAATTTTAGTCAATTATAATATCGCAAATTTTACGGTTAGGCTAATTAACAGAAAAGCTATTTTTTTGCCCAAATGTTAGGCAATAATGGTTCTTCAAAACACCATGTCAGAAACTGACCTACAGTATAAGGGTTGCCCAGAAAATGTTGTCAAATTTGACGAAGTAAAATATGAAAAATCTCTATTAATTCAAATGGAACACCCTGTATATTGTTGACCAGTAAAACGTAGAATTAAATATTCTACAACTTTGCTATAGCACCTGAGTTCAACATTTTAGGTAAAAAAGTAGTATTATATTAAAAAGTCTAATTTACTCCATTAAAAAAAAAACTAAAAACTTCAAAAATACAATTCAATTACAGAACAAAAAAATTTTTTTCAAAGTGTTTCTTGTGCAAAAAATAGTCCAACCAGTTTATACCTAATAAGTTTTATTATCATTAGGTCTTTATGTATAATATCTTTATCCATTTTGCAGTAGTTCTTCTATTGATGTAGGCTTGTGTCTAGAGAAACTCAAACATCTTTGCATTACTATTTCTTGTGAAATCGTATTGAATGCGAATGTTTTTGTAGGCCACTCAAGTAACTATTATAAACTTATTAAAAACCCAAAAAAATAGAGATTGTTTGAACAAACGAATGTTGGACATCGTTCTTTTCTCAACAAAGGCAATTTAACTAAAAAAATTTTTTGGCAAAATTAGTTACATGTACTGTTAACAAACAATCCCCCAGATATTAATAATCAACACTAGTTTGAGCATGATGATGCTCCTTTGCATTTCATATTGGCAATCTTGTTCATGAATTTGATATTTACTCTGCACAATAATTATTATTTCAGGTTAGGCAACATTAAAATGTCAGATATACAAGTAGATGATTATCATAACATAGCAAATGTGAAGAAATGTGACAGGAAAATTACAAAACAGGATTATGTTATTCTGACAAAACATTGCTAGATATTTCAAACAATCTCTTTAATTTGTTTGGGTTTTTATTAAGATTACAATAATTACTTGAATGGCCTACAGAAATATTCGAGTTCAATGTGATTGTACAACAAATAGTAATGCAAAGATGTTTCAGTTTCTGTAGAAACAAGTCTACATCAATAAAAGAATTACTGCAAAATGGGTAAAGATATTATACATAAGAACCTAATAGCTTTGAACAATTCTTTTAATTGCGCTTGCTAATAAACATCTATCTTATCTTATCTTGTATTTTTAATTTTTGAAGTTTTTTTTAATGGAGTAAATTTGAAGAATTGCATAAATTTACTATATAATACTGCATTTTTTACCTAAAATGTTGAACCTAGGTATAGGGAATGCTATAGCAAAGTTGTAGAATTGTTTCATTTGAATTAACGGAGATTTTCCATATTTTGCTTCGTCAAATTTGACATTTTCTGGGCATCCCTTATACTGTAGGTCAGTTTCTGACATGGCGTTTTGAAAAATCATTATTGCCTAACATTTGAGCAAAAAATAGCTTTTCTGTTAACTAGCGTAACCGCAAAATTTGTGATATTGGAATTGACAAAAAATTACTAGAAAAACATAGTAAGCCAAATATCTCAAAGACCGTCAGTTTGTTCATATGAATACCATACATAAAGTCCCTTTTATTTTTAATGTAGATTCAAAATAAAAATAAATTATAAAAAATATAGGTTTGTATTAAAAAAAAACAAAGTTGCTGTCTGTGCATAGGAAATGGAACACCTGTATAATCGGCATTATTTTAGGTTTGTAGATCTTGAGAAAACTAGACACGTGAAATAAAAAAGTTTCAATTATCTCAATTATCAACCAAAATATGGGATTTCCACGTACTAGGTGGGCACCCTGTATAGTAATTTGGATTGTCATTTGCTCGTTACTCATTATTTTGCTAGCTGAGGTAACAAAGATTAATTTTATACTTATTTTATTAGATGGCTGCTCTTCGGTTCTCGGGTTCTCTGCCGTGTAGAAAGGTTGTGGTACTTGACGTTTCGATCATCTTGTCGTGATCTTCTTCAGAAGTGAAGTGACACTTCACTTCTGAAGAGCAGCCATCGACAGCGGCCGTGAAAGCCTGAAGACTACATTATTTTATTAGATGTAATAGCCTTGTTCGAGGCATGCCAAATCAAATACGGTATTACGAATATATATTGCCTTCCGAGACATTACTAATGTGTAACATAAGTTTACAGTTAGAGACTGCTATAACTATAGCTAATATTACTAATGCAATCGTAAATTGTGTTAATAGCAATAAAGACAGATAAGATAAAGAACACCTTATTGCCAAGTAACATCTAATAATAGAAACAATTCTCTCTTAAATTACTTATCCGTAGGCATATAAATATTAAAAGAATATTGAGAGTCTCTGGTTACAGTAATTAATCATTAATCAAAGCAGTGAAATATTGTAGTACAAATATGGCAGATTTCAAACAATATTAAACGATTTCAGCAGTAAATATCGTGATATTTCTAATTCCTTACAGTGTCCAACGACAAAATTCATACTTAGAAATCGCCTCCCTATCTCGACTACAACCCATATATTCACACACAGTGATGGGGGAAATATATCCTTCGGAAACGGCCAATCCTCGCGGCCGTGTACGACACGGTTTATTTATTTCATGATTTGCCTCTAAATATTTATAACATTTCTATCCCGGGATATGTCCATTGTGCTGTAGAAGTATGATAAATGACGACAATATCTACCGAAAAGCGAGCGGCATTACATCACTTCCACGACGAACACTCGCTGAATTTTTAATGGTTGTACCACTGGAAAGGGCGAAGGAATAGATGCGGAGGACGAGCTTTAGACGATGTATCCATCGACCGGGTACCTCTTGCATAAGAATTTTTACAAGACTGAGGTGGAATAGAAATGTTCTACAAGAGGCAACTAATATAGAATGTGAAGTGATCAACAAATCTTAAGCCTAATTATTGAGCAGTAATAACCAGCTTGGACCACAATAAACTTTGTAACACCCTAATTATACATATCTCTTAATAGATTTCTACAAAAATTACAAACGTGAATGATAACAGATTAATGTGAGTATGCTTGTAATACAAATAGAAATAGAAGAAATCAGACTAATACATATATGTATATTAGACCAGCATGCAGGTGTTATTAATATATATGTACATATTTATTTCGTAGGTACTAAAATGTTATCCGATATTCTCAAACCTGGCACACATTTACAGAGAGGGTGCCAGTGTTTTACCCGAAACTGAAAACAATGGTATCTAATCTCAGCATTAAGAGTTCATTATTCGACATTGTAGGATGGATCATCCCCTAGTAACACAATAGAGTTAGAGTAATTTCCGCTCGGGACCGTTCTTAATATGATTTGGAGCTTACCTATAATCGACATGGAGGCTATAATACAGACGCCGCTGCCGGAAATAGTAAACTATATCCTCTACTACACCATCAAGTACAATCGCGATGTAAGTGACCAGCATTCCGATTCACCCCTATACGCCTCCCTTTTAGATCTAACACAGACGATTTAACACTGTGCAGATAGAAGGATTTATTACAAAGAAGGTGGTAAAATTCGAACTGCAATTAATACCTTTTAGCGGTTGGTTAAAGTAGTTTTACTGCGCGTTTTTGTATTTCGGAAGTTTTAATATACTGATGCGTTTGGATACTACTGTAAGTACATTGTCATTGTATATCAGGTTTCTTAATCTTGAGTTTCTCACACTAATTTAATTCTGCACCATTTAATAAGTGCTATTTCTTACAATCTTGGTAGCTTCACGTATTTACGAGGTTTCATATACATTCAGCGAAATTTTCAGTGCCATATGAACTTTTGAACAGAATATTTGGTTTCCTTAATATATTCAGCAAATTATGCACCGAAGTTAATGCTGAACTACAAAGAAACACAAGTACAAAGAGAAAATAAGATTAAAAAAAACTATCAATCAACAACAGTTTTTCTGTAGGTCCATTAACAAAAAATTAATAATTTTTTTTCTAAACTTGTTAATAGTCTGTGGAATTATAGAAATTTTCTTAGTGTTTATACGTGTATATGTCAGGGGAAGTACCTGGGTGTGTTGGTTTGTGTCAAGTTTGTAGGAGCCGACTGTGTCTAGTTGCGTGACCAGCTTCTTTTAGTTTCGCTAATACGTAGGGTATATGTTCTTATGTGCGTATTTTGCGGTTACCCTCCACACAAAGATTGTATTTTCAGAAATCGAGGAATCTACACACAGAAAAGTGTTTATTAAGAGAGCAAGTAAGACTTACTTAATTTAAGTAATTCTCATTCTCCTATATAAGCAAGGTAAGTATTGGCTGCTCTTCGGTATTGGGGCTCTCTTTCCCAATCGTCTTATTTTAAAGCTTGGTTACACTTATTGGTCTGCTACACTGAGAAAAGTGTCCAGAGAAGTAAGTTTTTTCTTGGAACATTGGAAAATATTTTTTTTACAAAGATATTTACTCAATCAGCTGTGTTTGCAATATGGCGGCAGTAAAATTGGTAAATTTGAGCAGTGTATACATGACTGGCAACTAACCAATCATAAGCCTCTTTTGACGAGCGATTTAAAATTTTGTCCCTCTTAATAAACAACAAGGTAAGCTATATGGTATATCGCTCCAACCTGTTGAAACCACACACATCAGTTTGGAACACAGTTTCTTCGTAAATTAGGCGAAAGGAAGTTATGTATCATCTCGATATAGTGCTCCTAGTTCACGGTAACAGCAGTTCTATTATCATCTTCGAGAATATAGGAGTTGACTATGAGTTTTGCTCGCAGAGCACCCGAACGTTACTTTGGGCCTGTACAGCAGTCTATCGATTAGTTTTCTCGGATTTTTCAAAGACTAATAACGACGATTCTCTTGATTCACCTTGCCAGCGAGATAGAAATGAGCTTACTGCTCGTGAACAAAAGGAGGTTGTCATTTAGCTCAAAAATTCCTTCCTTCTGACATCTATTACGAATGGGAGCAGCTCAATTACTGTGCAGATTGCAATGGCAACGAACTTCACGCTGAACAACCGCAATAGACTCGTATTTTCTTAAGAAACTATTATATGCAGAAACGAGATGCTCCAACGTCTGGTACGCCATAACCTCAACTGATGGTTGATTACACAAAATACTAAGATTTTAATAATCTAGCGCTATCTGTCGGAGATCTATCTGACTATGTGGTCCTCAGTATTAGCCTTTTCGTAAATATCCGTCCTGTTTGTTTAACCTTGTATTTGAGCTGGTTTAACGTTGTTTTTCTGTTTGGTACACCAAAAAAATTCACAGAAGTTTCACATTAGTTTGCGTAAAAATCTCCAAACGTTTTTATTACGCAAACCTAAGCAAGAACAACTGCATATTCGTTTGAATTATCGAAATGATACTAATTGATACTAATTCAGGAATTCGGTATTAATCTACATGTTTCTAAACAATGTTCCATAGTCGCTTGAAGCAAATATGTCATTGTTTTATTTGTTGAATACAATACTTTCACTGATACATAATTTAAAAACTAAAACTACTGTTTTCATCTTTAAACTCCGTTGCGCTATTGAATTTTTTCGTGACAAAATTAAATCTTTAATTAGCATCTTTTATGTAGTGTACATTTTGATCAATATCTCAGTGATCAGAAATAATCATAGATGTCCAACTTTTTTGTAGTAGCTAACCTGTACTTATATTGGAAGATAATCCGATTTATGTTGAAAAGGCTACCGCGACAGGACACTATCATTACTATTATGTTCCCCGATCCACTTTACAGATACGGCGGCAATATAGCTTTTTACGTCTATGGTATGGTCATAAAATCATCTTTCCTTTGATTCGGGAACCAGATAACAATTATC
This sequence comes from Holotrichia oblita, assembly GCA_023690525.1. Classification (NCBI taxonomy): domain Eukaryota; kingdom Metazoa; phylum Arthropoda; class Insecta; order Coleoptera; family Scarabaeidae; genus Holotrichia; species Holotrichia oblita. The sequence continues at coordinate 38,514,614 of CM043018.1, read as the reverse complement.
CATTCACTTCGGTAGAGAACATCCGTAGAATGCACCTAACGGGAAGCGACAACAAAATCGAGAGAATCGTAGTGGGCAAAAAGTCGAGAGCGAACGGGCAATTCGCCATCGCCGCTCTTCATAAACAGCTGACACACGTCCCTATTCATATCGCGTAGAATACGATCACAGTCAACGGCAGACCGCCCAGCTATATACGGCGAGAAAGCAGGACAGATAAAAGCTTCGGTGGCGTAATGTAATTAAGACGTACAAAAGTCAACTCTCCAGCGAAGGTTAATAGATAAAAAGTGCTCGCGATAGCGGTAGCACGAGTAAGGGAGGGATAAGTAATGGAATTATAAGGACATCGCGCTCGGCTATAGTGCAGGAGAACGTCATTCGCAGTGCGTCGCATAAAAGCTTACCCGTGTCAAAGAGATAACGTCGTGCAACGACATGGGCGGAGCAGGAGTACTATACTACTACGGGAGAACGATGAGATGCTATCTGGGCTGCATGTACCGAACAAATCCGGTCCAGTTTCAAGTATCAGAAATCGAATCGAAGATAATTATTATAAGTGAATACTAATGAAACAGGTACTCAATAAGAAAAAATGTATTGTGGTGTATGTTTCTATAGTGGCAAATATAATCTAGTTCATAAATGTATATCAAACCTCAATATAAACAGCAACAAGTGAGGTTCAAACAGTTATGCTATAACATTTTTATAAATGATATGATGTTTAGAGGAAAAATGCATGCTAGAAAATACACTAAATGGTAAATAGATCCGTGATTCCTTATCGAATTCTTGTGAATAATTTCAAGAAAGCTTATAATGAGGGAATATCAGATAGGTACCACAAGCATTATCCTATGCTCGAAATAGATTCTGAACATTGAGTTGTTAGTTTTGGAGCCAGTTGGCCAGTGCAAGTATTGCGCTGTTACGGGCGTTAGCCAATTATAATTACATTATAGTAATCCTTAATTCAGATGATATCTAGATGTCGCAACGAATGAGCACCTTTCAAACCTATTTATGCGCGTCTTCCTAAAGAATGTATGGGAAATGATTTGAATTAATTGCCTCTTCAGCTCAAAACTCCCCTTACATCCAATATTTTTATTATTGGATTGGATATTTTATAGAGAAAGTATAGATATACATATATATATAGTACAATTTCACCGTAAATTTATGTTACGGAATTCGGGTTATATAGGAAGTAATAAGACAACTTAAAATTAAAGTTTAATTTTAAACATCAAACACGTTAAATGTTCTATGTTGGCCAATCCATGATGTGGTATTCACTATACAAAAAAATGAGATGTAATTACAGTGTAAGTAATTTATTTATCAATTCTTTTAATGTACACCTCATTGATTGCTGTAATTTTACATCTCAGGTTCTGATGAAGGGTTAATTAAATAAACCCGAAACGTCAACAGCAAAAGTTGTCTTATTACAACCTATATAACCCGAATTCCGTAACATAAATTTACGGTGAAATTGTACTAGTACTATCACTAAATCGGTAATCACCGAGTCTTCTTTTGGGTAATTTTCTTCCATATATATATATACACATATATCCTTCAATTTAGACAGAGTTCGTCTTTCAAAGGATAGGTACCTACCATTAACAAACGTTTTATACAAACTTATACCCAAACTCACTGATTGTGTTATATGTGACATCAAAATTATATTTGTTCAAGATTTTTAAATATATATCAAAATGTTAATGATTATTTTCTTTTTGGTAACTATTTCAAGAACCAAAATTTCACTTCATTACTTTTGTAAAATATATTGCTTTCGGGATATTCTGGTTTAAAAATCCAGCACATATTTTTTGATAACCAATACACAATAAATTTTGTACATGCAATAACCGCGGTATTTTATATTAGCTGGGGACACTACACATTCAATTTGGCCTTCTGTCTCCTATGAAGAATTACAGAGCACCATTTGCCTATTGTGCGTTTCTGAGGTTACTGTTTGTGATTACATTACCTACAGAAAACAAATCTCACCTTGTCGCCAGAAACATCTTTTTCTGGATTATGTAGCGTTAGCTTTACAGTAAACACACAATCATCAAATTTTAGCTCATTTTTTCTTGGTTTATTACATACATATATAACATGTCGCGTCTAAGCTATGAATCTGTTTCTAATAGCGATTCTTCAGTCCTACCTTTCATTTTCAGACACGATCTCAGACCCTAAACCTATCTAGGTCGGTGTGCCACAGGGTTCTCTTTTGCAGTCTGCGCTATTTATCCTCTCCACCAGTGGCATCTACTGCTCTATTGATAGTAATTTGACGATGTGCACTGATGCCGCCGCCGCCATTTATACGTCATCATTGCAACGACGCCTTGATTTGTAGACGTCTGCAAAGGTCTGTGGATGAGATTGTAGACTAGTCTCGGAAGTGGCGGCTCAAGATCGACGCATCTCATTGCGTCGCGGTCAGGTTCTATAGGAAGAGAAAACCTCTGCTAACTACGATTACAATTAGAGGTGAGAGACTACCATTGATCCCAATGTCAAGTATTTGGGCATGGTTCTCGACACTTGTTTGGCATTGAATAACATTTTTCAGCCATCGCTACTAGATTTCTACGTGTGAGGTTTTTTGTCCGGTCCTTTATCCGCCCATATATTGGAGGAGTTTTTTCGACTTTTTTGATCAAGATCCTCATTTATACAGTCTTTCTGCGACTGATTCTTACTCATGGTTCCCTCACCTGGTCCAGCACCAAGTCCCAAGTTAGAGGTTCAATGTATTGCAGAACCGGGTTTTTCGGATCATCGTAGCGGCTTTTTGGTTCATATCCAATGCTCAAATTCACAGAGATACTTAATATCAGAGAGCCTCAGGGTTGGAGAATCCACTCACCCAACATCTTGGCGACTTATATCCGATAAGACCTCCCTCTCGGGTGAGAACTCGACGCATCCTGGGAGACTAATTATAGCTGCTTAGATCGAGCCACTTCCACTGAAGACCGTTTATTTATTGATTCCTACCTGCAATCTCATACGGCCAGAAGAATCGTGTCTCAGAGTTAAAGAGGCTTAAGGACCTTTCGTCCAGCCTTAGAAAAATATCTCAGACAATCCGATATATATGCTAAGAAACAAGAGTAATTCTAAATATTTAGACACTAAATAGCAGCAGATATCATATAACGTCACATCAGTAACCATTCAAAATATGGTGTTATCATCAGCAATTGTTTTAAATATATATTTCTCAAATAGTTTAACCATAAAGCACTATTTTATCCACAAAACGCTAACACAGAGTCAACGTGTTTCAACAGCAAAATTGTAATTATAAATTGTGCTAAATCGGGAAACCAATTTAAATTAAGCTTTTCACAGATTCTCCCAAAACTTTGATAATGATAGCTATTTAAGATAGGAATAGAACCGATGAAGATTTCCAATTTTCTTAAAAAATTCTGGGTTCTCATAACCTCTTCGTATGTACAATTAATTTTCCAAAAATTAATCGGAACAATAACATAGGAGTTACAGAACGAGCATAAAACAAAGTCAAAGTCACCCTCCAGAATCTCAATATTTTGAATCTCCTTAATAAATTCAATTGAATTTCTAACTGCAAGGCTGGATTGCTGTACTGGTAAAGCAGGTCTAACCACTTTGCAAGAGAGCCTGAAAATTGTAAGATCTAACACATCTAGTACTTGTCTAACATCGGTAGTAACAAGAGTTTCACATTATTTGATATTTTTAAATAGTTTTGATAATCTTGACTTCAAACGTTTGTAAAAGTAATTTGCTAATATTAATAATTTTCCGCTTTGTAAATGGCATTTGTTTATTCGTTGAAAAATAACTTAATTTTATGAATGTTCTTTTTATGTTTGTCTTTTTTAAAACTTCTTCAACTTAGTTGTGAGTTACGACTGTTGATAAAAATTAACATACAGGCTAACAACTTGAACTACGAAAGCCTATTCATAGGAGAGGGTGGTGGGAGTTAAAATTAAATGTATCCGTGTTTAGTATTGTCAACTTTTTATCTGACAGGAATGTCAGTGGTTATGTCAGTTACTTTACGAAACCATCAAACTTTCTCCTTAGTGTTATTAAAACGTTTCTGGTTGCTTATTTAGTTACTTACAATATGTTTTTGAATATAAACGTGTAAAATGTGTTAAAGGAACCACTTTATAATTTGCACTTTTTCATTAATTGTGTATTCCATTTTGATACTTACTTTTTGATATTTGTATTTAGGATTTTAATGTTATGGGAAAAGTTTCTTTTGTTTTTGTTACTTACTTTCCGATAAATATCAATACAATTTATCAAGTTATACTATTCTCTGTATAGAACTTCCTTTCGTATTCGAAACGTTAAGTAAATCTATTGCCGCAAGACACCACCATTTAAGAAGGAAATGCCATTTGGACACGCACGTTTTTAATTTTCCTAAGACCGCCACTGCGTAATTCACGAGGTCCCCTTTTCCTATTAATTTAACTAGCTCATCTCACGTAACCCCTGGCATCGCAGCTCCCTGACATCGCAAGATTCGTGTTTAATCGTTCCAAAACCTAATCTATGAATGCTGCGCACCTCACGTAACATAAGTGCATGTTTTCATGTACCACAGCCACACACTTCTCCAAGGAGTACTCAGTTATGTAGTTAATGTGCGCATAACGGATAGGGTTACGTGAGTTACACATCTTTGGGGTTGAAGGAGGGGGGACAGAGGTAGCGAGATGAGAAACATTCAAATTAAGTGAAGCAAATCCCCTTTGCATATCGTCCTGTTAATGTATATCAGGCGTCTTACGACTGCTGTTTGAGAAGTAGTAACGTTTAGAAAGAAACGAGAACGAATATTTAAACTACAAATTTGCTTTCTTGTCTTAGGTTATAATACGGTTGTAAGTACATTCATTTAGCTTTAACCCTGTTTTCCAATAAGAAGCCAAATCAAATAAATAAGAAAGCCTGTTTTATTATAACATAGTCCCTGGATAAATGATCTTAAACTAAAATAATAAATAATATTCTAATACTACCAGTAAGAATAAGTACGTTACAATTTAAATGGAATCGGCAATAATAACCACAATTGCTTGGGTGCCGTTGTAGTTTTCATCACCACCGCAATAGGTACCTCAAATGCCTCAGAGTCGCGCTGTTCCGCTCTGCCTTATAGTCCTTCTTAGATACTCACTGTTGTACTTACTGTTTCTTCGGATTAAGATTATGAAGCAAAAATGATTTCTGCAATAAAAAACTTTAATCTTGAATATACTTTGTTGTACGCTATAGTTGTCATCTTTTGAAAGTTTCCTCTTCACATTATTATTTAAGATAAAGTTTTTTGGAACTTTGAGATAGTCAACTAGATAGTTGCTTGATCGCGCAACTTGAAGTACATGATAGGCTTTGCAATTCATGCCAGCTGTCTTACAGTAATTTTAGCAGGACGTCCAAATATTATGAAATCCAGCATTGTAGCAACAGACTGTAGTATCTCCATGGTGTTTACCAGATTTGTGCATTCTGTGTTGCACGATTATGTCGTTTAATTAGATGGCACGAGTTAATTTTTTAGAATTACCTAATATATTTGTGCGCTCTATACAACATTTATATTGAAGATATTCCAGTGGTACTACAGGTAGATTCAATAGCCTATAAACAAGCTAAGGGCTACATTTTGCATGACTGTCAAAATTATATAGTACTATTTTTCATAATGTAACTACAATAGAACTTGAATTAAATCTCATGGTTCAAAACGAAATTTGGACCAGAAACTGAATTTTGAAAGGTAAATCGGTATCCGGATGTATATAGCAGGCACTAGCATCAATATACAGCACTGATATATAAAGCTTTGCATATACATATTATGTAGCTAGCAATTTGTCTATACGTGCAACCGTAAATCTATTTCTATAGCCAAAATACATTAACGAATCATAAACCCGTGTCGGTTTATTTTCACACAATATATCCAATTGCAATGACATATATGTATGTATATATAATCTTTGAGGCTGTTAATCGTTTATAAATTTATTAACAAAAGGAAAGGAGGACTTGGCTAAACTCTGTTGATATCTGTCTTTATAACTAATCATGTCAGTTACTGTGGAGCACTATTTTATTGATAATTTATCAAACTTAAAACTCAATTGATGTAAATGCCTGAAAACTTCAAGAGAATTGAGACAAGTGGCGTATAATTTCCTAGTTTGTATTGTGTGTGGTGACAGAAAGCGCATTTCCTTTACTGCTTTTCTCCCTCGCCCTCCCGTTTCTAAATTTTGAAATTGTTGCAAATTGTTTTAAACTTGTTCTGCAGTAGACCAGACTATTACAAAATAATATTCTTTCTAGTTTACCAGTATATTTATATTATAAATTAAGTAAATCAATAGTTTTCTAGCCGGCTTTTTTATAATCAAATTTATTCCAGGCTGTCCTAGATTCGTTTTATATTATTCCATATACAGTGAGGTTTTTCTAACACAGTACATAACCCCTATGTTCGATTTTATTTGTACCATGTCAACGCATGGGCAGTTATGCAACCAACATTACTCCTATTGCAAACATGCGTTTTTACATGTTGAATACTTGACTAACAGAGGGCGTATACATACATAGTAACCTCGTTGATACTAGGTAATAAACATAACCTCGTAAATAAATCACCTTTTATTTGTCAAATAAAATTAAAGATCTCATCAAACAGTGAATAAAAAACAACAACATATCTAATGAAGAGTATTACCGTTTTAATAAATGTTCGAAATGTCCACCTACGCATTCCATACAAAATGCAAGTCTATTACGAAATTCTTGTATTAAACGTTTTAATAATTGTGTGGATGGTTGGTAGAGCCGGTATTGGTCTGTCGAGATATTTTGCAGTTAACTGATCTCGTATATTTCTAATACTGTTTCTGGCTTGATACCAATTTATAATTTTTTTTTTTTCATCTTTAGAATACAATTTTCTGGATTATTTTATCTTGCAATGACTGACAGTTATTGATAAGATGTTTATGTAGAAACCTATATTATGTAGGAGTAATGTTGGTTGCATAACTGCCCATGCGTTGACATGGGACAAATAAAATCGAACATAGGGCTATCTATGTACGGTGTTTTAAAAACCTCACTGTATATATTATACATAAGTACTTTGAAAAAATAATTGAGAAAATCTGTATTGGCCATATAGAAAGTTGACCTTCACTTTTCCGAAATTTTGAAAATTGTTTCAGGTTCTACATTTGTTCTATACTGTTCTCAAGTCTCAGTCTTCTATCATGCATAATTCGTGAAATAATTCAGATAAGCGAAATCATACCTAAAGTTATCCCCGGACCCGAGTTCGAGAATTAATGAACAAAAACGAAATTTATCTGACGTTCTTGAAAATTTATGTCCAGGCGGTTTTAAGCGTGTTCTAAATTGCTCTGCAATTTTAATTTTTGATCATGTATAATTCGTAAAATAATTACGAAAAGTGAAAATTTGTAACGTTGTGCAACAGCTTCCAAAATTTCGAAAACTGGGAAGGGTGAAAATCTCTACAACCGTATGAAACAAAGCTTTCGAAATTTTGGGGTATCTGAGTGGTCACCATCGATAGCTACTGTTGTTGCACTATAGACTTAGTCACAGGTAGGCCTTTGAAATTCTCCCATTATCGTTATAATTAATTAAATTTATAATTAAATGTCCGAAATTTATGAATAATGCAAAACATACGTATTTATACTTAAATAAAGAAATAACTCTCTTGACCTAACTTAACCTGCTGTTATATAATACTGAAGTTTTATAAGTTATCTCCATTATTTATATCAACGATTGCTGAAAAATCTAACTACACCTATCCCCCGTTATACGGCCGGGATACGTTCTTCAAAAAGTGGCCGTAAAATGAAATGCCGTATAGCGAATTATTTATTTTCATATAAAACACAGGACATTTATTTTGTTTGATCTCATACATTACATATACGAGTAAGGTGCATTTAAAAATCTATAAGTACATACATATGTATGCACCTACAGATTATATGAAATGTATGTATGATAGCAACTTGCTGAATAAAGATATATTGTACCTTATTCTACTAAATCGGTACCATTTTAATACATTTTATAACACCATCTATACAGGGTGGTCCATTTAAAGTGTAACACTGCAATATCTGCGAAACAATTCGTGTTATGACGAAAAGTATTAGACAAAAGTTTAACTATATGAAGGGGCTCATTCGATGGCGCTACTGTTGTCACTATAAAGAAAGACACAAAGGTCATAGCAAGATCAACTCTTTTTTTTCAAATAGCATATGATATTATTATTTATCAAATTCTAGAAGACCAATAAGTTGTGAATAGAAAACTAGTAAACCACATATGACCTCAAATTAATATTAATCGAGATATTTCGAAAAAATGAGGATGGTTTGTGTAGTAATTAATGAATCTCCCACGTCATCAAGGAGATTCATTAATTACTACTCAAACCATCCAAAAAATCAAAAGTTTAACACGGTCATTGCAATGAAAAACAGAATTACTCATATCAGTGATACCAGGTTGATACAAAATGATTTAAAGAAACTGTTTGATATATTTCTTAACAATAGTTACGCTAAACACATAGTCAACAGATTAATTTACAACAGCAATTTGTTAGATGGCCCCACTGATGGTGAAGAACCTTCAACAAACATTATGTACAGAAGAATTCCCTACATTGAGGGTTTGACTAATCAAATAATTAAGGTTTTTAGGCCATTTACTAATATCTCCATAACTAAGTACAACACTATCACAAACAAAAAACTATATAGCAGCCTCAAAGATCTAACAGCATTACTATATCAAATTAATGCTATATATTCCATCCCTTGTATTAGCTGCGAAGGGGCATAGGGCAATCTTCACAGTGGCTCAAATAAAGAATTATACAACATAAAAGTGATTGCCGCATTGGAAAAAGATCCAGCGCTTTAGTTGATCACACACAAAAAACTAGTCATGCCTCTGATTTTGATAGTGTAAAAATTCTAACAATTGAAAACAACTACAGGAGAAGGTTGTTTCTCGAAATGGTACACATTAATAACAAAGAAAATACAGTCAATTATAAATCACGACACCAACCAATTAAGCAATATCTATTGTAACATATGAAAGTTTCAACTTAATTTTTAGTAGTCACTGTATATTGGTTGTAATCACACATACAGCCAGTACTCTGTATAATACTTGTTATTGCAATACTTTATGTGAATCATTTTTGTTCTGTTTCGTTTTTTGTTGTTACTTTAGTCTCCTTTCATGTCATTGATATTTTAAACGTTTTGATTTAAACACCTAAAAATTTTAATTCTACAACTAATTTTAAAAAATAGTTTAATGTAATTTTACACTAATACTTAAATGTCATGTAATTTGCAAGTTAAGGACTCTGTGTTGTAAGTACAAAAACAACAGCACAATTTTTTGATTTAATTATTGATTGGCACGTTATGTAATTGCAGTAAACTCCTGATGAAGTTATTGAAATAACAACGAAATATTAAGTATTTGCACGATTGAGTATTCATTCATTCATAAAGACCTTTACTATATAACGTAAGCATCATAAACTGTCATTTAAATTTTACAACATATATATCTCTGTTTCAATAAAAGTTTGAACTAGTTGTAAATTTGTCCTATCATTTTATTTGCATAAAAGTAAATGAAACCGCTTCCTTCATTTCAATTATAAAACAATCCAGCGTTCTATAGAAAGTATGACTACGCGAATTATATATGTCTGAATTCACCTTCGTAATAATTACTTGAATGCTATGAATCCTACATAGTTAACTCTCTTGTACTTTGGCTTCATTTTTCGTATTTTCTGACGCGTGTAGCCTAGTTGCATATTTCTCAAAGTATATTAGTTGAATATTTAACCACGCTGCAATGGCCATTCTTGCAGAGCACGGAACTAAGTTAATTACTTATCCGTATTGTATGCGAGGGGTATATTCCAGGATTGGAACGCCATTGTCATACTGTCAAAGTCACCGGACCATGTCGCTAATATTCTCATCGGCTGCACTTCATTTTCTATTCGTACGTCGATGCTTAAGCACTATTCGGTTCGTAGCTGCAATTGAAACCTTTCACCATTGCTTAGAAACTAGCCCCAAATTTTAATTAAAGTTACGCGATATCGTATGATCGAGTGGTAATTGCTGGAATTGAATGATGGTGATGGTACTGAAGAAGTAGTGGTAGTTATTCGAAGGCGAAGTGAAAGATGAGTCTCTGATAAAGAAATTGTTTTGGAAAAACTGGAGAATGTGGTGAGAGAGAGATCAGAAGAAATGATGATCACATGTGAGGAAGAATAGAATGATTTCAAAAAACTTTATTAAACTGTGGTAGTAGTATGAATAGGACACTTAACTTCGTGAGAAACCTAAACTTCTTCGTAATGCATAATTATTTATTATCTTCATACATTCTTTATATCAAGCAATATAATTTGGTGTCAGTATTTTATAATCATATTGCTTAGACGATGGTAGTTACTTATCAGCGTTTTAATTAAAAAAAGTTCCTAACACTGTTACCGACTATTAATAACACTTGTTCAGTACGATCAAATTTAATCATCTCTCACATACATTATCCACGATTATCCATATGACACTGTGCAGTCCAGGAATGAAAAACGACAGCGTCCGACGAGAAGATTTAATAAAGAGATACATACCTGGTAAGCGTCAAATTGACGGCGTGCGGGAAAAAAGTGGAGCGATACCTTCATAATTGATGTCGGTAATTTTTTCCGATTGTCAAGAGTTTCGAATTTATCGGCTCAGCCGCTGCATTTTTAATCCGCGCGCCATCTATATACGTGAGCGCGTAACTAACTAACGTTGACATATTTTCGTTGTAATTCAATAACGGTAGCGTTTATGCCCTTCCATGCCTGGACTCGCGAGAGGCAGTTACGTTATAAATATGATCGCGCAAATGGGTATTAGCGCCGCAGTTATACATGGCGGGTCATTTGTAACGTTCAGTTTTAATGTCTCGAAATTCTATTACGGAATATATCAGCACGTCATATGTACGCGTATGTCGTGCACGCCGTTCATATGCGGAGGTTATATATCAAGCGATGGTTCCATTTTATACAGTGTGTTTCGCAAGATTTGTAAAAGATACAGTTAACACAAGAAAGATGAATCTAAAATTTGATCATATTCCATTAACTATCATCGTGTCTTAGTTTCAACCTCTTTGGAAACAAGCCGTAATTAACCAGATTTAATAACATATATAACACAAAATTTTGTTTACGTCAACTTCGTTGGCGGGAAGCGTATGTATTGTTAAATATACTAAACTCATTTTTGTGCATGAAATTCTGATTTGAAGGTTTCGTCCCGTTTGAAAAGAATTGGAACTGCTGCAGACGATATGTTTATATTAATTTCATTTATTTCACACAGTTTGTTCTATGTTGTGTTAAATTGGTAAAGAGAAAAATTGAAGTGATTCAACATTCAGTGTTTTAGGCAACGATAGAAATCTATGTAAATGAGTTACCCTTTCAAATACTGTTCCGACAACGATAGCATACGTTAACTGTATGCACCGCTCATAATAATAAACGCTGCTTTTAGTCGCGTTAATATTCAAAATCACATCTGTTTGAAACCCGATAACCGTATAATGTGACTCTAAATTACCCACGACAGCGATCACGATCGCTTTTTGTCCTAATATGTAACACCATTAACGTAACGACGAAATGAGAATAAATGAAGTCAATAACACATTCTCAGTGTAAGCACATATGCACATTTATATCTTCTGGATATAGAAATGAATTAGGATACTGCCTCTGTTCATAGAGAATTGACCGATAGCACGAGGTAGATTAGTGCTGGAGACTTAAGAGTCGGTGTTGTACCTTGAACGAAATTTTTGTCAGTCTGTTTTTTCTATTCTTGTAGACACAAGAATAAAACTTCTCAATCTTCTTGCAACTAACACATCTTCCTATATTTCTGTATTTTTTCCTTCTCTTCTTAGTGTATTTAAAAGGTTATCATCACTTGTTTTCGACATCATTTACTTAATCGCTACTTTCAACTATCTCTCGTTTTGTTTTTCTTTTTCATCTTTAAAGCATCTCGTTTTATTTTATCCTCTACTATTTCATTTCAATACTCATAATCTATAAAAGTAAGTGTTCTATCTCGTTTCCTCTCTTGAACATTCCTTTTTTTCCAGGTGATGCCTTCGGAGAGAGTCGTATCATTTCTGAATAATTTTTATAATATTTTCTTGTTTTGATATTTAAATCTTAGCTGTGTTATACAGACTTATTTGTTTTCGAAAATTAGCAGTCGTCCCTTCATTGGCCACTTGATTACTAAAAGCCTTATATGGACCAAAATACTTATCGAACGCCTGCAATTTATAAAAAGTGTGTGGAAGCATAATCATATTTTCTTGTTAATGGCAGCTACAGAAATATGTATTTCATGATTATTAAGATTCTTGGCAAAAAGTTGTTCAACCAACCCTATTTGTTTGCCGCATCTATCGATACTGTTGGGCTTTCATTTAACATGTGATCGTTAAGGCGAACCCTAGGACAGTGCATGATTTCAGACCGCATTTGCGACTGATATAGCAATATTTAACCCCTTCCAACAGATGTAGATTTTGTGTTTTAAGAGAATACCTTTGGCAGCACAAGAATTATGAAATCGTTTCGTTGTTACAACATGTTAAACGACACAGGCTGTTTGCTTCTGGTTTTTGAAGGGTCCGAGATGGATAATGCTTAAAATACAATTTATGTTAAGATATTTACACTTTTGTTAAAAATAAATTACAAGGCAGGAATGCCAGATATGATACGTTGTCAAAAACAGTTTGAATTTGCTGTTATGTGAGCTTGAATACAAATATAAAGAAACTTGGAAATGTAATTTTCTCACACTTGACAAGACATACACTGTTGTTCATAATTACTTGAAGTAAACTCGAAAGTTATTGAAACTATAAACCAAAACATGTTGATGACACAGGCATGCGTTGCATATCACAGATAGCAATAATACGAGTACTGCATGCTATTTCAATAAAATTAACTTAAACTATTTTTTTCTACAGACCGGAATTGTATCTGCGACATCTCTTGTTCACACGAAATTATTTTACCATATTAATGAGATATAAACATCAGGCAAATGAGAAACAAGTCACAATATTAGGCATTTTAAATGTTTGCTTTCTTTTCAAATACTTATTCTGTTCTTTCACTTTGCCTTGGTTTTCTTATCCTAGTGTTAGATTTAGCAGTAAATTAATGATGAAGTTTGCTCTTTAGTACCAAATCTGGTCATCCAAAGGTTATTTAAGGCTGAAAATGTACTAGCGCATCCTTCATCATTTGATATATTTTAACGAAAAGGAAACTGAGATTGGTTCAATAATTAGCAGATTCAGTCTAACGATGATGTTTCTTAGGCAGTCAAAGATATTTCTACATTCGACCGTCATTAATAAAAGATTCGCACATTACCATATATTAAAGAAATCTCGTGTCTATCTCGCACCCGATTACAATTTTCCTACCTAAATTCTACCATAGACGAGAGATTGCTGCCTCGCCCTATAAATATATGCATGAAATTTTATTACGAAATTAAATTTCAGCTATATGAAATTCTTTAAAATCCCGCTCGCGGAAAAAAATACATACGAACCAATTACAGCGACAAGCAAGCGACGGGGTACGAGGTAGTGCAGGGATTCGAGGAATGAGGAATATTTTAAAAAATATCTCTCGGACATGTTTCCTTTACCTCCACAGAGAATTTCGCAGCATCCTGCCCCAACGCTGCCGACGTAAAACGAAAAGAAAAAAGGTGAAACTCATAAATAAATAATTTCATTTTAATTTTGAAGATGGCGCCTCTATCTCTACCTTCACGTTGGCTACGGCGACGAACAAATCATTAGCATTTCGAATGCGTCGGGTCTTCAGCATTCGTGATGAATCATCGACATTTTCCTTCGTTGCATTTATGCATGCATATTGCAGATGTAACGCGGCGACGAAGTCGGGAGGGAAAGGGTGCATAGAGGCAGGAAAGGACCCCGTTCGCTTTGAGCAAGTTTCGGCGATCTTCTAATACTATTCGACGTGATGCCGGCGTTAGAATGTACGTGTATGTGTATGCGTGTATCGGACTTGGAGTGCTACTGACTTGTGAAATTGGTTTTTTCCCATACGTTATTTATAACCCAAACGGAGTTTATTTGGTAACGTTATTCGATGTGGGGTAAATATAAAAAACCCTAGGGATTCGTCGTTCGAGAGTAGCACGCCTTCCTATAGATCCTTAAATATTTATTATAACATAAATCCTTAATGTAATTTAATTGCCTATCGATATTGTAAAGAAAGGTATAGGGTGTTTGTGCAGCAGCCAAGATTACAGCATATCCCATTCTTTACACTCCTTCTTCTAATAACATGACAAAATATTTATGAAAATATTAAATTAAGTACCCCGATAGGAAAAATAGTTTGAATTAAGTTGGAATCAAAGTTGCCATGACAACGGTGACAGCTTACTTCCAGCTGTCGCCGAAAGCTGCAAGTTTGTATCCAACTTGGATTAAACATCCTACTTTACACGTGACAAGCTTAAAGTACCTATACTTGCTTTGCAAGCTCATGGTAAACTTGCGCCGAACGTTTTACGCATTACCCACTCGAACTTTAAGCTTATATTATACTTGATTCATCCTTGCTGCGTAAGCGATTGCAGTATGCTAGAGTTACAAGCGTAAAGTAAGGTTGATTTAAACTAACCACGTTAACCTGGATAAACAAGTGAAAATCGAATCAATATGCAGCTTGCTGTAAGCTTACGTGCTATCTGGGTATTTACCTGTTTGCACAAATACTTCTAGCTTTGAATGTTGTACTTTCTAACATTGGGATGTAAAAATATTACCGAAGTAGTGGATACCAATTAGCATGGATGTTATTTACATATACATATTGATACTTCTAAGTTCTTTGATCATGTTAATCCCAATGTTAAAAGGTTATGTATTTCAGTTTTAGTGATGCCCTGCAATCGTTACTTGTATTTTACCTTAGTGGTACAGCAGATTTGAGTACCTATTGCCCACTGGGGTGTACCACACGGTTCGAAGTTGAGTCCCCTTCTGTTCTTGCTTTTTATTAATAATATTGTAGAGACGATTGATTGTGATTAGTAAGTTTTCTTAATTTAAATATATCGTTAATCATACAGTTATTGGTTATCTGTTACAGACTGTAGAATCAATTGTATAATATTTAGCTGTGGTATAACAACAATGGCTTTGGTAGTGGTGGTATTTATGGATTTTGATAGTAAACACAACTATATTCCAGATCCAGAACACAGTGACAGATTTACATTGAATATGCTTGGCTTTACTATACTCTTCACAAATGTTGCAGCTTATGTCATTCATGTAGTCAAAGATGCAGTACACGCCACTGGTTTTGTATCGCTGGTATGGGACACACACTGGAGTATTAAACAGAGTACAATGTACATTCTTGAAATACTTACTTTATAAATGTTTGGATGTATTTACAGGTAAGAGTTATGACCATTTATGAATGTATGTATGCTGCATGACATGGAAACTGCAACACCAAGAAGGGGTCCGAATTTTTTGACCAAACTTGGTAGAAACGTATAACTAGTCAAAGGCAATAATTGATTAAAATTTCAAAGAAAAAAACAAAGTACTAACACAATTTAACATAATTTTTATTAATAATGTGTCGAGCCGCCCCTATTAGATACACACTCCCTCACTCTTCGTGGCATTGATTCGACTGGGTGGTCGATATCCTCTTGGGGTATGGTGTCCCAAGCAACCTGTAATTCATGCCGGAGAGCTATTAGTGTCTGCGGGCGATTGGCTAAATTCATAAGTTTTTGTCCCATAATGTCCCACACATGTTCTATTGGCGAGAAGTCGGGGGTGGCCATGGCAAGATATTGACATGAGCCTCTTCGAAGCGATTTATGGAAATTCTCGCTACGTGGGGAAGGGCATTATCCTGCTGGAAAAGTGAGTCTTCGAGCATTTGAAGATATGGAAGAATATGGGGTTCTACCACGTCATCAATGTAACGCTGGGCGTTGATGGTGGTTTGGATGAATACCAACTGAAACCTACTCCCATATGCTATAGCACCCCATACCATAACACCCACTGCTCGAAGCACATGCCTTTCAACGGAAAACTGAATATCACGACGTTCCCCACGTCTTCGTCTGACCCTCATACGGCCATCATGCATCCCTATACAAAATCGAGATTCATCACTGAACACCACCTTATGCCACTCCACGATCCAATGCATTCGCAATTTACACCACTCCAAACGTTGCTGTCGGTGTTGAGCCGTAAGTGGTAACACAAGATGTGGACGAGAAGATTGTAAGCCGAAACCCCTAATTCGACGATAAACGGTTCGAAGAGTTACAGGACGATCTTGATTACCTAACTACACGTCAGAAATTGATCTGGTACTGGAGAACCTGTCTCTTAGTGCCATTAGGCGAAGGCGGCGGTCCTGTATCTCATTAGTTCTTCTTCGGCATCCGGTTCCTCTTTAGCGTCTTTCCTGACCCTTCCTAGTCCATGATTAATAACAGCGCATAATGGTGGATTGATTCCGGTTAAGGCGATTTGCAATTTCCCTGTATGAAAAACCACCTTCTCGCAAACCAACAATTCGACCTCTGTCGATAATAAAACTCTTTAAACACGTTAAACAAAGGTATAATAAGACAAAACCGTTGAAATTAATTTGAAACAAACAATAAATACACCACACATTAATGTCAGCGAAAACTGAATGAAGTGTCAGATGTGCCATGACCACTTGATCTATCGCGACAAAATTTTAATCAATTATTGCCTTTGACTAGTTATACGTTTCTACCAAGTTTGGTCAAAAAATTCGCACCCCTTCTTGGTGTTCCAGTGCAGTTTCCATGTCATGCAGTATATGTGCCATAAATTTCCACTGAGATGGAAAGCGTGTTTAAACTGCAGAAGAGGTATTAAACCAATGACTAGTAGGGGCTCGAGGGCACTATTTAACAAACTAGGTATTGTAGCATTGCCGGTTATATTTCTATACCAACTATTAGTTAATGCCAAAGAACATTTTAACATGGTACTAAGTTACATAACAATTATAACCATAATACGAGGATCATAAATGTCTTGCAACTGTCATAAGTTGGCAAGTGGAAAAAAATTTTGTCAGGCGTAGATGTATTATATATAATCAGAAAGCTAACGAAATTGCATTATAATACTAAGAACATTTTGGAATATGCAAAACAATACTAGCTTCAAAACACTAAGAACATTTTCTTTTATTTACTAATTAAATTTTAACTTTAATATTATCTACTACTGCAAAATTGACCGTCTGAATGTCTGCTAAAGTAATCGAACGGTTGTAAAGCTTTCAAATTGGATAATATTATAAGTTTCGCAGTAGAATATACGACTTGAATCCAGTACATAGACAAAGGTTCGGCATTTACTATCTCTCCTGAAAAATAACACACGCGGAGATAAAGGTTATGTTGCCCAGGTAACGAGGACGCTGGGGACAGCCATCCGTCACCATGGTGACAGTGCACACACGCATACCGGCGTGCTCTGTTTTGTTTGATATCAAGCGTCGTTCTCCGTTGATGATAATGCCAAGGCAACGCAGAGATAATAAAAGAGGATCTAAAATTTTATTATGTGAAGGATTTAAATGAAATAGAGGACCTGTTTTTTGATAATATGTGGCCATAATGAAAGTATAATGCTATAAAAAATGAAAAGCAAATTGAAAGCGTTTAAAATTTTTTTCATTTTTAGCATCCATTGTTAATACGGTACATATTATGAGTTTATAGGGTTTTTAGGGTACAGGAAATTCTTTATGGCGACTTTTCGATAGGGACAGTGTTGGAAATTGTGCAAACGAAAAAATGGTACTTGTAATAGAATCTTCTTCCGGGTTTCGCCGTGTAGTGGCAATTACAATCGATGTTTCGCTCTCCATGCTGCCAGCGTCTTCAGGATTTGCTATCAGACTGCACGGCGAAACCCGGAAGAAGATTCTATTATAAATAACACCGACCGTCAAAGCTTATGGAAGAAAAAGTAGTACGTTTATAGAAATTCGTTTTGGCTTTATAATACTATAAATACGCATTAATAGTTTGCCACACTAAAAAGTATCTAAAAGGGGTTTGCACTAACGTTCTAAGAAGCTCTCAAGGGTATGTGAGTTCATCGATGTCTTCCAGTGTGATCTAAATCGACACTTATTTGAGCAAATATTGTGAGATAATGTCTAATAAATGCAAGACAGACTCCGAATATTGAAAAATTGACATAATATTAGCAACATGATTTGTAAAGCTTGATTTTAACTATAAGAGAAATCGTGGTGGAAAAGATGATAAAGTGGAATAACCGTCGAAATTGTAGTTTCAATGATCCTGTAAAGTAACAAAAAGCAGAAGTATTTAGAAAAAGATGACCTTATCGCAACAGAAATGTGGTTCTACCGTTAAAAAAAAAAACTACTTTTGGAGTGACTAACAAACTGATTAAAGACTAATAATAGCCTTAGATTATTTCTGAGTCTTTACCAAATATTGTATTTAACGCCGATGAAACTGGCCTATATTATCAAGCTTTGTCAGAAGACACACACGTTTTTTAGAACGAATATCCACGAAGCTATGAAATTTCGAAAGAACAAATTATCAACTTACTCTTTTTTACTCATTGTAGTTGGGTCGGTTCGTTGTGTTTCTCTGAGGTCTCTGTTAGATTAAGAGTGAAACAAATATTCGTGATGTATTTATAAAAATTTATATTTATTGTGTGTAAAAGTTGTTAAGTAAATGTGGTATGGATACGACAATATTAAGAAATTTGGCACCATTTCTAAATTTAGCCTATTATTGCGCGTAAATACAAAATGTTCATGATTCTATCTCGACAATACAATAGCGAATCTTCTTTCGTCTGGTCTCAGCTCGATGGCAATCAAATCTTGAATTTTTAAGCACACATAGTCTTCTAAATCTGGTTCCAAATATTTTCTTTCATCCTTAAGTATCTAATGGAAATGTACCTACTGTGACTTCTGACTTACTATTTTGTTATACTAATGTAGATCACCATTCAATACAATGTAGGAAAAACCGATGTCATCTGAGTGCTGATATACATAGCGGTTGATTTCAGACATAGGATAAATAACGATGTGAAGGGGCAAGGGGTACGAAAATTCGCTAAGAAGTGGGGACGCATACGAGTCTCTCTATCACAGTCTAGTCTTGTCTAGTCTATAGCGCTGTGATAGACTCACGCGACCCCACTTCTTAGCGAATTTTCGTAGCACTTGCCCCTTCTCGCCGTTATTTATCCTATGTCTGAAATCAACCGGTATATTAATAAATGATACACTGTTTAATTCATACCTCATCATCAAACAGAAGAAACAACATAAATAGATATAAAATACAAATAATCTAAAACAATTATATTTGAGGAATAATTATTATTAATCGAATTTTCCAAATCATCAATTTTGGGTTGTTGTTATTCTTCTTCTAGATAAAACAGAGAAAGTTTACAAGGGCACTTGATAGCAGCTAGAATAATGAAACTACGTGCTAGATGGATATTAAGTTCTAGAGAACAACTGTCGAGCTGCAATAATTATCTATCAGATAATCTGTCGTTGTACTCTAAACTCAATAGAGAATACCTTAGTAAAGAATACAAATTTAGTCTTGACATTTTTGACGTTCAGATTTTATTTTCTTTATTCTAAGTACACCATATTATTTATTTGTATCATTTAATCAATGTGTTGTATTTTAACAGGTATCAGTATGTATTCAAACCATAAATAGCTTTGTATTTGCGTCTATATTACGCGAATTGTCGGCTGTAGTGTTGATATTGTTTTATAACAACTTGTTTGGTAACAAAGGATTGCATGTAACAAACTTCGAATGAGCGGTTTATATTACTACTTGTACCTTGTTTCGTGAAGCATTTTGTTGCTATTCTTTCCAAATAGCTGTACTATACCTGATCATCTAATATTGACATCTTGTAAGCAACCCCCTAGAATACAAATTTCTTTAACGAACTCATATGTTCCCTTAGATAA
Organism: Holotrichia oblita; assembly: GCA_023690525.1. Lineage (NCBI taxonomy): Eukaryota > Metazoa > Arthropoda > Insecta > Coleoptera > Scarabaeidae > Holotrichia > Holotrichia oblita. Next base: position 38,494,252 of record CM043018.1, on the reverse strand, counting down.
CACGCACGAAAATAGTGAACATAAATTAATTTCATAGAAGCAAAAACTTTCAAACAGCAGCCCCCTAATGTTGTACATTGGTAGTTAACTGCAGCTGCAAGATATTCCTGCCTGTTTTGGATTAAAATATTTGGAACATCCTTACGAAGAAAAGAAGCACTAGACCATTCGTGGCAACGATTGCAGTCAAGGTCTAAGTGTTATGCTTATCATTTAAGCATTTTTTTGTTGCTTTTCCAATAAGATTTATGAGTTTAGCATTTTAACGCGCTGGTAGTTATATATTTCGGCGTACTTTGTAAACTTCTAATTCTTTTAACAACCCCTCCCTTTTCGGTGATGAATAGCGCATCCCTTTTATCTTGCGGTGCGTTTGTTTATATGAGGGTGATGTCTGGGTCTGCACTTTCAAGAAATGGTTACATGTTATTTAATAAAATGATAAATTAATGCAACTACATACACCGATTCACTGCAACCCTGGCAATAAAGATTTGTAAATATAAATAGAAAATCTAGAAAAAATTATTTTACTAGTACGAAATTTCAGGAAATAATTCTGCAAATGACGTTTGTTTCCACATATGAAGAAACGGTTTCGACGGAATATACAAATTACTAAGTTATTCTTTTTGTAATTCATATTAGCACAAAAGCCACATAACGAGCTTCTGTAATGAGAAACAAAATTTCCTTTATATTTTTGTAATAATGAACACTGTTAATTTCGGAGTAAGGTAAGAAAAGGCTTTTGTTTGTTTAAACAAACACTATTGTGTAGCACTTGTATCTTGCGTACGTATATTTTATATATATTAACAATCCTTTGCAAAAAATACAATGCGCTTTAATTGGAACGTTGTTAACTACAAATTTAAAATAGGGCTCCAAGAAATGTCTTGCGAATACCCCTCAACATGAATATAGCATATGTATGAAATCAAATAATTTCGTATCTTAATAAGTACTTGTCTATTCTTATACAATACTTAATTTTTGTCCAAACGTAACTTATTGAATTATAAATAAAAGTTCATTTGACCTCTTCTTCATTTTATACAATTAAGTATCTATCTATCTATTCAGTTAAGGTTGGTCACCTATAGTCCAGGCACTTGAGCTGGGTGCCCTTTCTACCATCCCTATTGAAGCCCTATTTTCAGTTGAGAAGTTTACTGTCCTCTATAAAGTCCAGTAACTTGCCCACTCGAAACTTGAGTACCCTCAAAGTCTCCAATAGATCCGTTCCGAAATGTTTCTGCCTGAGTACCTTCCATTCCTCATGTGTACAGATTACATGTAAACTTGTTTCCTCCTGTAACTCGCATCTCCTGTATCAGGGTTCGCTCACCCGACCCGTGTTGCATAGATGCTTCCTTAAGGGACAGTGTCCAGTTATAAACCCAATAATGGTCTTAACTTGTTTTTTTTTATTGCGACTAATTAGGCTTTCAGTGAACTTAGCGTCCCCGTCCGCTATTAGCGCTTTAGGATGGAGTTGACCCTCATTTCCTTACTCTTTCTTTATCTAACCAAGACCAAATGGCCCTTCTAGTAGAATCTCTTGTGATTCCACATACGGGTTCTGGTCCTATGAAGTGTTTCCTATAACCTTGGCTAGTTCATCGGCTATTATATTGCCTGTAATATCCTCATGTCCGGGAACCTAGATCAAAGATACTTTGTTGTCTTGTGCCAGTTTATTGAGGTGCTTTAACCAGTTTTGACCTGGTAAGAGGATTCATAACTGCCTTGATAGCGGCCTATCAGTCATTATGTTTATTTTCTCTTCGTGCAGCCTCCCTTTGCAATCAGTTCTGCGCAGGCTGCAATAGCGGAAGACCGTTGCATGCTCTCCCAGGCTTAAAGATATCTTATGTCTTGGGCTGAGACCATAAATACCGGCTCCTGTACCCTTACTGGATTTGGATCCGTCCGTGAACCAGTTATCAGAGGCAACGAAGTCACCCCGTGGCTGGTCTCTGTTCGGTATTGAGATTTTCACCTTTTCAGTGAAAATAATTGCAGGTGCCGTACTGTCCGTTGTCATTTGCACCAAAGGCCCGTCCAGTACCGTACCCGTAGTGTCAGTGTGCCCTGCTATCCCAATATTGGGGTACCGCACTTTATTGGCTTTCAGTCTATGGATCGCGGCCATAGCCTCCGCCTTTACGTAAAGCTCCAGCGGTCTCACAATTAAGTATATTTGTTTCAATAAGAATTAAGGTTATTGCGGTTGACAACGCAGTGCACAGTGCCGAATAAAATAAATTGCACAGTCATATTAATTTACTTTACTGTGGAGACCATGCTAAACTTGCCTCGCCTCGATATTTTTATCATGGGAGAGGCTAGAATGGGAGCGCACAGACTGAGAAATACTAACAACTGCAGAACCCACTATGGGCTGGGGCACACCAGAATAGAAGCAACAGTAAGAAACTCAATCTTTGGTGTCGGCGGCGACATAGCAATCACCAGGATTTCCTACGAGAAACCCTTCCAAGTTTTCTTGAATTGGGATGAGTGAAAAAATGGTGGAAATTGGTACACAGATGAGTCAAGACCGGGTACTAATTCCGGCGTTGGTGTCAATGAGGAAAACCGGAGTTACAAGGTATGTGAACCACTTGGACGATACACAACGGTATTTCATATAGAAATATATGCTATACAAACCTGTGCGTTAGAGAGACTGCGTCGCAAACCGCGAGGCGAGGCGATCTGTATTCTCTCTGACAGTCAGGCAGCCTTAAAGACTCTAGCATCTTATTATATAGCCTCCAAACTAGTATGGGACTGTCTGCAAAACTTGACTGTTCCGACCCTTGACACCGGGACACAGGAGTATAGCGGGCAATGTAACTGCAGACCAGCTAGCGAGTGAGGGTTCCCAAATGAAATTTATCGCTGCGGAGTCAGATCTAGGTATCACAAAGAGTGCAGTACGTGGTGCAATTAATGAATGGATTACAAAACAACACCAACTAAGTGGGAACCTGTACCATGACAAAGGCACAGCAAACGGATGATGGAACGACCGGAACGGATGATGGAACATGTCTATTAACAGAACATGGCTGTCTAAGAGGTCACCTGCAGAATACGGAGACTTATAAAGATGAACTCCTATACAGATTCTGTAATGAGGAGGAGAAAACAGCCTCTCATATCATTTTCGAATGCGTAGCACTAAGTCAACATAGGGTTGCTATGCAAAGCCCATTGATTTACCAGTGGAGAACGATTTAGCAAATAGTCTTGTAAACCTGATTGAGGGTAGGTACTAACCTGTTTGAATAAAATGAAATCAAGGTAGGAATAACACAATAGGCCCAGTGTTACGGATAACTAAAGACTGCCCTGCCTTGATAGTAATCAAATAATCAATGATATTAATTTACTACCGCATGTTACATATTCGTAATATACATATGTATTAGAAATTCTCATAGTTTATTATTAAGCATGCTATCACATAATTTATAATCATACTCTCAGTTGTTTTCGGTGGTAACAAATAGTAATAATTAGATCTCTAATATTTGGTGTGTTGCTTCAGAACTTCTAGTGATATATTATCTAAGAAAATGTAGTAATAATACAGAATTAACTAACATTCGCATGTCATCACTGTTAAAGATCCTTAAGTGAAAAGGGACAGTTCTTCCAAGAACTTTCTAGTTAGAGTAAGCCTGGTATGTTGTACCAGCAATGAAGCAACCTATAGAGTATTATTTTGTAGCTGAGTTGTGGGACAATTTCTGTACAACAATTCACATATAAACTGAAGATTATTTCCTGTAAGCTGAAGTTCAAATGGAGTATGTTTTCTTTCCCATAATTCCAAGGTTATTAATTAAATCTGCAATATAGTGATATAAAGAATTGGATTAATTATTATTATTAGTTGTATAGAATATAGAAAACAACAAATAAATAAAATCCATATGTTTCTGATAAACTAAAAGTAATATATTTTACTGAACATTTGCATAAGTGCGTTCCTAATTACAGCATTGTGTTGCTCTATGATGGGAAGTATATTGGAAACACTATTGGTTGGAAGATTAAGTGCATATATAGTGTAATAGAGCTACGACAACAATTATAGTGCATGCCTTAATTGGCATTAAATTTACTCCACGTAACAAACATAGAACAAGTCGTTTCCGTATATCAAACAATCTCTCAACTGAATTACTGATGGGAACAAGGTTATTGTTCGACCTTTCCTTTGATTGATAACGTAATTATAGAATAGCATCAATTAAATTTCGCTTAAAACACAGCCACTAGCACTCAACCAAAATCACTATTTTGTTTCCACAAAATCAATTAATTATTAAAAGTTGCAATACTATGTACTAAGCTTACTTTCCTACTGTGCCATAAGTTTTTAATTGAATTTTAATTAACAAATGGGTCATTTATGCTGAATCTACGTTTTCTATACAGAAATATTTCCGCGTTAGGGCAACATAGCTACCTTAACCTTACAGGGGCGCAGTTAATATAGCCAATGATATTAGGAAATCCGGCTATAAACTTTGAGTTGTAGTTATTGGTCCATTAACATTACCAGAAAGATTTATAGACCCAGGTCTCAATTATGCAATTACCTTGCTTAACAAACTCTGAATAAATTCCTACTATTTATTTGGAACGATGCATTAAAATAACGCAGATATTAATATTGTTTTTTTTTTTACTATGGGTTGACTTCTTTTATTTTCTAGTTCTAGGTTATTGGGTAGCAGATCAATTAAACGTACACAATTTTTTAATCAAATCGACGTTTGAATTGTACATATATTTGCTATATGATTTTCCCCATCCCTAGAGAATATCTGGTAAAATTAAAGTTCGACTCTCAGCCATTTCATCTTAAAAAAATATTCAAACATAATTTAATAAACTAAAAATAGTATTACTTTAGTGAAACTTTTTATTTATTTATCCGTGTATATATGATATTAATTAATTAAGTTATAATAGTTCTACTTTCTCTACAGCTTGTAGTCAAACCTGTTCGAAGTTAGTTGGTAATCGTGTAGACAGTCTTCCAATGATGTTATTTGCCATGGAACAAGTCATATCGAAATTGTAGTAGTACGTAATACATGGGGTGCATTAAGCTGATAATGTCTTCCATCTGTACAACACTTAACAAGCTTATTACAACTAGGTTGTGCTCCCGCCAAGACAACACGTCGAAAGATGTGTAGTGCTCACAATGCACATGTTATTAGGTTTGTCAAACAAGTCTGGATTTCATATTAGTATATCGAATCCTGTGACAAAATCAAATACATCAGTCCTACACTATTTTAATAGAAGAAAGTATTACCTTGTTGTTATACCAGATATACTATTAACTGGATTTTCCGTTTATACAAATACATATTATATATATACATATACAGTGCGGCTCTAAAGTTTCCTCTCTCCCTGCTAACTTATGATCGGTTTAATAGAGAGATTCCAGCTTTGGTTCATTAATATGAAATGCTATATACTACATTAGTGATTCTTGATATATGATCAAAATTTTAAATGGATTGACGGTCGAGTGCACCTTATTTTAGCGGGCTTACTGCGTTTATATCAAGCTAAAATTTCGTGGAAGTGTATCCGCTCATATGAACATAGTAATGGAACAACATTTTAATTTGTTATACATTTTGTATTTGCAGGTATTTAACATAAATTTAAAAGTATTAGGTAGCTACGAATTGTAAAACGTGTCTTTTATTAAGCCCATACTACCTTATAAAATAAAATTTTATTAACAGTGCCATAATCAATAATGTCAATTTTCGATTTACTTACTCGAGTATAATGCTAAAAAGTTTTGCATTCTGACGTTACAGGGTTTATATAGTTGAAGTTCCGTGTTACTCTTTGCTACTGTTATAAAACTCTTCCATTGAAGAAGATATAATTTTATGTTAATACATAATTACAAAAAGACTTTCTTTTCCAAATTGTTTACTTTCTATTGTAAGACATTGATGATTTACTGCACTTTTTATAACTAACCAGCGCCATTTTGGAAGTCGCAGTCCGAATGATCTTCCTAATATCGCGTAGGTGTTTCGGAAAGCGAACCGTTTCGTTCACCGACAGCACACAGTAGTCCTTTGTTTTCTTTTTCCTCTTTTTTTTTTCTTTCATTAAACATATGGGAGGGCGGAATAACCTCTGACCCTCGAACCATCTGAAACGTCCTTATACACACTCTTTCTCTAAGTATGTTCCTTCTCTTTCTCGACGGTAGCAGTCGTTGACGTGTATTAATGGCATCCCCTTTCAGGAATTTTGTAAGCAGTTTATTAACGTGTCAGCAAGTGAGATAATGTTAATTTATAATTTCGTACTATTCCGTTCTACGACAGCAAGTTTTGGTGATATTTATTATTGTTTAGTAGGTGGATATATATTTCACAATGAAGATGATATATTGGATTAGGAGATATTCTCGGATGATAATAGAAAATATGGAACGTAAAAGCAAGTGGGAAAGCTGGTGGTTGCTGATTCATAACTAATCTAGTTCATCAATATAGTCTACTTCTTAGAGATAAGTTCTAAATGCATTAACTGCAAATATACTTATATACAGAATTTTGAATATCTGCCTGAGAGCAATGAAAGTAGGTGAAAAGCAGTTGAATTGAGTTCACAGGTAATTTTTTGTCCGAGTATACAACGATGAATGTCTGTGTTGCACGCATTCCTTGTCGTTAGACTCTCACTGGATGGATACTTTTTAGCGCCAAGAGCTGTACTTAGTGATTTTTAACCTATTTTGCCAATGGATCACACTCTTAAGTTCAGGACTAAAAATATTACAACCGTCCTATGACTGAACAATACATAGAAATTATTTGTGGCGTTATTTGTAAATTTTAATTATAATGGCGTTCTATTATGACCTTCACACCTGTGTGTGAAGGTCATGCATATTTTTGTGGCAGCTCTTCAATCAAGCAGTTACATACTAGTATATACATAGCTGCGCTTGTCATTCTATAGCAATATATTCACGTTTCGTTCAGAAACGCCGTGCCGAACACTTGTTTCAGGTGTCAACAAGTGAACTGGGCTTTTCTAATTTCAGATGCTTGCAGCAGTGATTCTTAATTATGACATTAAAGATGGCGAGGATACGAGCACATCGAAAAAAATAATAAAAGTAAGTTAGTTAGTTTTTTGAATATTGTTGAATTTACTGAAAGAAAAGCAACACTAACATAATATAAGTTCCAGTCTGTATTATGACAGTATATCAAACACAAAGTAAAGCAAAGCAAAGGCACAGAAATACAAAATTTACTAACTCCACGTTTCGCCATTAACGTAAGATACGAGAAGGTTATGATAACTAGACGTGTCACCTACGCTAGAACAGAAAACCTTCGAGTGGGTGAGGAATGTGTTACCATGACCTTCTGAGATTCTTCACCCACCAAAATGGTTACGCTTCTGGCGTGGTTGACATTTTTGTTCGTGAAGAAGCCACTTGCATTCATGGCGAAACGGAAATTTTATTTTCTATTCAGTTTATTTTTTCATGGTATACAGAGCATTCCTATGAAAACGATTTACCATAAATAAGTCGAAAACGTCAAGAAATACGAAAAAACGTCGAGACACATCAATTTTTGTTTGATAGGGGAGACTTTTTCATCAATAAGGCAAAATTATGTTTTGCCCCTACTACACCTTGTAGTATAGAACATAAAAATTTTTTGGGACATCCTATACTTATCCTTCAGGTACTAATCAAGTACTGTCTATAGTAAAGTTTCCCTTGTTATTTTCGTGTAATAAAGGAGACAAATTTTGCGGAATGGATACACATATACATATGTATCTATGTAGATACATGTGGGCCAAGTATCCACTCCATATTGATTAAATCACTTACGAAACAGTGACCATAACTGCTAGTGCATTTTTTACATAGCTTGAAATATTGCAAACACTCATACTATGAACTAACAATAAAATTTAAGTATGTAAAAAATATTTTAGGACGTGACAAACTGTAAGAGCTATATCCGACTAGGACACCACGCTGGCGCAACCAGTGGCAACGCTGTCGTTACCGCAGCAACCAAATCAAGCAACCAATTAGACAATCAAGAGAGATACCAGCAGTTCTGTTCATTTTTTAAACTAAAAATCTGATCTAACCTACGATTTATTAGTAATATGGACGTTGAAGAGATAGCACTTTACTTATGTACATATATGTGCAACTAAGAATGCTGCAAAAAACAAGGAAAAAGAGGATATTTTGGGTACATTCTGTTGTTGCTAATCATTTTATAAGTGGAGTATTTTTAACTTTGTACGATGATTTGCGAACGTATCATTTGATAATTTGATGCAGTATCTCAAAGTGAAGATCTGCACTGAATTTCTAAGATAAACCTTTCAGTATCAACTCTCATGATAATTACAATGAAAACAGAATTACAGCAACACCTGTTGAAGAGCACGCAAGTAAACACGTTCTATCATTAGCGCTGATTGCCAATAACTGGTGTACGAGTGAGTGACGCGCTGTATAATTCTGTACATTTTACTAGTGGCGCAACCAGAGCGGTGGAGACACCAGTAGAATGTACGAACGTTACACGGCTGGTGGCAACCACACTGGTGGAGCGATCAAACCAACACCAGATGAGATATGCTCCATATGCTTACGTGTGTTCTGAGTGGTGTCGTCACTGGTTGCGCCACCATTGTGTCCTAGTGGGATATAGCTCCAATGCATCAAACGGTAATTTGTAGCAGTTTCATACTGGATAGCGTAGTAATGTATTTATGTTAGAAAACCTATTTTATAAATATATTTTCAACTGTTTAGCATATTTTTTTTCTGAATTGGACGCTGTAGTATCAAAACTGCTCCCTGGAAGGTAGGTATCTATAGTCAATCTCAAATAAGAATGAAGCAGATGACGCCACAATCGGAGCACATATCACACTAGAACAAGTTTGTGATTTGCAAAAATCGCGGTAAATTTAAAATTTGTTTTTGATTGTCTGATAATTGACTGTCCACTATGTAGAATAACATCTTTACGAACACTAATAAAACACATTTAATGCTTCTAATTGCACTTTTATGAGCTTCGTCCAATTTGTCATATTTAATTTGACATATTAGTTTCTTTGGTGGCGTGTCCAGTTAACTCATATCCTCATATGTATTTTCATCGTAAGTTGCGGTGCACGTCATCAACAGAATTTTCGGAATGACAAAAATAGCAAATACTAAGTACCTATAATCCCATCTTTAATAAATACGAACTTGATGGTGTAGTGCACTCCAACAGTTTTCAGTACTTAGAGTAACCAGTCAGATATCATTCTGTCATTTAGACTATAGCGCGTCAAATATTTTGGCTTGTGTTTTTTTATTAAATTTTGCGGTTTTTTAATTCTGCTTTTTACAAAACATTTATTTTGACTAAAAGACTAAAAAGACATTCATATACAAATATGCCAAAAGCGAGTTGTAGTCAGTGCAAGTTGACGATTACATCTACAGTCGCAATTTGAAGCAGTACGAGAGGTTCATGCTTGAAAGTAAATAATATTACCATTGAAAATCGAAAAATAATAAAATATGATAATAATAAAAAATGATCATTTTATGAACTTGCCTTTCTTTATGTAATATAAACATATTTTATAATCGTTATTTTAGTTTTTGCATTAATGTCAATGAAAACCTTCGATGGACTTGTTAGTGAATTAAAAGTTGTTCATTGTTTTTTTTTTTGAATTTTTATTTTAACACTACTAAGTGGACTGTATTGATATTATTACATCCATGCATGCACCCATGCTCAATTGTATCGCCTACACATCTAACAATTTTTTCTCATACGTGATTTCAAACATAAAACAAACGTTACATATACTGCGACTTGCGTACTACTATACAGGACTAATTAGATTTTTCTTCAATCGTACAAAAATATGATCATTTTGTTACTGAATACGTACGTACCTTTGAAACAGTTCATTTACTAGTAAAAAAATGTAACCGACCAATCACAACTCTTTAAAGTGACTGAACGATTATTTCATAACTGTCAAATATTTGCAAAATGAGCGAAGAAGAACTTCAATCATGCTTCAATCTACGCCACCAGATATAATCAAAATCTACTATAAATACATCTACTATAAATACTGCAAATAGAGTCGAAGCAACAACTTCTACGATTATCAACACTGACGAAATGGGCAATAGTGGCCTTAATATACAACACTGTTCTCTTAATAATTGTATTTTTAATATTACTATAAAGAAATAAAAGTTTAAACGAAGTACTTTGACAGTTGTTTGACAGATGCATACTTTTAAGCAATGATAATAATGTATGCCATATTTAAATGCGTAGCTCACGAGATCGGCGAAAATCGTTTGAAGAAAAAATAGTATACATCACACGGAGTAGAAAGCTTTTTGTGTCTCGCCCAATTTGCACTGTCTCGGCTATCGCCTCGACAGCAAACGTTTGAGCTCGACACAAAAATGACAGCTTTCTACTCCTAGTAATGTAATATACCTACTATTCGTAACCTGTGCGTCAAATTTGATAGTTCTTTGTTATCATTTGTTTTATGTTACATCACTTTGACAACATTGCGCAAAAGTCATTGATGACGTGCACCGCAATTTACGATGAAAGTACTATATCTCCGATGGCGTGACACAGTTTTTTTTGCTAATCCCAATTTCATTTGCTGTCCGATGAAGCCTTTGCCCACTTGTTATATGCCTGCATTTTGCATTTTTTTAGGAACCTGTGAGAGCAGCATCAGCCATAATTACATATTCACATATTGACGTTTATCAAAACCATAAGATGTATAAATAAGAACATTTAAGCAAAACTGTGCAAATAGTACCTTCAATAAGTGAATATTATGATTCAAAAGCTCTAAAAAAATCCATTTTGTATGAAGAATCAAGATGAAATGGATAAAGAAAACAATAATCGCAATAGAACACAAACGACGCTCACATAATATAACCTTTTTGATGTTGATTTATGCAATTTTGACAAATTGTTCTTCTGTAAATGTGCACTAGATTTTAACCAATCACAGACGTTTATTTTAGACCCTATCTTTCATAACGCTCCTTTCTTATTTGGAATGAGGTCTGTGAACTGTTTTTATGTATGCATACTTTGTGTGGGAACGACCAACGCTATCCACGATGTTTCTTTAGAGTTTACTTATAATTAAGTTTAGTCTCAAAGTTTTATCTTTCTTTTATTGATGTTTGAATAAATTCAGAATCATTTATAGAGCAACAAAGCGTAAATATTCTTGTCTATTTCAGCACCTCTACCTAGATACAATTATTATAATTGGATGAAAAATTTATCTCACGCCAAAATTCGAAATAAATGGATTTTCTACGTGCGCCCTATATTTCCTCGAATCGCACGTTCCAGAATTAAATGCTACCAGTGATACTAAGTGCATGTAACAGCATAAAACAAGAGAAAAAAGAGACAGAATTTTAATAACAGAACTGGTGACTTGTAATTTGTAAGATTTCGTCTGCAAATTGGACAGTTCCGACAAACAAATCCGCATCAGTCTCTAATGAAAGTGCGTCACATCCCGACTAGTACGCCCCCGTCAGCGTCTAATTTTAGTTGTCTGTGAGACGTGCCCTGTAATTTGTAAGCAAAATGTACCATCGATCTACAAAGTAATTCGGTACGTAGGGAAAATCAACCTTTGCATCCATTTCGTCCAATTTTCGGTACCTATATAGAAGTAACATGTATTCTTAGGTTGAATGTAATGCTGGTTAACATCGTGCTTATACGGTTTATTAAAAGAGTCAAATTTAATTCATTTTGAGCGAATGAGCGACTTACAAATTGAATATAACGATGATGTATTTCCTAATAATGTTATCTAAAATTTTTACTGTAGGGCGTCAAATATTGTAAAAATACTGTAAATTTATATTATGGACAACAACAAAACAGATATTTGTAAATTGTGCAACTAATTAGTTATTGTTAATAATTTGAATTTTCCAAACATATAGTGCAAAATGGAATTAGCATCCAAAGATCGGTTCATAGGGATAAATCTCTCGTACCACTCAAGCAACGAATGAATTGCGATAGATAAAATGTCTGCACGTTCCATAATAAATTGTCTGCTGTTTTAGGAAGGAACAGTTTTAAACCAGAAAACATTTCAGGTCAGCGTGTCTACGGTTGAAACGCTAACCAATGTGTTTGTTGTAAAGGTAACAAAACAGGTGGGATACATAGTGCGACAAGAATGAGGCACAGTTACTACTGCATGTTTGGCTACCGACGTAGTTGGTAATACTGTTCTTTCAATCTTTATATAACATATTATAAATCCCAGCTTATAAAAAATAAAGCTATAAAATCTAGAGGTTGTGGAAATAAATCGGATGCACCAGAACGAATTTTTTGTTTTATGAAACATTTACCCAACTCAGCCAGCAAGGTTCTTATGTTAGTAGGCAATTATCACTCCCATGTTTCCATTTCATTGATTAATTATTGGAGATATAACTTCATTACCTTGGCGTGAGAGCGCCCTTTCTGTTGGCTGCTACTCCAAACAATATTTTTGTCGAGTTATGTATAAAAAATATAAAAACCTACAGTATACTCCATAGTAAGGATTAAACTCCCACTTGAGAGAAGGTGTTGCAAAATGTCAGAGTCATGTGGGTGGTATTTATATGGAAAAGCTCGACTTAGTTAGCTGGTAGTACAAATGGCGCCGCAAAAAATACCAACCGGACGGAGAATTCGCGTGAAACCTATCCGTATTCGTTTTTATTAACGAATTTATGTGTCTGGTTGCCGTTGCGACGAATGACTGGAATCCTTTTCTTTCGCGAAGCATGTCGATGAGGTTTTTCAAGCTGCTTTTTTACAAAGCACTGCTCATTGTTGATAAATTGTATACATATAGATGCCTAACAATGACGATATTGCGATAACGTATGTATACGTAAACTACGTGAAAATTTCCATTTAATCCCTTTAAAATCATCGCGTGACTCGTGATTGTAACAATACACTGGTGTGGTTAATCGTTCTATGAACGTCTGCGGGCAAGTCGCCTATGTTCAATGTTGGTTGGCCTTGGCATATACCGCTCGTTTAGTAACAGTTCGAACATAAGACTTAGCTAAAATATGTAATAGAGTATACGAGTGTTCCCGTTGAAAACATATTTGTTATTTAACAGATTATGCAGGTTATACTGTAGTGCATTTTGTATGAGATTGGATAAATTCTTATTGGTTAAATAAATAATATATAAAGATTGTTAGAGACTAAATGCAATTACCAAACCGAACAACAATTTTAATAGTATTTTAGGGAACTGTACATAAATTCATCTGTATTGTGTATATTCTTTTATTACCATAGAACATTTTTATGCATGCCTTTTATATGGGCTGCTGCTAGCAACCTAAATCTAATATTATACCTGAAACTAACTGCGACAACTTGCATTAAAAGTGTTAAAACAAAAATTAATTATGAACTGGAGAGAATGAATTAAAAATTAGCATTTGAAGACGCAGACATCACAAAAGTTCTTGGATTAGAAAAATTAGTCATAGAGTCGGCAGTTAGATAACCAGGACGCCCAAGTTAGTTCGAATGCTTTGGAAACAATAAACCAATTGATAGTCTAAAATGTCGAAGAAAGGCGCCCATCTATGTTTGCCAATGTGATACCAGCACCAAAAACAAACATTTGTCAGAAGCATTTCCTACAGTATAAACGTATCTCTAGAGAATTGCGCTAGCTAAAAACATACCAAGTTTCTGCATATTTAAATCATATATTTCAGATCACTGTAATTTCTCTCAATCTACTTATTTCCATTTCTTCTTCAAATTAATAACAATTTCTTGGCAAATATCTCAAAAACCTTTGATCATACATTGATAACGAGTTTATCAATAATAAATCGCCTGGACTGATTGAAGATATGCTTTTACGGTAAATTTGCTTGGAAGTACTACCACTTCTTCAGAAACTGTTCTGTTCAATTGCCAATGAAATGATGAACTATTAAAAATACATGTCCATTAAATGAACAAATGTGTTCGAATTATTTATATATATCCGGTATTTCTCGTGTGACAGGATATTTAAAAAATGCAACCAGATATATAGACGGTGCACTTTCGGTTGACGCCATACATCCATTTATTTATTAATAAACGCCTCTCGTCATGTAGATGCGGTGCAAAATTAATTTAAATGCTGATAAAATGGTTTAGTGTTGAGTAAGGCGTTCATGCAATGGAAGTAATTGCTTTCTCTATCAATGTGTGTGTATATGTGTGTGTATTTGTCGCTTGCCGTGGTAAAATATATGCAACTGTAGGAAATGGTGTATTTATTATATATTAGATTCGATTAACCTGAGATTTGTGTATACATCGGCAATATTTTATATTTTTAAATTAAGGGGTGCATAGAATTATATAAGGTGTGTTTAATGCTTCCTTTTTCATACCGGTACTATTCAATTTATTATTAAAAAATATTAGTTCTATAATATATGATTGTATTGTTAATATAATGTTATTATGAGTTGTTTTTACCTTCTTCAATGCATGCTGTTCCAGATATATTTATATTAATATGTCAACCAACACTTTCTGTTTATTTACAATATCTAATTGTATTGCCTACAACTCAAATTACTGCAACATGATTGAGGTAGGTTGTTCAAAAAGCAACCGTACTAGTGATTAGTACACTTCTTTCCTACTTCGAAAGGTATTAGATTTCAGCCGTGGTAGGTACTTTGTAACTGAATTTGGTTTTCTGTAACTGTTAGGGGATGCCAAGCCATGAATGACTATAATTATTAAAAAAAAAGGTAATTGGGTTTCAATTATTCAAAGGGAAAATTTAAGGGATCATAAAAGCATTTGTGTATATCACAGAAGAATTAATAATAAAAGGAACACGAAAAAGGCGAAAGAACGTGTATACGCCAGCCTCAACTAACAAAAGAAATACTTGAAACGCCATTCCTTCCTTGATCGGAAAAAGAGTCCGGCAACGTCATATATTTACGGATTTTACGGAGGGCGGACGTGCCATCGTTTTCGCTCCATCACAAAGGGGTGGCCCGCGTTGTTTTTGCCTCTGAGAACCGTTCAGCTGTCGTCGAAACAGCACAAGCATCTAGAAGACCGGGAAAATATATAGATATACATGGGAGGAAAGAGGTAGGTATCGTCGTCCCCGGAACTTTCCGGAACTCCTCCGGACCGCCCCGGACACTCTGGTACGAGCAAC
Source organism: Holotrichia oblita (assembly GCA_023690525.1). Classification (NCBI taxonomy): domain Eukaryota; kingdom Metazoa; phylum Arthropoda; class Insecta; order Coleoptera; family Scarabaeidae; genus Holotrichia; species Holotrichia oblita. The sequence continues at coordinate 38,478,868 of CM043018.1, read as the reverse complement.
ACTTCCTCATGAATATTCACGTTAGATATATACGCTTAAGTGTAAATGATTAATCGTCATTATTCCAGGGACGAAGCCGCTATTAATATTTTATGAAAAACAGACGGAGAGAGGTAACGCGTGGCGGTGTATGTGGTGGGGATAATATTAGCGTCGGTGGTTGATGTTTATTTACGGTAAACATTCCCTCTTCGTTCATTGAAATTTAAATACAAATACGTGCTAAACATAGCTCAACTAGGAACGATTCGGTCATATACCTTCAGCACGAAATAGATGAATGGATATGTGCACACAGATATACTGGTCTATATTTGTTGACAAATGTGCGGTTTGCTTTATAACCGTTACGGCTCTGTAATATATGTACCTTGTCGTCGTGTAATAGATACCACAGTAAACACGACGAGATCATATGACTGGCTTTTGATGATTTGTTGTGAGTCAAATGTGTAGACAGATAATTTTCAGTTGGTATTAAACAGTTCTAAATGGGGTAATTAGGTATTCAGTAAATTTGGGGCTATTGTAGATATTTACATATAATATCTGCAGCATGTGAATTACACACAATAATTCAGTTGAACGAGATGATTAGGAAAACCTTTGATGAACATGATAATTACCAACAAAATTATTTTACAGGTAAAGCATATTTCATTTCGCAGCATACCAAAACAACAATGTTTAGCAACATTTTATTAATTTATTGAGTGTATGAATAGTAAAGAAATTTGTTAGCAAGTCAACCGCTGACAAGCGACTTGAGCGGTTGGAGGTTTTCGAATTGAATAGTGGTGCAGTAATCGGTATTATAAGAATAATAACGATGTCACCGTACCTAACTTATTGCGACTTAGTTGCAACGCAGTTGAAAGCAGAACCGTATGTGTTTTATGGTACGACTCCTTGTTATTTTTGATAGTTTGGTTGATTGATTACCTTTTTAATCAAAGAGTAATTTCAAAATTTGAAAAATTTCGTGGAGGCTGGCAATACGCCATGACGTTTGTAATTATTTAATGTGTTTAATTGGCTACGTTTGTTTTCGGTAATTCTATTTGACATTTGCTGACCTTTGAATTACAGTTGACCAGATAAATTAAATTCTACTAAACTAAAAGAGTGCCTTTGTACATTTTAAATACATTTTTTATGGGGGATATAGATTCAAAATAAAATATCGTAAAATAATATCTCCAGTGTGCGATAAACCTTTGATGTGTTGGAACAACACAGGTTGCAAAAACATATAAATACTGCTAAACACAGAAATAAAAGGGTGGCATATTAAAAATTATCTGATTTAATCTTGACTTAACGTTTGAGTTTCGAACATCAAACTTATTATTTGTTTTTGTTGAACTACAATCGTTTTAAATGTTTTAACATTTTTAGTTTTGATATTGTGTAGATATGTTCTATCGTGAGCAAATGAAAGTGCACACTTTTTTATATAATGTAAACAGTACTTTTGAAACATCTGTGTTTTCTGACATTTTGACAGTATTACAATATAACCAATCTTGTGCACCAGTAGGCAACCAACCAGCATGAGAAGGCCAATTAGAATTTATGGGGGTGATAGTTTGGATGTTATTTATTACACGAGTGCAGTAGTTCCAAGGTTTAAACAACCGGTTTAACTTTAGTTTTCTCATCTTGAACAACCTGTTCTAAGGTTTGGGGAGAGAGGGGGGGTGAGGGGGGAGAGGTTGTAGGGAGGTAGCGGTTAGGTTGATATTGGACAAACTTGTACCAGTTTTGTGCAATGTAGCTTGACAATTTCAAATCCTAAGTAGTAAAATTTACGCAACTAAAATAGTGCGTTTACTATCATTTGCTCACCATAGTACATACTATTTGTGCAGGATATTAAAAGCGAAACTAGCTTGCGGTAGCTATTACTAATGGCGCTGTTTAAGTGGCTAAGTATTCTATAAATTGCTTTTCTTTATAACTGCTTTCTTTTACTATACTTACTATGTAGACTTGAGCTAAAATATACTAATCTAGATATACATATATGTATATTCATTCAGTCGAAGTCCTATCACACTTTTTCTCTTTTCTCGCATAATAGACGCTCGAAAATTATAAAATCAATTACTCTTTCCAAACACTGCTTCGATTTTTTGAGAAAAATAGTTATTTGCGATCCAAGTAGAGGTAAATATACTTCTTTTATCAAGGCACCAGTTTGTGACCCAAAGCGGAGCAGAGTTAGGTATATGAGCTACAGAGAATAAAGGAAGCAGCTTAGCTTACAATGATGCATGTTAAATGTTTCTCGCTACTACAACCACGATATTCAAAAGCTATAAATTGTTTAATAATACTAAAAAAACTGACATATTTGTGACAGTTTTGCAGATATGTTTAATCAAGCATCCGATATCTGTTTTCACCATGGTGCTTGAAATGTATGCATACAGGGTGTTCATTGTTAATTGTTTAGCACTACTGACTTCTTTATTGTTGATGTTCCGAAATTAGTTAGTAATATTCTTTATTCTAATTGAGGTGGTCAAAACAGAGAAATAAAAATGCATGTGTGTTTGTAAAACTGTCTTAAAAACAATATTTTGGACAAAAAATTATTATTACATAACTATTGCAAACCTAAAAATAAGAGAATAGAAGGTACTTGTGCATTATAGGTAATGACTGTAGGTTTTCCTAGTTGTCAAACAAATAGTTTTTTGTGATTATCCATTCGTCATTACTAAATTATTGCTTTGAAGATGCAATTTGTTCAACTCGCAAAATGTGATATACTGTAAACAATGTAAGTACAGTATTATCAAAAGAAATATCTGAAAGTCCTGTAGCAAATAAGTGATACCTCTTGCGTATATAATACTACCCATAAATATTAATTCAACATGCTTACTTCCGTTTCGTAGTCTAAAATGGAAGACTTCTTTTCTTTACATTCTTTGAATGCGAATTGATTATTTTACAGTTTCCTGTATAAACCCAAAAAATAATGTGTATACACTACTAGACGTTCCGAAAATGATGTTGATGTTATTGTAATGCTTCTAGCGATTTTTTCTACAAATTACATTTCTTGCAGCATATGATATTTTTCGAGTTGAGTAAATGGCAGTTTCAACGCGCTAATTTGGTGATTAGAACTGAACTATAAATTTTGAAACTAACTAGAAATTTTACTTCAGGAATGTAGTATATAATAATTCATATTAGTGACCCAAAACGGGAACCTCTCTATTAAGCCGATCAAAGGTTAGCAAAGGGGAGCGGACACTTTAGAACCGCACTGTATAATATACATGTAGGATAACTTTCTGTCAGAGTGTCTCTATCTTACATCAATTCGAATGAAACTTGATTCACTTGCTAAATATTCGCAGTGGGTTCTAAACAAAATTAAAATAAAATAGTAGATTTTGTCGATAATTTACCAAAGCGTGTTGCTACTGTAGCGTGTTAGTCTCCCTCCGCTTACTTGTTCTATAACTGTTTGCATACATTTGTAAGAATCAATGGCAATAATACCAAAATAATAAGATAGTAAGGCAAATTACTGTTATTCAAAGGTTTATTAAAAATTATTTAATAATAATACTAACAAATGCGTGTATTGCTCTTTAAAACAGCCAGAATTATAAACGGTATTATTCGGTTTTACATAGGTTATCCTGCAAAGTTGTTGTATTTCTTTACTTTGTCTGATTCTTTCGCTCTAGCTATTTTAAACCTATTCACACAAGATTCGGAAGTTGAGCTGTTGACGGTTTGAAATGCTGAAAAGTTTAACTTTTCATACAAGAACAAAATCCGTCCAAGTTTGAAGTCACAAATATATAATATCTCGCAAAATTTTAAAAATATTAATAGAAAAATTTACATGATGGTATATTAAATCGGAGAAGTGTGTGCTTGTTGTTCCTGTTTTTACAACAAAAAGATAATAACAAACTACCGTGTATAATCACTCGACCGTTAAGATGTATTTGGTTGTTAATGCACCCTGACAAATAACTTTATAATGGAACTGGTTCAATCTAATACATAGCAAGAGATTTGCGATAATGGACGCGTTGAGATTGCTCAAGATATAGTAGAAGATGAAGCTACATGATATAGGTCGCTGCTGTTTGGACTCTGTCCGACCGATTTCATATATTTCCATCATCCTTATATAATTTTTAGATGAAACGGGCTATCGGGAAATATTTGTTAGTTCAAACTCTTATATCACACACTGATTAGAAGAATGTAATCCCAAAATTGTATCTATGTGTAAGGATTAAATTCTCAAACATTATTTTATATACTCCTGTGTGACGTGAGTGTTAATGCCAAACTTTTTGCTACTTAATAGCAAAGTTGTTGCTTATTAAAAGTTTAATAGTTACACATGCTGCAAAACGGTTGAATTAGTCAGGTGTTGTTATCAGCAGAAACATAAAATCATCATCTTTAGATTACCGTAAATATAAAGTATATATAGTGAACAGTGCTATTGTTAGAAGACTGGCTTATTATTACTTGCTTAGCCTGATTATTCTTGATAATGATCGAAAGGCACCAATCACACAACATAAAGGCAAAACGATTCAACAACAAAGTTATCATTAACAAAGCGATAATACTACTAAATTTAAATTTAACAATAAATTTTAACCCAATAATTGTAAACGATTGATTCGCCATGACTACTAATATTTCAGCGACATGAAATTAAGTGATTCACTAATCCCGATTTTTTTTTGCAAATGTATAACCTTTCAAAACATTTAAGGTTTCGTAGTTACAATTTATTTCCAAAATATTGAATCTTTCTAATGTTCTACTTTATCCTGTGGGTTACCGATGAGACTTCACAAAGGCGTGTGTAGTCTCATGTGTGTGTCGAGATTTTACTCACACCTTTGATAAAAAGGAAAGGAAATAATAATATAATGTTGCAACCGAAACTAAATTTTAGTTTAGTGGTGACTATCAGAAACAAGCATTATACGTTAAGAATTTAAAACCGGTATGAACTGTATTACTGATCGTGATAGATAAACTACAGAAACTCTTAAAATGGGAAGTTAAAAAAAAAACAATTTTCTCTCCTATTTCACACTTTTTCAAGACAGTTCAGTATGTTATTCAATGAAAGGATCGTATATCGTCAGGTACCAGAGAATTTAATATGCATACATTCCTTTCACAACAAGCGTTAAATATACATGGAATATTTATGTTTATTAGAGCACTTGTGGATTTGTCTGTCTTGTGCGTTACTTGTGCTTGTGCATACGCATATATTTATCCGTGCTTATAGTGAGGTTTTTTTCTGGTTTAAAATTATCAATTAATTTGGCATCTTGTACCTACATGTAGTGTAAATCATTTTGCATACGTATGTGTAAAAATCATAATTATTTATTTACTAACCGGGGAGTATTTTGTAGCGGTAAGTTGTAACATTTTGCGTATCGTTTATCTGTAATACTCGTAGTGTTATACTCGCGTTTTTTGTACAATCTCCTTTTTATATCCGGCTTGTTTCTTTACCGCATTTTTGCCAATTTTTTCTAAAAGTCTTTTTTATTACATTCCCGACCTACTGTTTTCTGCACGTGCTCCTTCCGTTGGCTTCTTATTTTCTTGTGTTTGAAGTCGCTGTGATAGCCACCTCAGCGTGAAGTGCGTCTTCCTTGTCTCCTAATTATTATTTAATAATGCCTAACATAAACTGTTCCTGCGGATGCGGTGATGCTGCCGAAGAACATAAGATGATCGACTGTTGTGTCTGTAAAAAGCCGTTTCTGCACTCCTGTGCTAATTTCACTATAACTGAAGTTAGAACAATTAAAAATAAGAAGGGTTTGTCATGGTCATGTCGCAGTTGTGATGTCTTGAGCAATGATATAAACGAGTTACGAGCGGCTATTCTGAGTCTTAAAGATGACCTAGCGTCGAAAAATGACGTGAACTTAAACGAAGCTGTTTTCGAGGAACTGTTGAGTGAGATGCAGGAAAGATGCAACCGTCAGCAAAATATCATTCTATTCAACATCGAGGAGGGAAATGCTCAGAATGCTACTGACAGGAAGAACTATGATACAGGATTGGCCCGTGATGTTCTAAAATCTTTGCCAATCAATGTGAACACCGAGAATATCGAAGTTCTGCGTATAGGGCGCCCAGCACCTAACCATCATCGTCCCCTTCGCGTAAGATTTGATAATGTCCCCGATGTGCATAAGGTCATTAAGAGTGCTGGCCAACTGAAGAATTCCCAGAGATTCAGGAATGTCCGTGTGTCCCTGGATAAAACTAAGCGCCAACTCGATTATTACAAGAAGGTGAAGGCTGAACTGGATACTCGCACCGCCCAGGGATCAACAAATCTTAAAATCAAATACAAGAATGGTGTTCCTAAAATCGTGTCTTTAAACTAGTATCGCCCAATACTGACATCATATTTTACTATCAAAATGTTCGTGGTCTGCGTACTAAAACTAATGACTTTTATATTAATACTTCTGTTTGTGAATTTGATATTATATGTCTTAGCGAAACATGGCTCTCTGATGACATAAATAATAACGAATTGTTCCCAAATGTATATTCCGTTATCAGACAAGATCGCCAATTTAATGTTGTTAATAGAAAACGAGGTGGTGGTGTTCTTATACCTCTTAGGTCTAGCTTTAGATATGCACATTTAGATCTTACTCTTATTATGAATGTGGTACCATTGATAGATATAGTCGGTTGTTCCATATATTTAAATGCACTGAAAGTTTCTATTTATGTTATATATGTTCCCCCTGATGTTTCGCTAAATGAGTTTGAGACCTTTCTGCAGCTGTTTGAGCAGGCTTGTGCCTATAAGGGTTCCAATGTTATAGTTGTGGGTGACTTTAATATAACACGCTTCCTGGATACTAATTCCAACGACAATAAGAAACTGCTTATGTCTAATTTTTTAAACTTTGCTGGTCTTACGCAAATTAATAACGTTACTAATGTTAGAGAACGATGTCTGGACTTGGTATTAACTCAGTTACCTAATATTTCTGTAGAAAGGGAAAGTTTCCCTCTAGTGAATGAAGATAGAGACCATCCCAGTCTAAGATTGTGTTTCGGAATCTTGGGGCATACGGAATTCGGTATTGCAAATAATACTAACTGCAAGATGTACAACTACAGAAGAGCGGATTTTATAGGTCTATATAGGGCTTTCCTCGCAATTGATTGGTCATTTCTGAATACTTATAGGGATGTTGATGCTGCTTGTAAGATTTTTTATGAGAAGCTTTTTGAATGTATTGATCAATATGTACCAATACGACGTAATAAAACCACCTATAGTTACCCTTTATGGTTTACCAAGGAACATATACGTGATATCAAACTGAAACATAAATCCCGTCTCAAATATAAAACTACTAAATCTCCCAATGATTTCGTCGCCTATAAAAATCTACGACAGAAAGTTAGAACCAATTCAAAGGTACTATTCAAACATTATATTCAAACTGTTCAGGACTCTCTGCAGAATGATCCTCGTGGTTTTTGGAAATTTATTAGACAAAAGCGTGACTCTACTGGGATACCTAGTACTATGATGAATTCTGGTGATGATACATTTGCGACACCTACTTCTATTGTTGAAGAATTTGGCAGATTTTTCCAATCGGTGTTCTCAGTCCCCTCAAGCACATCAGTACATGGGAATACGCAAAATGTACATCACACAGTTACAACACTTTTCAGCTTCCATGAACATGAGGTATTCTTAAAACTAAAAAATGTAAGGGATAGCTTTACAATGGGCAACGACCTTATTCCGGGTTTTATACTTAGAGACTGCGCTGGAGCTTTTGCATATCCTCTGTGTATTCTTTTCAATTTATCACTTAATAATGGAATATTTCCTGATTGCTGGAACATCACCAAAGTCATTCCTGTTTTTAAAAAGGGTGACAGTCATATTATAGAAAATTACCGCCCTATAGCCATTATAAATAATTTCGCCAAAGTGTTTGAGATGTGTTTCTTTGCGTCTATATACCCACAAGTTAAAACATCTTTATCCGTCGAGCAGCATGGTTTTGTTCGTCAGCGTTCACCCATCACTAACTTAGTCACCTTAACCCAATTTTTGTCAGAGCAATTAGATATGAATACTCAGGTGGATGTAATATACACTGACTTTTCAAAGGCATTCGACAGAGTAGATCATGCGTTGCTGCTTGGAAAACTTGAACTTATGGGTTTCTCTCCTGCTGTTGTTTCCTTATTTTCATCATACCTCTCAAACAGACAGCAATTCGTGGTATACAGAGGACATAGGTCCAGATGTTTCACATCTAAATCTGGAATTCCACAAGGGAGCAATCTCGGACCTCTTTTGTTCCTATTATTCATCAATGACGTGTGTGAGCAGCTGGATTGTCGGAAGTTGTTGTTTGCAGACGATTTAAAACTATATACAGCTGTTAATGACATTCATGATTGCATCTCGTTGCAGCAACAACTTGATAGATTGAACACATGGTGCCTCAACAACAACCTGGAACTAAACATATCTAAATGCAAAGTACTGACTTTCACTAGGAAAACGAGCAGTATTACCTATAATTATACTATAAATAATCTATTTCTTGATAGATGTCAATCAATGACTGATCTAGGAGTTAATTTTGATGCGAAGTTATCATTTAACGAACATATATTGAATATTACTAGTTCCGCGTTGCGAACTCTAGGTTTTATTATAAGAGCCACTCAACAATTCTCTTTAGTTGAAAGTATAATAGCAATCTACTACGCTTTTGTGCGGTCCAAACTTGAATATGCCTCAATAATATGGTCACCGTTATATAAGACTAATGTACATTTACTAGAAAGTGTTCAAAGGCGATTCTTAAAATACCTGTATTATAAACAAAACCATATTTATCCGCAACAAGGCTTCAGTCATGTTCGATTACTTGAAACATTTAATATGGATACTTTGGAGCTGCGAAGACACCAGGCTGACATTAGATTTTTATATAAACTTCTTAATAATTGTATTGATGCTCCCGATTTGCTTAATCAAATCAATTTTATGGTACCTGTAGTTTTTACGCGAAAGGCTAATACGTTCTATTGTAATGCTGCTAGAACAAATTTGGGATTAAAATCACCTTTGCATAGACTCTGCTCATATTTCAATTCTATTGCTGAACCGGAAACTGATATTCATTTTACCGCTTTGTCGACACTTTTGCGCAGTTGTACCACTCACTACCATTATTTGTAGAGCTGATGTTATTTGGTTAGAATTAGGTTAGATAGGTTAGGTTGTTCTTTTTTTGTATCTCTGTTCTCTCATTAGATATGTAATTATATTTAGGATATGCGCAAGCAAACTTAATTTGTACTTTGTCCTGTAATTAGATGTTAGTCTGTTGGGCAAATATACTATTATTATTATTATTATTATTATTATTATTATTATTATTATTATTATTATTATTATTTGTAATAGGAATCTATGAAGTTCTTCACTGGATCTCTTGGTGCAGAAGTAGAACACTAAACACTTTAACCCACTGAACACCAAAAACTTGTTTGGTGTTCAGTGGGTTAAAGTGTTTAGTGTTATAGGAATCTATATTACTCACATATATCAATCTGCATGTATCAGTTTGTATCTTTTCAATATTATGAACAACTTAGAAAGAAAGGGAGTATTAAAATACATATCTGCTTCCTCTCCACTTTACACAAATAGCGTAAATGCGTTGACAGCTATAAAGTATCTGTTAAACCTAATATCAATTATGACCGGCGTAATTAGCAAGTAATGAATCACAAGAACGTTTTTTCCCCTCAGTAGCTTTTACTGCTGTACTAATATTCATCATTCTTCTTATTTAATCAAGTCTAGTCTATCAGTAAGATGTGTATAAAGCTTTTAATGGTGGTACTACTAAGACCTATCAACACGAAAGTTCGTCATATTATAGGCGGAGCGGGACACGCAGCAGTTTATAAGTGACAAGTTCTTCATCGTCTTCATCTTCCTGTTGGTCGCCTACTCTGCACGGTTACTACGATGATGATGGAGTTTGTAGAAGGGATGAGGGCGAACTCAAAAAAGTTTTTAATTGCTACCAGATGCGTCACGCCATTGTGATTAATGTAACCCATTACGAATGCATTAACTTTCGCGAACTTCCAATTAAAAAATAATTATTGCGCAGATGAGAGGACAAGACGACCGAACTAGTTGTAGTCGGTGGTAGTACAACTCCTTAAATCTAGAGTAATTTTACGTCACCTTTCAAAAGCATTCTGTCGTGTTGTTTCCTTTTTCTTTTTATTTGGAACAGGATTAATGTGAGTTATGCGAGCTAAGGTACTTACCTGTGCTGGGAATTTGTGTTGCTCGCCATCGGTGACCTGGCGGGGTATCCCGTTGTGCGTGGACTACCGCTGAGGACATACTCTGAAATAAAGGAAATTATCTTTAGCAATGTTGTTGATATATTACAACGATTTTAGTAGATATATTGTCTTTTGTTACAACAATTAAGGAAATATTTAATTCCAGCTTGAATCAAGTAACATATGTAAGTAGGTTTGTGTGTTATATTATTTTATAATAGTTTTGTTTTCCTATAAAAGCACAGTTAATGCATTATTGTTTATGTATCGATTCATTTTTGTCATATTCAAGATTTTTTTTTTTTTGGTTTGTTGAAATCCGTTTGAGTTTATGTATTTTTATTAATGACGCATTGAGATTTTTTCAGGCATAGCTGCAGCTAAAAAAATATGATTATCGATATCATAGATAGAAGTACATACAATAACAAAAGCATAGTCAAATTCATAAAACCGTAATATTTCGGGGATCGTAATATAATTGTCAAAAAGCTACACATATGTATGTATATATATATAACACTATAACTCATGGCCAGGATATATAGGAAAATATGAAAAATAGGAGGTTAAGAAGAAGAAGAAACTAACTGGAATCAAAAAAGAAAAAGACAGATCGAATTTTTTGAAAACAGAAAAAGTTAGAAGCCGTTAAAAGGTTGAAAGCAGTGTTGTAACACAGCTGCGGAAACAATACAGTTCGTTGAAAGACAGTGAAAGGTTGCAGATACAAGTTTGGTGCGGATGAAATTGTGAAGAGTGAATAACGGAGATGGAAAAAAGGGCGAGTTGTTTTTTTTACAGTGTTAGTTTAGTTTAAGAAAAGCTTTATTTAGACAAATTTGTAACGTATTTAATATACATATGTAACTGGAATTGTTTTTTTTTTATTTTGATTTTCATTTTGACATACAAAATTGGCGACCAGGTGTAGAACTGCGCCAAATCGAGAACGGGCCGCCTCGACATTTTTACCACATCCCACTGTTCTCCTTTTCCTCAAGCACTTATTCACTTTAAGGGAAGGGGAGGAGCGGAGTGTGGGGAAAGTGTCGAGGCGGCTTGCTGTCGATTCGGCGCAGTTCTACCCTAGGACAAGAATTGTTGGCAAAAGTCAGTTTCTAAATAGTTTCAGTCAACTTTCTCTCTGTTTCTAGTGTATTAAATTGTATACCTTTTGTGACAGATAGTGTCAAATCAAATTGAAGCCGAAATTCAAATTTGAATAAATCTCATTCCCGTAATTTTGTCAATAACATGAAATTGAAAGGTCTTGTTCAAAACTATGATAATGCCAGCCAGATCGTTTTAGTAATATTAGTATAGTAGCTACACCTTTGAATTTCACGTTCAAATGGCAAGTTAGTGGATAATGAGGGTTTGGTATGTCGTGTGGAGTTTTAGAATTACCCAGAGGATTTAGTACGGTGCAGTCTAAGTTCCAACATGTCTTTAAGATAAATTTATAAAAATGAAAGAGAACAATTGCAGGTTCCACGGCAGATGTCCATATTTCTGAAATTCATTTAAAAACAAAAGAACGTTCTCTTTGGAATAAGCATTGGCTAGGAGAAGGAAGACAATTTTATGCATATTTATGCACCTTTGTTAACTGAATCAAACCGTAACAATCCAGACAACTAGATTAGATTATCTTAGAAACCGCGTTTAACTAAAAAGGACAACAAAATTGGAAATGTCTTTTACTATACAAAAAGGAACTTCTCCAGAAGTAAAATAAGTTGGTTTGTATATTTGAAACGATAAATAAATGCCTACAAATTTTAAATTACTTTAGTACTCACTTGTCTAATTTCACTCATGATAACCACTTCTTTGTACTGTTTTACAAGTTGGTTGTGAAGGAAAGACCATGTCGCGGTAGTGCTGCACAAAAGTGTTGTTCGAGGAGTTTCACAAACAATCTCTGATATGTACGGTATTTAGGACAGCAAATTGACTACAACCTTTATTAATTCTCTAAACGCTCATATGATATCATGGTACACAAATACTGCTTACAGTGCGCGAAAAAGACGTTATCGCACTAACAAGAATACTATAAACACACAAATTCCTTAATACATTTTTGGAATAACACAACTTTTGGAACCGTATTAGTTGGAGATTTCCTAACATTACAAAATTGTAAGCAAACAAACAAACTTGCAAGATCGTTCGGGTTAGATGTAATGGTGCCCAAAGAATGCCTTAGTTCGAAGTTCCGTTTATCTGCTTTCGTACCGCAAAACTGATTAATGATGTTCCAATAATCCTTAATTCGGTTTTTGGTGTTCAGTATTAAACTAACATAATAGGACTTGCTGTTTGAACTTTCAATTCATAATCTTACTTCAATTCTTATACGCTTCAAAAACTGCTGTTAAATCTCATGCGCCTTGTGCAGTTTGCTTAAAATCTGTAGTGTACTAACTTGTATCCCTTCGTATTACTTTGAATTTTCGTCACATAAAACTTAAGTTATAGTCTAAGATCATTCTGTGTACCACTATGCGAAGAGTATATATCTAGCCAACTTTTCCCTTCTAAAATAGATTGAGTGTTTCCTCTAATGAAGCTGTAATTGTATAGAGTATTGTTATCTTACTCTTACTCAACAACTATCCAGTAACAATACAGTTGACGCTAAAAGTACCCAGTATGACTATGGGAGAAACAACGTAGACCCAAATTAAATTTTATTCTGCAATATAGCCTCCCCGACATTCATGTACTTATTATAACGTATCAACAATTAGATAACGCCCGAAAATACTTTCTGTTAAATGTGTTCAAATTACTCTCCTCCTCTTTATCGTTACTGAAACGACATATATCCGGCGAAAGTGTTTTCCACATTTATAAACATCTCATAGTCACTACCGACAACGCTACATTAATTGTGGTGTTACTTTCTTTAAAGCTTATACGAGAAACGCTTACATAATCCCATAAAAACGGTATCTACACCTTTTCTGTTGACTAACAGATCCTGTATATTCTTGGTGATGCCATTCATCTTGCTTCTATTTCAATGAGTCTTATTTGGGGATAAATGATTACAGTAAGAAAGCAGAATTTCTTCTTTTTGCATTTATCTTGAACAAGGCCATAGGATTTTATCCACCGAGCTCCAAGTAGGATCGATATCAAGCCCATTCAACACGATACTGACGCTGTGCTGCAAAAGATATTTGGGTTCTCATCTTGCTATAGGAGCCTCGGATAATTTTGCCAGTTTATCATGTTTAAGTTTCGATGGGCTTGTGCAACATCCTCAGCAGAGGATGTTGCACAGAGTGCCTCAGAGTGCTCGTCACCACTTCCACCATCCATTTGCTCTTTTCATTATTCAATGATTCACACACCAATCGAAATCTTTCCTATCCGTGACCTCTGAAATCGAAAATTAATTACCAAAACATCGTTTCTTGTTGTTTCAAAGCTAACAAATCCTAACTTCCAGAATTTATTGTGAGTTTGGAAAGACAGCAGTGTCTCAGTATTTGGGAAAGAAATAATGAAGCGCTTTTGATCGAGCTGTTTCCACTCTGTAGTTAGATAGATAATTAAAATTTAGTATGCCAAAGTGATAGCGTATGAGACCACAACAAGTGTGATTAAAGAAATTCTACAGGGGCCAGTTTGGGGGTTCAATTTGCCGTAATATCATCTCATCTAGAACCCATACATAAATAGATTTAATAATTTGTTTCCCACAGTAAGTCAAAAGACACTGCAATAATAAATCAAATAAAATAACTGAACACTTTTAAAGCGTTTCCTAAAGGATATAAAAAGGAACCCAGTTAGAAAAACCAAGTTATTCGCAATATAACATGATTTTTTCTCACGTTTGTCGCTTCTTATAGAAAAGGTAATCTATTTCCAGGATAAAATAATTCACCCTCCATTTCGTCTGAAATCATGAAGTGTCTACCTCTGTATGTGTGTGCGCGAGTGTATACTCCCAGAGCTTTCGTCTTCTCTTACCTTGATTTGCCAACTAGAAAAGTGTTTTTGCAGCTGTACGAAATCTATTTTATTTACTCGTGCGCTTTCTCATGAGATGCTCGCGTACACTAAATCGGGGATTGGATGTCAATATCGTAAAGTATTCAATCATGATGATGTGTATGCATGAGGACGAACAGTAGTTGATTTGAAAGCTAGAATTTAATTGCAATGTCCGTCGTGTTATTTAATAGTGTCAAATGCTGCATAATTATTACAAATAAATATGTATCTCTTGCTAAAATCTCTCTTTATCTTTACATTCTCAACATTTCCATTTTCAATTGTATTACGGTAAAAATTTATAGTTTGACGTCGGCAATGTCCCTTGAGTTTACAATCAGAAGATCACGGGTCAAAACAATAAATAGGGTAAGTGCAATGTTGACCACTTTTTCCATTATGCGAATTAACACAGTCACAGGAATTGTATCATGTTACACTTGGTGGGATGTAATGTTATAATAGCTACCGTGCAATATACAAGCTTAAAGTTGTTTAACTCTCATTTGCACTAAATATATTTCTGTTGCACAAAGCAAATACAGTTAGTAACCAGGTAGGGTAAGTAGCGTGACTGAGCTCCATCTACTGATACGTCCTTCTCTTATCAAACTTGTAATTAATAAGTTTTTTTCATTTAAAGTTGCCTATTACGGAAAGGTGAGGAAATATACATATTAAGAACTATGAAATTATTTTATGAAGGAAATTATATTATTTATAAGAGTTTGAGATAAATGCTTGATCTTTACAGTTGTAGTTCACCGTTATATTCGTATCTTTGTTTTTTTTTTGTACATTTTACTGTAATTAAAAGGGAAATTGTCGAATTTTGCCTAAAGGTTATGTACTCGATGAACGATTAGTAATTTTTGTGTGTATGGTGGGTGCTGGATTGTAGTGACTTCGTGGTGTAGTTTTTATGTGCGTCTAATTGTGTTCTAATTGAGGATGATTTATAGCTTTTCTTCAGATCACTTCTTATGAATGCGTTTTTAAGAATATTTTAAAAGCAAAAAGAAATATATTGTCTTTTCATATGTATCAGATAGCAGCTTATAGTTACGGTCTCTGTAACTCGTTCCGTTAAATACATAAAATTTAACGGTCTTCTGTTATATACGTTTGATAACTAAATAAAAGTACCAACGTTATTATTCAAAAATGTATGTTTCCATTTAATATTTTCGATAAAAAAAAGATTTCAGAAAAAAATTAAATAGCGCCCTCTAGCATGCACGTCACTTATTAAACTGATTCAAATTTATAAACATTATATTGAAGGAGTAATGCTGTTTTCAGGGAGACTAAGTTTGCAAAATTCGATTCAACAGAACCTCACTTATAAGCATTCCTTCAAAATAAAGTTTCTCCCACCACCCCTCTAGACAAAATACAAAAAAACTGTCCAGTGTAAAATGTGCGGAATTGTCACAAAATTTAGATTTTCATATTTGTGATAGACCTTAGGTTGGCAGATGTCGTATAAAATAAGAATTAAAATGTTTGATGTTCAATTACGCCATCTAGCGGTTATCCTACACTTCCCTAAATAATTTTCAGATGTTTCTTAGGACCACTTTAGTGATAGTTTTTTCCGAAGCGGTACTGTAAACCGTTTCTGAGATATGGCCGAGCGCCATTCCTAGTTGGTTACCCGGTACATCTGTTTTGCATCCAACATGATCGTCCCTGCGAGCAACAGGATAAGATTGACAGATGATCTATTTATATAAGGAAGTACGTAGCCTTTTTCTAATCTTTACTGTTAATGGGTAATTATTTGCTGCGTTTACCTTCTATTACATATTTCTTATCGACCAAAATTATTTTCTGACTCTTTTGTTATAAAATTATAATATTTAGGCAACGTTTAATTTTATTTCTTCATTTTTAAGCCGTTTTACTCCATTACACAGCTAGGTAATAAGTAATAATACGCTCAACTTAGGCTTGTAGGCTAACAAAGCAAACCACATTATACAAATCATTTGATTTTCTAGAACATGAACATTTTTGCTTTCATATGCAGTTTCTTTAGAAGGATAAGTTCACGCATATAATAGTTGTTGAATAATATTAAAACACAGCCCACTAGTAAAAATATTTAAGGACAAATCATTCGTATATAGACATGTAGGAATATGTGTACAATATGAAAATTAAAACGACGGGGTAGTTACTAAATACATTAATATTGCAGATACAAGCAATTGCTTAAGGTCTACAAAAGACCGAATCTAAGACTTTAATTAATTCGAAATAAAGTGGTATATCACAAACCGTTGCCATCGCCATTTACCGCATAATGTTTCTATTTTAGTTTTTCCCCCGACGGCTTTTACATATGTACCTATTCTCTTCATTATACAATTATCAAGTATATCAAAACCTAGTCTAGTATGTTTGTAACCGCAGAACTTGTTGTCCTTTCTATATGATATGTATCATAAACGAGAAGGTTAAAAGTTTAAAACAACACCAAATTCCTTTGTGATTCTCTTGCGAACATATTTAATATGCCAAGGTCCTGGGTAAAGGGTTATGCCGGCTGGAGGAAGCGTTTTGCTGTTCTCTACCTTATCTCGTTCCATTTTGGCGAATGGTTATTCATAAAGGCAAGTCAAACACAACAAAGCCATGCGAAACTGAGCATCGCGCGCTATTAAAATAATACGAACTGCTCTGAAACTAGACAGCGAATGTTCGCGCACACTTCAACTGGCGACGACGCTTGGCTCTTCTCTACTTGCTTTTCACCCGACTTTCTGGTAATATATTATGCAAAGGATCTAAAATAATTAAAATATACGCCTTTCTATTCTGCACGTTTAACATGGATATATGTAGGTAAACGGTAGCTTTTTCTTCGTAGTTGTTTCGGGCGTTAACTAGTTTTTAGTTTATTTCAGGTTAGTGAAGCGCTTTTACCGCTAATTTTTGAATGTTATGTTCAACTAAGAATATAGAAGTGAGTCTAGTTTGAAAACTAAGTTTATATACGGACTGCGAAAATATGGTTGCTTATTTTTCAAGTTTCCAAGATGGCCGCCAGTGGGCGTTTCCACCATCTTGAATTACATAAAGTTACGTTTCTCGCGATTTTCTCCAATCAATATAACAAAAAAGCGTTTTAATGCTAACTTAAAGTCAAACATTTTTTGTAAAAACAATTTTTCTCTATCTTTCGAAATAAAGTGGTGGGGGGTATTTCAATGTTGTTTTAAATAAATGCCTGTAACTTCGAAACGGCTTAATGGATTTGGATAAATTTGGTATCATTGAAAAGAGCATTTCTTAGGCTTTTAGGTTTCTTGTAGTCATGACAGTTGTGACCTACACGGCCGCCGATAGAGGGCGTTAAAAAGCGAAAAGTATCATTTTCTTGTCGACTCCGGAAACATTTCATCCTCGTAGGATAGCCATTCGATATTATAACCAAAATATTGGATTTTCCCAAAAAAATTAGATGCGATGATATGATTTTTTTTTAGACTAGAAAATAGACAAATGACAAACCAATAAGCCTGCGTAAGCCGCATCTTAATATCTTTTTCCTAACTCAAATTATTTAAAAAAAATGCTAAACCAGGAAAATTCATATATCCCGCAAATACTTTCTTGTTATATTGATTGGAGAAAAACGCAAGAAACGTAACTTTATGTAATTCAAGATGGTGGAAACGGCCACTAGCGGCCATCTTGGAAACTTCAAAATAATTTCCAGCATTTTCTCTTGCCCACTTCACCTATAAAATTTTTTACCGTAACTCTCTACGATCATTTGTTTCTGAGATACAGCCGCTTACCTCGCTTATTTGCCCACCCTGTACATAAATGAGTCTAACTTTTGGTAAAAAGTGGGTCTGTCATCCATCATGTTAAAACTAGATAAGCGCTCTTGTTTATGTTTACAGTTTCCAATTGTGCTTAAATATTAAGTTCAATGACAACTAAGTAATTCCTACCATTTGATAGGTATCAACGTCAAAGGTTCCATAATTTTGTTTTATGCAGAAAGCGTGACGTGTTCATTTTCCAATAATGCTAAACTTCCTAATCAGGTAAATGTATTTTTCTATTGTTTTTAAAGATCATTTCATGAGATATTAAGTAAGATGTTCCTATTTTCTTTCACCTTTTATGCTAGCCAATGATTACAATTTAAGCTAGTGTTACCTCAATATGATATAGCTTCACGTAGTTCCAGTTGTATGAATCTACTTTGTGATCCACTAAATTATTTTCAATTTACCATCTTTTTAAATAAATTTTTGTAAATGTTACAGTTTTGTTTTTAAATTATTTTAGTAATTATTTTTAGTATACTATACTTGTATTAAATAAAACAGTTGTCGCTTGTGATCTTTGAAGATGTATTATAGCAAATTGAGAGCTCTTCAGAAACATTAAAGAAGATACAATAGTTATCTAACAATTAACTTAGACAATTAATATGCTGGTTGGAAATCATATGGGCACAATCGAACCGTTAAGCACATAGAGGTATCTTGTCATAGATACGTATTTACTGTTCAAGTGTAAAGTGGGTCTTAGGAATGGTTTAAATATGTCTAATTTGCTGCTGAATTGGTATCAGCAGCAAATTTTGTTAGGCGACGATGACTATAGGAATGAAAAAGCTGTACAAAATTTTATTCACTATCAATACACATTTTGGTCTGAAAATTGAGGCATCAAATTAGAATTATCGACATTGATTCCCAAGCAATCAAAACCATCACATAAAACTATTAAGGAGCTTCTGGCAAGCAATATATTTTAAACACAGCTAATGGTCTGCCAAATTTGTTAACTAGAAATTTATCTGCTCATTCATTTGTTATGTAATATCCACTATAAAATTTAATAACTTTGATAACGCTTTAATCAAATTTAAGGTAAAACTAATAGATAAGTGATCTAACATTCTTTTTTGATTATCTTAAATTAAAATAAATGGATTTTTATGATTTTGCCAACAGCTCTTTAATTGCATTCCAAACAGATAACGACTTAATGTGCATACCGCCATTTGGAATAATTAGGCCCGGCAGTTTTAGGACATCTAGCAATTTGCAGTTACTCATACTCCACCGCTATAAAGTTTTCGTGGGCGTGGTGCACAATAGATGGGCATTAGATCTGGATTTGCTTTTCAATGTTTCTGCATTTTTGCGTGTTACTTAGAAAACATCTTTAGCGACTAAGAATCGTCTACAGTCTTTGTGCTAGTGATCGTTATAGTATATAATTCTCTTCTATACAAAAACCACGTTATTTTTGAGATAAGAAAAATCCTTTTTCGTTTATGCAGTAACACAATTTGCGACTTCTACCTTGTGAAATACATTTCATACAAATGAATATCGTTCTGTAACCATGGAAATTGAATACCATACGCTTCCTAATAATACGTAAATATGTATGTATGTCAACATTTGTACCGAACAAAATCTAAGCTCCTATCGAACATATATATGCTTATACGTTTTTCGTAACGTCAACAACGTTTATTTAAGCGGCTTTTCTCTGGATGAAAAATGAAAAAAATGGGAGAAATGAACTTCAAAACGTAAAAGACGGTTTCGAAAAGCTATCATTAGTAGGAAACTGGTCCCCAAAAACCTTTTGTGAACACGTTCGAAAGAAAGAAAAATCATTAAAATGTTACATAATCCTCTTTTCCGACCTCGGCTTTGCCTCAAAACCCCGAAATATACTACAGGCGCACGCACTGATAACTCCGATACAAGTAGAAATATATATATGTACAGTAATATGTAATACATATTATATATCATGTATATAATGCATCGATAAATCCGGGATTACTGTCAACGATGGCTTTGAATATTCGCAAATATGCGAAATTTAACGATGAGGCAGGAGGACCCCGACGAAGATCCCATCTCCTTACTTGATTCTGCCACGCGAATAATCCTCCTCACATCATTTTTTCCCCTTATACTGGATATGTACCCTCTCTTCAGTAGTATCTTCACTATAACCGAATGATGTTATTAGTTCAACTAATAATAATTCGGGGGCTCAATTCACGGATCGGTGCGCATAGATCTCAAAGAGGAAGGGTGGGGGTGTTGGTGTACAAATACAGAAGCGAACTAATTACTAATTGCTATTTGAATCTGTTGCCTGGAGACACAGATTCCCTCCAGCTCGTCAACTAACTAAGAGAGCAGAGTTACGGAGTTGGATCGAGTCGACTCTGAGAAATCTTATAATCCTCTTCATCTTCTCCTTCTTTGCCTTCGTCGTCCTGCTCTCTCGATGCACTCGATCGAAAAATATTGCCGGAGGGTCGAGGAAGGGGCACAGCGGATAATAAAAAAAAAGAAAGGAGGAAGTCCTACCTCGATTGTCAGCGGGACTAAATGGACTTAATCATCCGTGATCGGGTAGCTGCCGATTCGAAAAAGGGAAGCCATTAAAAATAGAAAGATAAAGATATACGATGTACGGTGATGCGAATTTGGGTAAAAATATTAATAATGGTGCGATTTTCAGGCCAAATTATAGGGAGTACATTTTATGGATTTCTGTAATGAGCGCTACGTCAATGTTGTCAGTAAAAGAGCGACTGTAGTGAACTATTAAGGAAAATTACATGCTTGGTATTAAAATGGCTATTGTAGATGCACTCTGCATCTGAACAGAACCTGACTGGAATAGTTTAGTACATTTGTCAAGCTAAAACTGGATATGTGTTTCAGAATAAATTTGATAAACGTTTACAATTTTAGCTTACTACATGTAAGGTTCTGATATATTCTTCATCGATAGTGAAACTTTGGATTAGTTTATTTTCAGATCCTCATCAATATTGGTAACTGAATTTTCTTACTGTGCTGCGCTGGATATTTCTGTCCTTATGTGTTATTTATCAAGTTCGAGACATTTTTCTGTACTCTATTATCTTACGTGCCTATTAAGCAACGCTATAACTGGAATCAAACGTAAATTCAGACGATTCTTGTTCACTACGGTGAAGTTAATTGGCCAATATTGTGTGAATAAGTTTACATCTGATGTTTCGTTGAAAACTTTTTTCCAGTCCTCATTGCCATGTACCTACTTTTTGTTTTACTTTGCTAGTCCATGTCTGTTCTGCATTAGTTAGCTATATCTCCCATCGTAATTTTGTTTATGTTCCGGTAATGGCACGCGTCAGATGTTGCTAACTCTATATCTTCTTTTTCTGCTCTGGTGAATTTTGTCCTTGACGGTAGCCTGTGGTTCTGGCCATTACTGTTGCATTATTGTACTAAGTTGAATACTGTCTTAAAGTCGAAGACCATCTACCACATACACTATTGTAATTTAAGTTGGGTCAAATGATACACAATTACGTAGTCCGCAAAATGAGCTTAAAACATACCGAAGTAACTTCTGTATAATGATAGACTAGACGGTGATAACAGAAACTATACAATAAGCTTCACTATTCTTATATCTAATGCTCATCAAATTCAATAGGCGACAACGTAAAGGGCAATGAATTCAAATATCAACATGCACAATAACGTCCGAATTAGTACTGATTACTCAGGTAATATGATCAAAAATGTCACTTGGATTTAGGTAGTGATGAATTTGTTTATTTTTATCCTAATACGTAGAATTACGTCCTATGCAGGGATGTAGTAATATACAGATATTGGCTTTTAAGCCAACACACTATAAATAGAAGCATTTCGTTTATTAAATATTTCTATTTATAGTATAGTGCTTGTTGTTATATAACTATAGACGCGGACTGGACTATTGAAAATTTTGGATTAACCTGACCTGAACTAATAAAATTTTTACAAGAAGCGAAGCTCTAGTGACGATTACACGGGCCAAGAACTTGATAACATCTAGTTTTGTTGCTGTGTTTTGTTCTCTGGTGCTAATTATGATCTTAAACCATCTAGAATCTAGAATTGTTTTTCAAGGTAACTGTGGAGATACAGTACAACATATACATTCTTTCTGAATTTGTAGTATTCTAACTCGTTCTGTAAGCCTTTAAGTTAGCAACTGCAAATATGGAATTAGTGGAGTACAACTTATCCTTCTAGAGCCAACACTTTTTACTTTTACGATAAGCGTCTACATTCCCAGATTCGGGATCATTCTGAACTCGGCGTAGACCAATAAAAGATAATCATTGTGTTAGTTAAGGGAAAATTGCTACACATGAAACAATTCTCATTCTCAAGGACTGAGATGGCGACTATATGTTAAGGATATCAACTAAGTTTCCAGTGTTCCTGTTTCTTAGGGAATAATACGCAGCATATTGAAAGTTTAATGAATGCTTAGATATAAAGTGGTTTTTATTAGTAATTTGGAATTGGATTAGAGCTTTAAAAGGTATATATAATGAGAGTCAGTCTAGACGATTCGAAGTAATTAAACATAATCAGTAAATTTTAAACAGTTCTTATGGAAAGTCATTTAAAGCGTCTGTGTACATTATCCAACTTTTTAGAATCAATTATTTTAACGGAAGAACGAATACGTATGATTGAGGTATACCTATCTGCAGAAGCAATTATACGAAAATATATTTTACAGAAACTGTACCTACTTGGTATGTTTTATATAAAAATACTTGAATTGATGATGTGGTTTATATAAGTTTTGTAAATGTTATCAGTGGATTTTGTTGCTTTCGATGATAAGCATTAGACACTAACACACTATATGAACAATGCCGTACTTTCATCGCTTTCTATTTTCTCCGGTACCTGTATTACGTACGATTTTTTTTATGCTACTAGCCAAGTGAAACACACAAATTCTACTAAAGCTGTTATTGGCAAAACATTTGCGCTGCTGCATTCAAGAGGTATCAAGAAATCTATGAGTGTTGGCAGAAACAAGTGTCCACATGTTCTTCGTTACTGCTACTATGTATATGATAATAAGACCCTTGTGTGCTTCGATAGTATGTATTTACTACAATTATATGGATGTTTACTTTATTTGAACATTTGGAGCGATTTCATGATTGACTTGAAGTCGATCTTGTGCGAAAATGGAAACTATCTAGCCTAATTATAAATTCGAAAAAAAATTTTTTTTTGCATGTAGGTGTTAGGAGTATTTAGCAGCAAGGATAGATATGATGATGTAGTTATGTACACATATCATCCAGATGCCTGAAACGAAGCGGTTCTTAACGGTAGCCTATTGAAATACCTTGATCCATTTCAATATTATCTCATTCAGCCTCATAGCGATCACGTGAATTGAGTAAGCGAGTTTTGTATTAAAACATCTTATAGTCGGTAAAGTACTAACTATTGTTAATTGTTTGTTGGTGTATAATTTCGTCATAAACGATCATACTTACAATACTGCTCTAATAATGCGATTAATATAGTTGGATTTTTTTGTCAGAGTAACGAGCGTTAATCTTGCAATAAAATACTTTAGGTATATAAACTAAGGGACAACATTTTATTTAAACAAGACAAATCTTTTCGTCATACAATACAAAAAACATTCCGTGTAACTGTGCTCAAATATATATATTTTCCGTAAGTTGTACTTGGAAAAGTTTCAGTAGATCAGTTCGCGGTAATGAAATATAAGCGTCGCCACTTTGTTCTTTCCTCTTCTGTAATATTAAGAGTTCAGGGAGACAAAAATACAAACTATTGTGCGACATTTTAGAAAATTTGTTGCACTATAAGTAATTTAGTAAAACCAATATGTATTAGTTATCTAATTTAGTAATCCATTACAAAATAATACACAAGTTTCATGTGTACTCATCAAAGGATTGGCATAACCGATTCAATATTATTAATGATGACCGAACCAGGAGAAGGAATAGTACCAGACGGGTAGCCACCAGTAACGGCGACAAGAAGAACAAGCGATGCTCTCGTCGGCAGATGGCGTTGAGGACGACATTGCGGCGAAGACGATCCCATAATGGTATCGATCCGTACTATGCCGCATCCGCGCACTGATTCGGCCCAATAAACATTCATTACCTGCCGCCCCGCCACTCAATTTAGCCCCGCTCAATTTAGATTACTGTCCGAAGTAGAAAAGGATGGGGGCTGCTTGCCAACTGACTCTAGCTTTAGTTTTAATATACACTGGAGTTCAAATTTTATGAACGCATACCATTATATAATGAAAATATGAGAAGCAATTTATATATAAACTTCAAAACTGTAATAAGAGACGGAATGCACCTCCATTTAAATATGTGTCACGACAATTCGCTCAGTCTCTTGTTCTTACATTTTAAAAGATATCAAGTTGTTATTTTAGTCAGATATACAATGCGATAAGGAGTAAATTATTTTCAATTATACAGGGTGGTACAAAAAGGACAACGTATCACAATTAGGTCATCTCGAAGCAACCTGTGTTCTTTGCCGTTTCCACAATCTACATGGTAGGTTAGGTTAAGTATGTTGACTGTTCCCTATACATATCTATTGCCAATTTCGAAAGAATTTGTTCTTTACGAAAATGTAAACATTTTGAAAAAATTAAAAACACCAAACTGTGCTGTTGGGCAGAGTCACATTTGCAATAAGATATTTTGACATACATTCTGAACAAGAAAGGTTTTACAGGGTATTTATCTTTGGTAAGTCCTGCAAAACATGTCTATTGGCACCCAGGGTAGACCAATAAAAGCATATTGATTGATCATACCAATATGACTAATATAACGAGTATTCTACGGCACCCAACTAAACCTTTTAGATTTAGTTCAGGAAACTAAAAAAGCATGGCTTCTTTAGATAACAAATAGCATTGGTTTTAGAAGGTTTTCGAATAATCTCAATGGTTTTTGGTAGGGTGTTTAATGTACTTACAGGGCGTTCCATTAAAAATAACCGAACTTTGATACTTTGGTACTTTTTGAATCAGCGTCTCTAATTCCATAGAATCTTTCAGATGTTCTTCTTATCGGAAGACAGTAACGGAATACTGGTAACTACAATAGTATTAACGCTTGATACTCCAAATAATCTTAGGCAAGATGAAAAGGCCCAGTTATCGATAAACTTCTTCATTGAAGATATCGAATTTTCGTTCGTGAATACGAACTTCCTCAGGACAATACAATAGCCATGCTTAGCATGGTTTGAAAATTTATACAACTGTGTTTTAATAATTTTATAATGTATTTTCTCTTCAAAATTACAACATCGAATAATTTTAATTATTTAATAATATAGTTCTATTGTTTTGTCCTGAGAAACTTCGTATTCACGAACGAAAATTCGACATTTTCAATAACGAACTTCATGTATAACTGGGCCTTTTCATCTTGCCTAAGATTATTTGGAGTATGAAGCGTTAATACTATTGTAATTCTTCTTATCGTCCTACATAACTGATTGAAATTTCAAACTATCTTTTCGCATTCAGACACAAGACACCGAGGTAACAGTCGTAACTCACCTTGCAGATATAATCGGACAAGCAATGCAGCTTAAAAAGGTGCAACTAGAACCCACCATAGACAACATAAGTTCTATCTAGTCAAGTAGGCTACTTTAATTGGAATAATTACGCAACTATGTTTTTTCGAAAACGCACAAGGTGTTATTGGTCATGTTACTATATCGCTTCATGGCTCTGCTAATATTTAATTTAAATACTTTGCGTTTGCTTGAGATGTGATTATAAGACGGCTCAGCAACATGACCTACAGTGCAGGTAATAATAAAGTTACTGTACCAAGTGGCACTTTCTAGTTATTATGTAACTTGAGCTATTGTAAAGCGCAATGGGATCCCATTGCGAAGAATACCGCTTGCAATACAGCAGTTTCCTGAAGGTCAACTATCCAGGCTACCTACTCAAAAATCTCAAAGCATTAATTCTCCACATAAACCACTAATTCTTTTTAACAATCTAACAGCGAAGTCAGTGCATCAGTTTGTACCACTTGTACAATCCTTTATGAGATATGCACAACTGAAAATATATGTTGTCCAAATTTCTCTCCCATAGGGAAGGAATATCAATGGTTGATTTAAATTATTAAGCTTGCGTTTATAGATCGACTTAAAATGTCGACTTTCCACATTTGCTGGTCCTGAACTTGGTAACCAAAAACGAAGGAGGAAATGCGCTGAGTTCTTACACCATCAGCTCAAAATTAGTCTAGGAATGTCTTAGCAGATTCAAGAACCTGGGCAAGGACAACAGAGTTGTATTATGCTGGGTACCAGGACATACTGGAATCAGAGGCAACGAAGAACCTAATCTATTAGCAAGGGAGGCCGCCAGAACTGTGAACCGGAACCGTTCTGTGGTACAGGGATGAGCACCTACAAAAAACAACTTAAAGATAGAGAAGAGGGGCTCAGGGCGTGCCTCTGGGAGAATCTCAATGGTCTGAGACACTCCAAGATATTCGTTGAAAACTACAATAAGCACAGAGCAAAAACTATACTAGAACTACGCATCCTTACAGGTTTTCTTACAGAGAATTCTCACCTTGGGGAACACATGACAAGGATAGGTCTAAAACAGAATAACAACTGCGGATTCTGCGGGGTTGATGAAAATCCGAAACACATGACATCGTACTGCACTGCTATCACGGAAACCCCAGCCAATTATCTCGCTAAAGACGTCATAGACGAAGAAAAAATACCTGCTCTGAAACCATCACCGCTATTGGAGTCTACTAAAGCTCTTAGACCGGAAGGAGAGCTCTGAGAGCGGGCAAACTTCAGTAGCTTACAAGTCATACAAGGAGGCACAATAGATCAATAGGTCGCAGCGCAATATCACCCTTACCTAAATCTATTCTAATATAACCTTAGGAGGAAATGTACTGTTATGCTACGATTGAATCATTCCTACAGTTCATTCCTTATGTAAATGTGTTGTCGAGTATAGTCATCATGTCTAATCTTCAGAAGTTATTTTAAATAGTTTGGTAAGTTTAATAAAAATTAGTTATATTTTTTATCCTTATGTGAGTGTACGTCAACGTTACCCGCCTATGTTCAAATAGTGTCCTCTCAGGAGCTATCGTCACCAATTTAGAATACTGCTTATCTCATGTTATACTGTTTAAAATCCATGCATGTACATATATGTAAAGATATTTGATTTTTTACCGTCCTTCTTTAACGTAAATATACCTATTGAGAATGTCGGTCTGTGCATTTTAATATCATATTCATTTAGGGAAAGCGGACAGTCAACCGAGTGCATCCCTCAAATTAACCTATTTCTTGAATAATTACTAATTAATTTCCAGTCGAGAATTCAGTTTCCACTACTTTTGTGACGGGATCATATAGTAACTAATACCTACAAATGCAACATCGCCGCAAAGAGGAAACAAAGCGTAAATACAAATACTAAACTAAAAAAGGCAAGATAGTTTTTGCAACTCTGCAAATATAGTGACTGCTTTTCCAAAATTAAACTAAACTAAATTCATCTAGTCACCTCAAGTAACATCCAAGGTCACTATGTGAAGGTTGGAACAAATTATTTTTTTGGTTTTTATATCAAAGCTGAAGATGTTACGTAGTAAGTATCGAAATGATCATACAATTCAAGAATACATTCAAGCGAAGTTGGGTTTTATCTTTTATATTTACCTGTATATTAGATACTTCACGAGTTCATCAATTTATATATATCAAAGTTACATAAAATATTATTTGCAATACCATGAGTCTCAACACTCAAAGCGTGCGACAATATTCTCCACGGAAATTTTCAGTTGAGTTTGCAGAAGGGACGGTGTAAAAGAAAATATTGAAACAAATGAGGGAAAACGGAATAAGTAACGCGGCAAAATTTTAATTGCATAATAGGAAGTCTCAAAATTCTATTCACTGAATAATATTAATAGTATTTCAGTTATTTATACAATATTATCATCATACAAATTAGCTTAGCCGAATATTGAAGTTGGTGCCTATCATCAACTTTGTGATCGATTGGCGTTGTACAGTGGCAGTGGTTTGCGGCCGAAATGCAGGAAAAGAACCTACAGGGTAAAGGTGGGAAGTTTTGAATAATATTTAGTTATCTCTCCTTCTATCATTTTATTGAAAACAAAATTCAGCCGACTTACCCACTATGAGAGTATGTAATAGCATTTGTTTCTGCTCTGCCGGGGATTATAGATTTTCTCCTAATGCACTTAATTGCATTATCCAACTGTATTTGGACTTCATTTTGGATGGAACTGAACACATATTTGCCATTATGCCACATTATGCCAATATATACCGAGTATATGCGAGTAATTGTTGTTGTATCCATAATAAAGATGGCAATATGATCATCGAATTTCCCAGTGCTTTGTCATACGGATGGTATATGTATGTATGTATTGAATAGTTGTCACTAATCGCAGAAAAGGAAATCAGTTGTTTGGTGTTTTTTGTTTTATTCTATGAAATTGTAAAAGTGTTTGTAATCAAATTTGTGAACAACTTGTCTATTTACCACAATAGAAGACAATGGTTGGGTCAACCAATAATGTATGGAACAACTACGCGTTCACGTATTCCATCAACAACCATATTGTTCTAAGTGGTCAACCAATAATGAATGGAACAACTACGCGTTCACGTATTCCATCAACAACCATATTGTTCTAAGTTCGCATACCGTTCTCTACTAATTCCGTTCACTTCTATCCATTATACTTGCCCGGTTGTATTTTCTTAAATACTCAACACATTTTAAATTAAGTTTGAAGAAGCTCATCGACATTCGTTAGAGATCTAGAACTAGATAAGAACAAACAGAGCAAATAAAAAGAAGAGATACAGGGATGGAAAGAAGGTAAAGAGAGAGAGAGCGAGTGAGATACAAAACAAACGGACGAATTTGAAAAGACGAATAAGAAGTGAGTAATCGAAGCTGCGCGATTCTCATTTGCTCAACGGGAATCGCTACAATACTTGCTCGAGTTAATAATGAATGATTCGAGAAGAAAGCGAAAAAAGTAAACACGTCGGGTATATCGCCGGGACTCTGACAATGAGAAATTGCTCTTCTATCAAGTTCGACGGTGGCTGTATTTAGAAACAACATCCTTTTTGTCATTGTTTGATATGGGTCTACTTCCATTTTCATCTGCGGAATAAAAGATGTAAGTTAAAGAATTTAGTGTAATCGGAACAAAATCTGATGTTACTGACCTTAAGTAAATAATTTATTCAATCGTCGTCATTCTTATGAATAAAAAATGAATAAATAAAGCAGCTGCAATAGTTTAACAGATTGGATATGACATATGTACAGCTTCTAAAGCATTATTAGCAGAAACACAATTAGCAAAATTCAAAAGAGTTTAGTTACCTACTTAGTTTGAATCTATGTATGATACAGTATGTTTGAGAGTGTTGCCACCTGAAAATATATGCGTGTTGATCGACTATATTTGCAATTCAGTGGAGACTGTATTTCTATAGGTACAGTAACAATGTATCATGTAAAAATTACACTTAAATGAGTAATTAATCAATCGTGACTATTATTACACAGTAAGAGAA
The DNA here is from genome assembly GCA_023690525.1 of Holotrichia oblita. Taxonomy (NCBI): domain Eukaryota; kingdom Metazoa; phylum Arthropoda; class Insecta; order Coleoptera; family Scarabaeidae; genus Holotrichia; species Holotrichia oblita. The sequence continues at coordinate 38,448,911 of CM043018.1, read as the reverse complement.
ATATCCACGCAAAATAAGCGTGGATTCGTATGTAACATATATGTATGTGAAAACGAAGTATGTAATGTTATGGTAGAGCATTATTCTAAAGATAATATGTTATGGTAGAGAATTATTCTAAAGATAATAATAGTTCTCCTACTTACAGTTGTGTAGAGCCAAAAGAATTTAGAGTACCAACATAAACAGGTCAATCTAGGTTACGTCTTTGAATACCTGTCATTTATTTATGGAATACAAATTTAAAAACATTTTGAATTATTCAATTTGTATTTTTTTAAACGTTTATCTAGATTGCTATAAATATGGCTAACATAATAAGAAAATAGACTTTGAAATAGCTATGTATGATAGAGCAAAGGATTGGGAATACACTAAAAGTTTAAAATCAAATGACGAGCATCATACCTGAAGGCATGTTGTGGTATACATAATGAGAGTGACAATAGCAGATTCAATAAAATAAACGGCAATTCTCTCTATTTAGCCAGCAGGAGGGCTACAAGCTATATGGCCAGTTAGATGAGGCAAGGAGTGGTTTTAGTGTTCATAATGTTTGTGCTGATGAACATATTTCTTGAGGTTATTGTTGTAAAAATATAGACATATCGGAGGTGAGTAATCGCAATTTAGAAGCACAGTCAACAAAGTTAGTTATTTACAGATTCTGCCTTATTAAAATTGTTAGGGTTATAATCGTTAGGTACTATAATTCGTAATTCCATTTAAGAATTTTGGATGTTGTCACAGCTGTTTCCTATTCGTTGCTTGTAAGTCATCCTTAAAATAAATTCTTTTCTCTTACCTTACCGTATTACTATTACTATGAATTTGTATGTTTACTATAAGGAGTGGTTTGATTTTTGTGCTTGACTTAACAAAGTTCCAATGATTGTTCAAAATGGCAATAACAAATGCAGTGTTCCGTTAGCATCGCAAAAATTTGTTGTAGACGATTCATTGTAGCTAAGTATAAAAATTCATAATAACAGCGTCCATTGAAAGCTATCTATATGGTAAATACTGGTGTCAATGCTGAAAACATTCTTTTCCTGGAAATACTTCGTTGTTATTGAATTTCAAATAAACTAAACTACATTTTACTAATCTTATAATCTGTTCGGTTTTAAGCTTAAACCAAATAACTTCTTTCTTTACTTTTTCGGTAAAACCAATTGATATTGAGCATGTTCTAAATAACATTGAAACATACAACCATGCATATCAACAAAAATGTTGATATATAGCATTATGTGTACAATATCACGAAGAATTTTTTATTAAGTTCTAACAAGTTTGATAAGTTAAGAAGACATCGAAAAGAACCTCACTCAGATTCCTAATTTAATAAATAAATTTATAACTTTGATCTTTAAAAATTGATTAGTTGTACAAACAGCATTTGTTGCAGTCTTTATTATGTTCTTTATTATCTTACGTTCTGGAGTAAATTGATTAGTTGTTAGACATCGTTCTAAAAAAACTATGTCATGAAACTCTACGGATTTATTAGGTTCCCTGCTCTTCCTTAGAGTACAAATTATAGGATTCATTATCGAAATTTGTGGACTAAACCAGATTTCTATACATTTTTGAGCACATAACAAATACTTGTTTCAAAGTTATTCTTCGTTGCTTAATTTTTTTTAGGTAGGTTTGAACGTGATCAAAGCAAATGCTTGTCGCGATTCCAACGCGACGTTGCACTTGATGCGACACTCCCATTGAGCGTTAAGCGTAAAGGCTTTCTACAAAAAGAATGTTTCACCCCCCTCAAAAGAGATCACTTACGTTTTTGTACGACCATAATATAATGTTGCCTTTTTACACACATTTCCTGAAGACGAAGAGAAAGCAATGCAGAAACTTACTATAGTAGTACTATATACTAGATTCTACTTATAGTTGGCGATAGTGACACTGTAAGTAGGTAGACCAACAAGTGAAGACCTCGACAAGGGAGAATGTATTTAAACTATGCGTTCGCAATTTTGCTTTTAGCTAGTGTTTCCTTATATACTGATTGGCGCAAATAAAAGTAGATATTAAGGTTGAAATACACACACATAAACATGTATGTGTGTATGTGATAGAGAGGAGAGGCTATCGGCAATGTAGTGGGGTACTACTCGTACTATGCGAGGGGCAAGAGGAAAGGAACATTCAGCATTCAGCGCTTGCTGCTTATAACGTGTGGTATTGTGTCTGGACAAAGTCTGACAACTAAAATAAAATGCCTTTAACTGTCCCAGAAAAAATACAGATTTTATTATGGCACGCGGAGAATAATTCCTATCAAGACGTACAAATTTGTAGCAGCATTCGAAAACCGTCCGCCTTCTACGTTAAATTTTATACATAAATTTCATTATAGAATTTTATTTCGTTTTTAATATGAGAACTTTATTTATTTTTTTACATAAATAATTTTATTTTAGTTACAATTTTTCAAGAGTTTTGTTTCAGTTCAATGTTAATGCATACATACATTAAATACAAAAGTAAATAGTTAGGCCGTACCTTCTAATAGCGACGGCAATTCTTAAAGGCAAACGTGTGCATTGTAATATCAATCTTTGCATACTAAACTGAACGGGAGGCAACAACCAGAGATAATCGAGAAAGGAAAGTTCAGTATTACCGACAGTGGCAACGTTTTTCGCCCTCTATGAAAGTAGTAGAACTAAAATTGCAAAGCGCCTTAATTCAAATTAAATTTGTATTCTTTGTCAATTAAAAATAATAAAATAATTTGCTTTTTCATTACATTTCCCAAATAATACAACTTTTTGATATTGGAGAAACACAACAAAAAGTCATATACTTGTGGGAAATGTAATTAGAAAGCAAATTAGTTCATATTTAAATACAATTCGATATAATTAAATAGCTATTATTTCGCCACTTTTAAATAAAAAAAGGAAGAAAAACACAAGTCTAATAATATACATGCTTTATTATCTTCAACTATTTGAATACTTATTTTGGCAATGTAAAAATAGTAAGTCAGATTTACATATTCTGCTTTGTTGGCCACTTAATAAACTGCAATAAAACTAAAATAAAATGAAATACACTGGAACACTACAAACAAAAAACACAACGTAACTTGTCAACAACTAATAAGCAAAACAGTAATGTCAAATATCAACCATAGCCACCTGACCATAACACGGAGGTACCGGTACCAACTAAAATTTACCGAAATTTGATTCAAACGTGAAATATCCCTAAACAAGTGCATCAGCGCCTCTACTACTTTAATAAGAACTAAAAATCCACACTTATTTGCAAACTGAGCACACCTACCATTCTAAATCACACGTATATGTAAATATGCATGCGCTAGTGTGTGTAATACTTCTATATTGTACTATATTGACTATAACTTATAAAAGCTCTTTGAGAAGATTAAACTTCTGATATATATGGCGTTTTTCCGGCCGACTCTAACGTACGGAGCTCTAACTTGGTCCAGTGCTAGCATGTCACAAATTAGGCGTCTGAATGTGTTGCAGAACCGGGTGCTGCGTATGATTGTTTCGGCACCCTGGTTCGTAAGCAATGCACAGGTACATAGGGATCTACAACTTCCAACTCTAACGGAGTATGCGCTGGCACTGGCCAGAGGAACGTTGAACAGGGCATCTCGGTCGGAGAACCCATTAATCCAACATCTAGCGGAGCTGGATCCGGACAGACCTCCTCCGCGAGTGGCGACCAGGCGTGTCTTGCAGATGGCGCAATAGCCCCGAGCTGAACACTTGACCGCAGTACCTCATGTGGCTTGGGAACCACGCACCCCAGCGATAAAAGGTTAAAGGAACAATCGCTCCAACCTTGGGATAACAGAGGCTCTAAGACTATAATTTCAGTCAATCTGTATAATTGCCTCTCATTCCATTGGTTCCAATTATTTCTTGTTGTTTTGCAGTTACACTTATGTTTTTAGATAATAGTATATTTATGCTTTAAACTTCTCACTTATTGCACTAGCACATGTATCTTGACACACTTACGTCAACGATCAGGCTTCCAGATTTCCAAGTTACATGTGCGACGTGAAGTTTCCTATGCTACGATTACATATCTGTATATCACGGTGTGCTCAAGATTTGTTTATCTTTTATAACAAATTTTGACTGCTCTACAGCTTGTTATTTAGCTCCTGACTACTACTGGATATGTAAGTTTACAAATACTATAAATGTAAACTTGCGAAAATGTTTCTGTAACTCATGTAAATCTTTACATGTTTTATAAGCATGGGGTGGTTGACATTTTAAACAGCATGTAAAGTAAATAATAATTGGTTATAGATTGATACGTTATTGTTGTTCAAACTATTATAAGCAACCAACAGTTTCATGTAAAGTTATGATGAGTTAGATAATATATTTGTCGAAAACCACACAAGCATATTATAATTTTTGTCTAATACTAAAGTTTGGTCAAAAAGTACTCTTTGCAGTATTCCTATCTGAAAACTATATCAAACTTTTCCCTACCTTATGCACCTTACATCTATCGACTGTCTGCTTCCACATCTCAATGAGAGATAGATGCTTTCCAAACATAAATTGCAAACAAATATTAAATTACGATTTCGTAACTGCGACGGTGGCGACGACGACATTGCGTCCCTTCTTTGAAACAAAACGTTTGTATTTGTCTCACGTGTCATCCCATATCGTACCTGAGGAGCATTACTCCCTCTACTATTCACCCCCGCGGACTTAGGTAGCTCGATGTCGAAGCTTCTAGTTGAAGGCGTGAACTCATACACATACACACGTACTCGAGCACATTATTTTCGAAGAACATCAACTCCTCCCGTTGGCCCAGATAACTAACCACCATATATCATGTTTACATTTCAGAAATTCAAAGCGTTCTCTGTCGATGATATATTTCTATAATAATCTCTCCCTACTAGGGTAAGAGAGAAAGTGAAAACCGGGAAGCTGTTGCACAACTACTGTAAAGTATTTTCGAATATACGGACGGATCTTTACGCAAAATAAGAGATACCAATATTGATGTAATAGATCTCTACAGTGGCATGTTTTAGGCTCAATAAGTGTAAGTAATGTAGCTCAAGTGATACTATATCAATATTTCTCGTATTTGGGGATTTATATCTAAGTATCAATTAAGTTATTTTAATTTATGTCCAAGCAGAGCCTCTCTGTATTGATAAAAGCTGGTGTTGTTCTAGAAAACTTAAGTGTTGATTGAGTGTGCGTAATTAACTGCGTTTTTTTTTGATAAAATCTAAACTAATTTTCGTAATTTATACTAATACTCTAAGTAAATACAAAAGACAAAGTGTTGTTTTCACCAAAGTTAAAGTTCGTCGGTTATTTAGTTTATTGCACTAGTTCTTCAATTTGCCCTAAATATCTGACGAATTGCTTCTATTATTATCTTTGTAAACATAATCATGTGTCTAATTTACTTTAATACTCTGTTCGATTTTCAAAATTCAATGTCGATTTAACACTGGACAGAGTTTAGATTGGTTTTGTTCAGAAGCTAAGTGGAAGACGAGGGTAAAAAATTGAGTAAACACCAACCACAAGAGTAAACAGCGCCAGCGAGCACCGAAAATAAAGAGAAAACCAAACCAAAGCACTGTTGTGATTCTTTTTAATCGTGCTGGACTGGCTAGCAATCGGGAGTAGTATCGATTAAGCATTTAATACGAGAGGAGGGAGGCGAAATGACAAGAAGGAAGTACAGTAGAGGATAGAAATCGGTAACGTGAAATTGCGACATTGAGCTAATAATTGTAATTAAATGATAAGTTTTGAAAAGCAAAAATGAATCATACTCAGTATTTGCCATTTAGTCGTGACTGCTAAGATAATTAATATATCTGCAAGAATAGACAATGCTACGAAATTAGGTCCTATCACTAAGCAATGAAATTGTAATTTAAAAGATAGATATACAGTCGCAATCACGAAAGAAGAGCCCTGCGTTTCAAATTGCCGCGTCTAATAACGACACACATTTCGAAAATTATTAGTCAAGATACTTTAAAAGATAAAGATAACAACATAAACGTATGTCATTCGTCCGTAACATATCTGTAGGACATATATTTCATAGACCTGGTGTCCCCAGCAATGTACAAAACAAAGATAGAAATGTAACCAAAATGAGATTTCTATACCAACTAAAGATAGCCGCACTTCGAGACGTAATTTGATTAACGTTGTTTTACTGGTTGTCAAATTTCAAATAGGTTATGTTTGTAATCTATCACTTGTATTACAACTGACGTTAACCTTAAAGTTTGACATTTCGTTATGTGCGCGCTATTGCAATTTTGAAATACTACCGGAAGTACGATATCTAATATGACGCTGAAGTACCGATTTGATTCGTACATTAATTTATTGATGACTCAGGGCTCTTCTTTCGTGATTCCGATGGTACATAGGTACTTTTTCTGCTGAAAAAATGGTGTCAATAGGTATTAGCTTAATATTATTTAAAGAGACTGGTGGCTCATTTATAATGGAAATAATCGGTAGTGTCTCAATTGTTAGTCACACGAAGGTGAATCCATTTTCTATCTTTATTGAATTTTAGAATTTGACGATAAACTCAGTTCAGTTAAATACTAATTTGCAAGTATGTATATCTATGTAAATACGTACCGATTTATGCAAGAAATACTAGGAGGCTAGATTACATGGGTGTGCAAGAGTACTATAGAGATCCGAGATGGTTGAACAAGTAATACATCGACTACTTACGTTGCGTCATATACCTTTTCACGCCAAGTCCGTATGTACTTACATATGTATATCTACTACCGATAAAGACAGTTGAGGGGTGTGGAATCCTGAAATATATTCTAGAGCAGTAAGAGGCGTTTTCTCAACATAAGATCTTTGTTTCTTTTTTACTCAAGTAATACAGTCTTGCAGTGTGAATTTGATCTTATATTCTATAATATTAGTTTTGATGCTCTTCAAATTGTGGATGTACTAAAAATTTACTGAATGTAAAGAGTGGTAAGGCATGGAAAGGCTGCTTAACCCTCCAATGCTCGCACGTTTTATCGAGAGATCAATGCTCGCAGCGGACTGACAGTCCGCATGTTAGAAATAATGGCTATTGATAGGTAACTAATATTTTTTCTTTACATAATGACTTCTTTACATAAAGACATAAAGATCACTCAAGAAAGTAGTATATTTAATAAAAAATAAATAACAAAAACAATATAAATGAAAAAACGATACATCAAAAATATTAAGGGGAAAACTTGAACATACTTGAATAAACGTTATTAATCCAATTCTGAATAACAATCTGAACACACATACACAGAATGGTCTCCACAGATATACGTTCCACATTTTTTACAGGTATAGCGTGTAGGTCTATTTTTTATTCTATCGCAATAACTGCATCTACCTCGCTTGTTAGGGTCATTTACAGTCGCGTTTTGTAGTCGTTCAATTCCAAGAATGTCCCTGATACCATCTTTTACTTTTCTTGGCAAATTGCTTTGATCTAGACGCTTACGGAGATGATTCTCAAGAAGTTGAAATGAGAGTGTCCGCAGAAAATATCTTCTTGTTATGCTATCATCATTTATATTATTCAGTTTATATAAAACCATAGCATTGATTCCTGCTACATTGAGCAGGGCATAAAATATTACTATTGGCCATCTGCGTGTACCTCTGGCACAATTATAAGTAGCACACAACTTATCCACTGTATCAACGCCACCTTTAGTGATATTATAATCACATATAATATCAGGCTTACCAGTCGTCTCGTCCAACTTATCATCTCTATGAAGGCTTGATACAAGTAATACGTTTCTACCTTTTTTAGGTATATATGAAACCAAGGTTGCAGTTTCAGCAAAAGCGAACATGCTTGAACCTATAGGCCTAGTAACAGGATTTGCAAATTCGACAGGCAGCTCTCTTTTATTTTTTCTTATTGTTCCAATCATAGTTAGGTTGAAATCTTTATACAAACTCTCTAGCAACTCTATACTAGTAAACCAGTTGTCAACGGTCACGTTTCTTCCAGATCCTTTGATAGGCTGGCAGAGTCTCTTTACTACAGCACTCGGGGAGTTATCTGTTAGAAACGGACCGTCCGGCTGCTTTCCGGTATATACCTCCAAGTTACATGAGTAATAAGTCTTTGCGTCACATAGCGCGAAAATTTTTATTCCGTACTTATTTGGTTTGCTTGGTATGTATTGCCTGAATGGGCAACGGCCTCGAAATCCTTCTAGCTTTTCGTCGATGGTAACATATTCAAATGGAGTATACCCAGTTTTACAGTTGTCAACGAAGGAATCGAAAATGCATCTAATGGGAGCTAACTTATCATAACGTTTTCGTTCCTCCCGTGTTGCGGCATCATCAAACCGTAAATGTTGAAGGAGAAATCTGAAACGTGTAATTGACATGGTGAGACGAAAGATTTCAACTCCTGTGCCGTTAGAACTCCATAGTTCTTCAAGGTTCAAACGGTTAGATTTCAAAACGCCGGAGAAGTACAATAATCCTATCAATGCTTCTATTTCGTGTAAACTTGTTTCTCTGGCATCTCTGTCTCTCTGATATTTACTTTGGTTGGACATAATATGATTGTTAGTACTTTGTACAATTTTGTTCAGTATTTCATCTGAGAAAAAATGTCTCCAAATTTGAATCGGTGTTGTCAACGTCTTTGTTGATATTTTTGCTCCTGGAAATTTCTTTATTATATTTATAGATCTGGTCCTAACAGTCTGTAGAGGTTTATGCTTTTTCCATTTGGTAATGTTATCTTTACCGGTGAAAACAGGTTCAGTATTTTTTTCATTTTGACCATGCTCATCATCTGAAATTTCCTGCTCTGTATCAGTAAATAGTTCTTCAGTTTCTACGATGTCTGCCTCATCATTCTCTTCATCATCCATAGGATCATTTTCGTCTGCCATATTATCCTCGTCTAAACATTGTTGCATCAACCTTTCTAAACGAACTTGCTCTGTCTCATATGACCAACTCATCCTTGAATAATATAATCATTTACTTCTAACGTGTAATATAATTATAAACGTATACTTACTTGAATACTTGAACTAATATGTCACGAAATAAGATAAATAAATTGTTTACTTTTTTACACCTTAATGCTCGCTGCGGACTATAGCTCCGCAACACAAAATATTGACGTGACTAATGAACTGTTCTGTGTCAAACTGCAGAATAAGGCGCTTGTTATGATTTTAGGAAGCTATACATCTGCGCATGTCAATATAGTAAACAGAATTTGAAATAGAGTTACAAATATAAGCGCGCGGAGTGTGAGTCCGCGCGCGAGCATTGCAGGGTTAATGAGTTTTTCCTAATATACAGGGTCTTTCACGAAACCCGTTTGTTAGAAAGTTTACGGAATCTACTTTTAGTATAATTCTGAAATTTTAAAATATTTTCAACGAAATCTAACTTACGGTTATATCGGAAGTAAATATCAACATTGTTATATTAAATACAATGGTATAATTTTTTTCAATGCAATCGATTCTACGCATTATTTTCAAACATTTTGTATTTGGGTTCCCTATCCCTAAATTCAAATGTTTCGAAGATATTTCCAATTTTCCTTAATATTTCGTTATTGCACAATCTTAAAGAAAACTTAATATTGCAAAACCCTTTGAAGCGTAAAATACCAAACTTCGGCAAACGAAAGTAAAGGGTTATAGAGATTAAGAACTGTCATAACTTTCAACAAAATTTATACAGGGTGTGCATAAATTAGCAACCAATTCAGATATCTTCAAACATTAAAAATTCCTTTTTTTCAAATGGTACATAGTAGTTATTATTGTAGCGTTTAATTCGGTGTGAAATTCTACATCGATTCGTATTAAGTTCTCATATACCTATCTTTATTAATTTTTGAGTTATTAGAGATTATTGGTTCGAACTACGGAAAGTATACTGTTATCTGTTATTTTTTCTCATAGTTGATTCATTGAAGATATATTATGAAAGAGAAGCGTTTGTTCCGCTATGAATATTATAGTATCAATGCATGCAATTTCTGTTAGTGCGACATCGGTGACATATTTTACTGAAAAGTGCATTAATACACGGGTATAAAAATGTGGAAATAAATTTTACATTTTCACCTACAAAACACCATACGCTCAACATAAAACCTACACGTTTTTTTCATTTAAACTGTCTTGATTATGACAGCTTCAGTGCTAAGAAGTATAAATTTTGTGCTGTGTCGATTAAATAATTCCTTTGCATTGTAATACGAATGTAATTTAATTAACTATAGGTATGTAACAATTCAACCCTATTTTACTTAACAAGTAATTATTGGTGACAACGTTGCTATCTTTAGTAAAAGTTTTTTGGTGTTTTGTGAGTTGAAGTATTTAGTGTTCTACTTATGCATCAAGAGATCCAGTGAAGAACTTCCAATACTGTATTTGTAAAACTGCTAACAATTATAGTGAGATTCTCTATTTATAACAGGTACTTTCCATTTAACACTCATCAGCGAACAAAACCGGTTTTGTTCGAACGATTTGTACACAACAGTACCGGTTTTGTTCACAGATCAGTGTTAAATAGAAAGTACCTATCGATTACATATTATTACCTTTGCTGTAATCATTGATTTTCTATTGTTACTGTTTGGTACAATTACACACTGGCAGTAAAGCTTCGGTTGGTGTAGCAAGTTTGTTTACTTTCTAAACACTATTGTATTACTAGCTTTCCATTTTCTCGATTTTTGCTAGTTTATCTGTTACACTTGAAACATATTGTCTCAGTAATCTATTCTGAAATTGAATTTTGAATGCATATCTCTGCATATTTCTTGTAGTGGGTACAGCTGCAATTATTTCGATCTAAAGTGTTTCCATGTGTTTTGGACAACATTACCTCGTTGTAAATAATGCTTGGCACTAACCTAATGAGACGTTTCACAACTGTCACTCATCCCTGGCTAATCGCTGTTACCTCGTGGTTACCTCCTTACACTATCCAGCTTTAGTACTTTCTACTTAATGTGACTTTTGGTGTTTGGGTTGCATCTAAACTAACTAGTCATAATTTTTGGTTGTTCTTTGAGTATGATAATGCCCTGATGTTGTTAATTATGGATTATTAAGTTTTGTATTTAGAATATTTGTTCAGATCAACATTTTATTGATTTAATTAATAGTAATATATTATAGAGTGCCAAGTTAGTGTCAAAATGCAGTTTTCTTCAACATACCATGTACCTTTGCATATATGTATGTACCTACATACACCCAATGTCAACAATCGAAACAAATTAAATGAATAGGAAATATGCATGTAGCAAATATAGTCGTACTTCACGTTAGGGTTAACCGAAGTCACTCCGCCTTATTAGGAGCCACATCTCTGTAAAATCTCCGTAATTTAATTTGTCGTTTGCAAAGCAAACCGTAATCGCCTAATTTCAGTTTGACATTTGTATGTCACGTTACACAACTACTATTATTATTCCCTAAAGTCGCCGTACATGCATGTCTAATACCAGTAGATTTTTACAACAATGTATTCGTCATTCAGGACAAAATTTTACTACACATCTGCACCACCGTATTTTACATAGCTAGGTGTATCGCAATCATGTTATCGTGTCCTTTTCAATATTACATTACTTTTTAACATTATACGACGCAGTAGCTTGTATTCTGTTCGTATTCTATTGCTACGTCGTTTGTGAAATTTTATGAGTGTCGCAATAAAGAAACCATTCGCGTTCGTCTACACAGAAGCATTGCATTGACTACAATGTATCATAATGACGTTCGTGTTTCTCTTATCATCGTGAAGTCAGGTTATTTCCTAATAATTGAACACCGAATTATTGCTATTTACCTATATTACTTCTCAATTACACTACAATATTAACGTTCCAACATTAGGGTGTATTAAACTACATAGTTTTAGAATGTAGAACGAATAGCCTCAGCAGTATTACTTTAACTTTGTAATCTCATAACATGTTTTTAAACAAATGTAACAAATTCGCCAAATTACTTTTTTCTTCAGCTGTAGTGGCTTCTTAACCTTATTGCTTATTAAGATTACCCACTGTAGCTACTTTGAGGCAAATTGTGTGTGTAAGTCGGTTTCTATAACTTTATTATAACATCAGTCCTCCGCAAATCATGTTGCGTTGTAACTTATGTCTCAAAAACGAGTGGACAGTTCAACTGGACTTATGTAGCGCGAAAATACCAATATGGAATTGGAAAAATAACAATTGAAAGGTGGACAAAGTATCTGTGTGTAGCATCTACCACCAAGTCAAACAATAATTCTTACACAGTACACTATTGCAAATGCAATTTTTAATAACCGCATGTCAATACAAGCACAGTAAGCTTTACATATTAATTCTGCATCTTCTAATTGTATCCTGCAATAAAAGCAGACAGCATATTGTGCGATTCTTATACATTACGCACAATAGCCATATATCCTTGTGTTAGTTCCTCTAGATCAATGCTTGTACATCCAATGAATCGTCCTATAATACTTCTAAAACATCTTGGAATCTTTGTTTTTACAACTTCGGCCGTAAAATGGTTTTTAACCGATACAGCTGCTCAAACTTTCATGAATTTGTAGCAACTAATAGGCTTTTATCCATGGGCTATAGCATAGTGCCTAGAAAATATATTCATAAGTATTAAATATTCACCCGTTCAACCGTTGGCTTTGTTTTAACGTAAAATAGTTAATAGAAAATAGCTAGTCCATATTTCGTTGAATATAAAACTATTTACAGCTTGCACCTTACATGTAGGTAACAAGGTATTAAGAGTTTCAGTTAGCAGAATTGATACTACGCTCGCCCATCTGTCGAACCTATGTTGCAGTATTCTTATATAAATCTGTTTTTTGCAACATGAGTCATTAATTTTTACTGAAAGTTATATGAAACTAACGAAACGAAAACTAGATTTTATTAGGACTTAAACCCAATTCATTTCATTGCCCTATGATTTGTTGTGTTTCCGAATTTAATTAAAGCCACAATAGGAGCTTCACTGATATCTATAAAATATGTTATACTTTAAGACCATAGTAATAACACGGAAGACAATAACAAATGCCTGTAATAATATCTAGAGTGTAAAGTTGACAATTACGTACTACCCTAGTTAGAACACGAATCCCAGAGCCTGGGGAGCAATGCGTCAAGTAAATATAGCTGTTTATAAACGGGAATGATATCGAATTAGAGTTGGTGCAAAATGCATTTCGTAATGAATGTGAATCGTGGGGTCGCACGAGGACGAATGATAAAAAAGATGAGCTACCATTAGAACGCATGAGGAAGAGAAAGTGTTTTTGAAATGTAGAAGATCATCGGGGATGTACCGCTGATACTGTAGTAGTATTGTGGAGGAGGGAAATAGTGAAGGTTAAATGTGCGATGTCGGACTGGTTTTAACTTGCGTGATAAATTCTATATGTGCGGCAAGTTATAATTCACTGACGGGTTTATTAGATTAAAATCACCCCGCTTTGAGAATTTATTGCAGGAGCTATCGGAATAAAATCTGAACGAAAAGATCTAATATGTTGTACTATTACTGCTGCGTTATATTTCAAAATTTTATGTCGATGTATTTTTTGGCATCATTGTTTTATCATTATTGTTGTGTATAAGAGTATCATTTTTCGATAACAACAGAAACATTTTCGTTAGGAATAACAGACAAAAGAGTTGTAAAAGTCATAGTTCTTGCCGCACGAAGGGTTTATTAACTTAACAATATTAAAAGAATTTTTATAACTTGTGGTAATCCTAATACATTCGATCTTTAAGAAAAAGATTGCCATTGTTATTGATTTTTGGCATCCTTTCTAGCACCCACCCACTGGGCAAAAAAATTGATAGATATTGAAATTTTTGAAGACTAACGAAACATATCCAATACAAATACTAGACAATATATAATTTAGTGCTAAGATGAAGAAGGTTTTATTTTTGTATATTATTTTTCATCTTAGCACTAAATTACGGATTAGATAGATACCGACTAGATTAACGGAATTTCTGTTATGTATTTGAAAAAATTCTAATACAACTTCGCAAAGGCATTTTAGCCGGTTACTGCATCATTTAATAGGTCATCCTAAACTGAACGTAAAGGAGTGTCTCATAACAACGTCATCACAACGTAACTTCAACTTATTTAATGCTTCAAGATATAGTTGTCTCCGACACTACCTAACATTTTTATTCGAAACCAAATATACAAACATCTCTAAAGGATGTAATTATAATAATTTATCTTTCACAATTGAAATAAGAGGGAACCATATCGTGCATGGACCATATTCTCCAACTTTTCATAGCGTAATGGCATGCGCTTTCTATAGCAGCTTTAATGGATTATTAGAATACAGAATATTAGCAAAATTTGTGTATCTAGTTGCCTAGTTGCCAAAGTATCGACATTTACTTCTTATTTAAAAAGAGCAAAATGTTTCGGCATTTTTCACAGAGTCCTGATCGGACTACAAGTTACCATACCTATTAAGTTAAGTTAATAAAATCAGTTTTTTAGTAACCATAGGAGTAATTACTGCTCTTTGTTTAACAAATAGATGAAACGTGAAAATAATGTATAAATAAATCAAAACGTTGTTATAGCAAAGACGGAATAAAATGTTCAATTCATTAATTGACAAAGCTATGGCTTATTGTTGTAATAGATAACTGGTTTTTAGAAAATAGAAGTTTATGGTTATTGGTTGTGTAGTTTTAAACATACCTAAATATTAGCATTGAAAACTATGCAAATTTGCGAAAATTAAAATGAAAACAAATCTGCACTCTGGTGTCTAGTACACCGAGTCAGTAGCTGCCTATGGTATGCTAGCCCAAGTTTCTAAAATCTTTTTGGAAGACATTAACATAGTTTGTGTGTGATTGTAAATCATTGGTACTGGAATAGAAGGGTGTATTTTTATTCCTGTAAATCCTACAAATATGGTAAGATATGGTCAACATTAGCATTATTAAGAAATTCTATCATAGCGCATTTACTTTTCGTTGAGTTGCTACTTCTATGTTGGCTAGCCACCCATACTATCAGACCTTGACCAAAAATAGTATGTCACTATACAGCAGACTACAAATTTCTTATTTCTCTCTCTGGCCATTTTACAATCACAAAGAGCCCTATAAACGAAATCGAGATTCGTCAGTGAAGAGAATTTTATACTATTTCGGATTCTTTCATTACAGAACTTTAGCTTACAATTTTATGGCGTAGACTTAGCAATAAAGAAAGAAATAGACAGTATGATCTAAGCCCAATAAATTGAATTCAACAATTTGTTCAATTAACAATCTCAGACGTTCAGGGAACTTGCAAGCAGAAAAGATATTTAGTTAGTTGCAAATATTACTGTCTAAAGTAATTGAATATTTCTTGTTGACAACACAAATAATTACTCGTTAAGTAATTACATTTATTTCATCTACAAAACACCAAATACTCAACACAAATCTCATACTTCTCAGCACTGCAGCAAAGCTGTCATAATCAAGGCAGTAATAATACCTAGAAAGTATTATTTTTGCCTTAATAATTAATGTCGGTTCTATATTGAGCGTGTGGTGTTTTGTAGGTAAAAATGTTAAATTTAGTTCCAAATTTTTATACCGGTGTATTAATGCACTTTTCAGTAAAATATGTCACCAATGTCTCACTAACGGAAATTGCATGCATTCATACTATAATATTCATAGCGGAACAAACACTTCCTCTTGCATAATATATCTTCAATGAATTGCGCTATGATGAAATACAGCAGAAACCCAAAAGGAAGTACAAAGTAAAATACAAAAGACCTTCTGCATAATTTATCATTATACAGTAGTAACAGATATGTTCCTGTAGTAGTTGAAATTCATATCTTATTTACGCTGCAAACTCTAGTCTTTCTGAAGAAAATATTCATATTTAAAGAAGTTTGAAATTTTAATCTGGAACTTCCTAGTTATTAATTATGGTGCAGCGGCATTTACAGGCTGAAAATGAAACACCAATTATAGCAGATAATCCCAATGATATCGTTCTCTAGCAGAAAAAAGAAATAAGCCAAGGTATAGTAAGACCGAAACTAATTAAACTTTCATTGACTTTTTAATTGGATTCAATAAAACGATAATTCTTTAATCTTTGTCGTTATGGGGTGGTTAGAGCGGTGAATTACAATTCTGTGGACGGTGCAAAAACAGATATATATGAATGCGAATTCGATAAGCTGATGAAGGTTGATAGGATGGTACACGCCGAATAGCATTGTGTAAAAAATGTGAATAAAGCTCTTACCTGGCTTCAATCTATAATTCAAAGAAGTGTTTAACACTGACTAAATGGCTCTATTATCAAGCAACACAAGTATTACGTCAGGATGGACGTACTAAAATGATATCTTCATTACTTACGAGTCTATCTTTTTTATGCAATGAAGGAAAACTGCATCCTTAAATATTGATTATTCTTTAGTATTTCAAACCACTTCGCTTGAATAAATGCATCTCTGTTCTTGCTGCTTAGTTGGAGAAACATTTTAATAACCCACACTAGAATTCATGTAAAATGTCAAGAATAATTTTGTGTGACACTTATACCATTTTATAGGTTTAACAACTGCACTATAGAGAAAAGGGTTCCTTCTTTTTAGAAATGAAAATAAAATGAAATAGTGTAGAAAGTTGCCCTATCTTCAGCTGTTATAATTATGTCTACTCAAGAAAAATAGTTCAATTACTACAAAATTAAGTTGGTACAAAAAAGTCACTGGTTCTACTGTATAATTCGAAAGGTGACGTTACACGTTTGGAATTGAAATTAGAAGTAATTAATAAATGAATTAACTTAAGACATAGGTGAAAAATATGCGTGCACGCGTTTCTTTTGTTATGTGAGAGATATTTAAGATAAACATGTACACACGCAGTATTGCATTTTGTAAACTCAAGTAAAGCTGATATTTTTTCAAGAGCTGTCTGTTTTAGTTTCCATTAGACAAACATGTAAACAACTGCTTGTTTAGACTAGGGTTGTATCTAAAGGAAAGCGTAAATAACTCGAAAAAAAGCTATGATCTCATTTAGCTGTGTAGTCTTTTTAATCCAAAAGATGTCTTTGAAAGATGTATATATTTTTTTGATAAGCTGGGAAACCGTTCTGAGATTACGGAGGTATATATTCTCGTAAATAAATTATATTTTAGTTTAATATAAAAAACAATTTAAAGCTTGTAAATATTTTTCCATTGTGCAGACTTCTGTTGGTGAACTAATTTAATGATTTTGTGAATGTCAGTAGATACTAAGTATAAATATTGTTACAACATTATACAAATACTATGAATTATGTTCGGTTATGTTATTTATGTAAACCACACAAGTTTATGCTAACAGTGCTTAAGTTTTCAGCGATAACTGATATGTTGCTTCCCGTTTCAATGCCATACAAAGATCAATGACTGAAATAGGCCTCTGGCTTAATAAAAATTCGTTATTTTTCATTGCTAGTAGCCCTCTTCTTCGACTACTAATATTCATTTATGTCCTGATCACCATATCGTACCATAGCAGATCTCAGACTAAGCTGCAAAAGCATTAACTGGAACTAACATATGCCACTAGAAGCTGGATTAGTTTTTTCTTAAAAATGGTAAGTATTTTAACTATTATTAATAGTCGCATGATTGAAATCCACACTAATTATGTTTCCTGTAAGGAGTGTTAATTAAGTTACAAATATATATCGTTGTAATTACTAGGAAGCTTTTTTATTATATTAAGTTGAGAAACTAAGTCGGAAGACCTCTATAACGACCGGCAAACTTACAGAATAATGTTGCAATATTTTCTTCATTAAAAATAACCCTGTTTTAAATTTCCAGTTTCTAGGTCAAATGTAACGTATCCCTTATCTTTTCGACATACAGTAAGAGAAAACCGGAGAGACGGAAGAGAATGAAATCATTACTCGCTTTCAATGCCCTGCTCCCTTTGTAAGAGGAAGTGTACGAAACCACTTCACACTTTCCGTTCGAGTTCAACAGGAAAGAAGAATTACTGTAGACATTCCCGGGTAATAGGAGTATTTACAAAAGAAAAATTGTTGCCTAAATGAAACGACGCTTCTTCTTTTTTATCCCGATGAATTCGTTTAGCGATGAAATTAAAAATTCTAACTCCACGAGATATCTTAATTGTCGAAAGACTAGAGGGGCGGCGGCACTGGGTCGCCTTTGCTTGTCTTTGTAAGAAAAAAGACGAAAGTTGTTTTCTTCAAGAAACTCGCCTTTTGTGCTGGATAATTCGTTCTTTCAATTCTTATTTTTAGGCAGCAATAACGTTTTGGATCTTTTGTGCTTAATTCCCTTCTTTAAATTAGATATTACCGTTCTGAAAAGAGAAAAAATAGAGTATACATAAATTGTCGAGGAATTCGATAAAATTGTTTGAAAAGAAGCGAAAAAAGTGCTTACCGCTTGAATAACGGATAACAAAAATAACTGACAGTGTAACTTATTACATTTTTGCAATATACATTTTGTTCTAAATAACTTACATCAAACGTTTCCTGTTCTGATGGAAATTAAGTTTCGCTTAACGTCTATAGGAATAATATGAATCCAACTGTTCAAGTTGTACTGAGATACAAATCAAAAGTTCTAATTTTTTTTTACTATATAAATAGTAGGACTTGCAAACTGTGGGGAAATTATTTTCTCTGTATGTGTATGGTAAGATTTTCAAAATTTGTGTTGTGTAGATGTACCCGTGTTTAATAGAAACCTTTTTTTTCTGTAAGCTGATTTTCTATTGATTAGTAGTTTTTTAATGTGGGCAAAGTGTAAACAATATGAATATGGGGATAATTTGAATTGTTTTATATGTTTTTTAAAGTGGAATATTGAAGGTAAAGTTTTGGAACTTATTTGAGGGTGTATCTATGGGAATCACTTTTGATTAAGTACTGTGTGACTGTATCTGGATGCAAATGCCAAATGCAAATGATAATCATTTCGGTAAGAAATTTCTTTATGAAATATTTACAATTCTAGTGCTTAGAGCTAAAACCAAGTTTATTTTATGTTTCTCATCTTTGGAATGAAAGTTATAACTGTTATTATAAAGTTATAACCCGTTGGTATTAGAAAGTTTCCTATACTATCTTGGTTTTAATATATTATCGGTGTAAACCATTCTAGTATCAAGCTTCAATCGCAGCTTGTTGGTTTAGGAATTAAAATTATTTGAGGTGTAGTCGAGTAATAATGGTGACTGTGTCACATACTGAAGGAAGCAAACGATAAGTTATTCGTTATAAGTTTTAAAAGTTCTTTCATGACGCTTTCTACAATAATACATTAAATTGAGGAATCATGGAACCATGTACCCTATTGAAGATTTAAATTCCGTTTGGGATATTGCGGTGTTGGTTTCAATAAATTTCCAATGCCAAGAGTCAAATTGATAAGAATATTTGTAAAACGGCTGATAACATTTTAATGTTCCCTTTGGGAAATGAGTAATTCATTTTTATCTATTGGAGTATTATTGGCATTCTGGGCAAAGGAAAAAGTATCTTGAACTCTATAAATATTAAAAAATTTTTAATAACAAGATATTTGCATAAATATTGATTGCGACTCACTCATTTTTATATTCTATTAACATTGTAAAACTTCTTAACTATTAACTTTAACTGACATACGCTACTCTAAAACCTAACAGTTTACAAGATATTTAGTTTTGTTGAGGAAATAAACGAATTTACACGAAGTGCTTTCAA
Organism: Holotrichia oblita; assembly: GCA_023690525.1. Classification (NCBI taxonomy): domain Eukaryota; kingdom Metazoa; phylum Arthropoda; class Insecta; order Coleoptera; family Scarabaeidae; genus Holotrichia; species Holotrichia oblita. Next base: position 38,429,026 of record CM043018.1, on the reverse strand, counting down.
ACTCCTGCTAAGAATTGCATCGAGACATGTTTTCGGTATAATTATAAAAACACTTCACGTTTCATATTGCACATATTTATTACTGAAAAAAATCCATAGCGGAAAATATGTCAATGGGTTAAAATCTCTCTTCTTTTTTTGAAATGTTGCATCCTATTATAGAATGTCATCCCCTTCGATCACATAGGTAATTTTTTTTACAAAAAGCTGAATTTATTTTCAATGTTGGTGGAAATATTTTTATTTTGTGTATCAAAACTGAATACTGGTGACATAATATGCATCGAAAAACAATAACATTTATAGGTACACTTCATACAACAATAGTGCTATTGAATTCAATTACCTGTCAAATTCAGTATCCAATTGTTGTAATGTAATCATTATATTTACTGAACTTCTGTATGACTGAAGTTATTTTAGGGTAGTAGTATAATTGCACGATATTTTTGTAAAAGTATTCCAATCCTGAAGTATTCTTTGGCAGGAAAGTATTTGCATTTAATCTGAGATTATGTACTTAGTTTTGATTAGTTATAAAAAAATAGTATATAAGAAAATGACTCTACAACACTCACATTTTTTCCTATTTTCCAGGTAATACTAAAATATACAAGTAGTTTTAAAGTTGCGCGACATTATAATTTATAATTAAAGATAGAACTGCGCAGTGCATTAAGTATGGTGTGGGCATTATAAATCACATGGCATTTAAAACTTAAGTAGAAGAATTCAATTGTGTCTTAAAAAATGGTTTTCTAATAGAAAAATTAATATAATTAATCTTGTATACCTATATTTCAATTACGTTATCGGTACTCTTGTGTACATCATATATAATCGTTCAAAGTAGGAAACAAAAATCCATTCAAAGAGGTAATAAGGGAAATAGATTTTCAATTGGGAAAGAAGATGATTTAGCGTTGACATAAAAATGTGCATATCCACCTCACCTATTGAGCATCACCGACCTGTTGTTTTTAAATTATTCAATTGCTGATAGTACCTCTCCAAATTTAGCTTTCCGTCGGTTTCAACAGCTCAACATGTAGTGGTTTCTGAATGTCCCACCATATACACAGTATTCTCTTACTCATCAGGCTCGACGTCGGTTTAACGGTGGCGGGAGAGGGGTAAAGGGGAGGGGGCAGGTTTTCGGGATTCACAATATATCCTTTTCCTTGGGATGTTTTCATAGGTAAGCTATTTTTTGTCCCCAGTTATCATCCGATCCAAGAAGAATTAGTTTTTGTTCCGTGCAAGGAGAGATGTCATAGTCCGAAATGATTTGCTGAGCCGAATGAAGCCTTTTCGCAATCTCGGATGTTGTCACAAAAGGATTTTGCGCTAACATGGTCTTGACTGTATCGTTGTCGATCACAGATCGGTGCGCAAAGCGTGGCTTGTCAAAATCAGGTCGAATTAATCTATCAGAAACTGTATCTTCAGCAGGCACTTTCAATAAATTTCTGCACGCCTCTATAGCATTTCTTCCTTGGAATTCATACAAAATATAGTGGCGTAAATGAACTTTATCAGTAGCCATTAGTACCCGATCGTGTCTCACTTAATATTAACATGAACCATCTTCGATTTAGTTCATTTGTTAGGTCAGTGATAAAAGGGTAGAGAATCAAATATGAGTCGAATTAATATATCATATGCATATGCCTTAAATTGTGCAGCTCATTATTCTTATTATAATTATTTCTCGACGTATTATGTATATTATGAAACAAGGAGCAATCTTTAATTCATTACTCATATTAGAACATTCGTTAGTAAAATATTTTCTCACGTTAATATTCTGCCCGTCATAACTGGAATGAATTTACAGGCATGAAAATAGGTACAGTATGCAGATGTACATGCTTGCATTTTTCAGTTATTGGAACAATTTTCTATGAAGTAATTTATGCCCACGCTAATTGTATTTTACCGCTGTTTTATGTACACATGATATTATACACCGATGGCTTCAGTTTGTCAACGGTATATACATAGTTTGAAAAAATATTTCGGCTGGGAGTTAATGTAAACAAAAAAAATACATCCCGGTAGACACATACACGTACTTGTTCCAGTTTTCGCAAAAAATCATGTGAACAAACATGATGCGTGTATATATAGGTCCAACCATTCGACCCGAATGTGATACTGTATTTTTGATTAGTTTTTGTGTACTTTATTTTTTCAGTCTGATATGCAAAAATATTCACCATTACAGAAGAACAAAAAGGAAATACAAAAACAGGATGGTGAATTCTAAAATAGAAACTCTAGTTGTATATACGTATATACATACAGGCTCATACAATGTATCCTATAAAAACTTAACTAACCTAATTTTCAACTATGTGAATGCATTTATTTGTAATTCAAAAATGGTTCTAAATAGATATATGTACATATGTTTGCTTTTATTGGGTTAAATTGGCTTCCGACGATATAAGCAGTGCAGGTATAGAAGGTTTCTTAGACGAAGTTGTGTGATTTCATTAGCTGATTTATAGCAAAAAATTCAAATACGTTTGTTTGAATTATTTATTATTTATTTTATCCATAATACAGATATAATAATTCCCGATTGGTTTTCCAAAACTTTGTGAACATAATTAGAAAACTTGTTTTAAAGCATACACTTTCCTTTATCAACTCTACTATGTAATTTGCATAGAATCGATTATTTTCTGTACATATTTACTGTAGTTTCTATACTACTAACCGATATAAATTGATTTATTATATATTACAATTGGGTGTTAGCAATATAACCAAATTGCTAGAATAAACTGACAAGTAATATCTCAAGAAATATTAAAAGCACAGAAATCATTGATATATAAGGATATGTGTAAAATATAGCTAAAGGGTGAAAGTACTTGTTGTTGAGTCGGCACTATTCCCTCGGTCTCTTGTGCCTAAACACTAAAAGGTATCAGTCAGATATACAGGGCGATAAGGAGCACATTTTAAAATTATTTGCAATTATACAAGGCAATTCAAAAAACTACAACATGTCATACTTGGGCCATTTTTAATGGAACAGTCTGTATCGTATGCCATTTTCAAATAGTAAGTTAGAATTACTTTGATAATACTTCCCTATACCTACCTATTTATTGCAAATCTGAAGAAAATTTGATTTTTACGAAAATGTAAACCTTCGATAAAATTAAAAACACCAGTACTGTACTACTTGGAGGATCCACAATTACAACAAGTTATTTTAATATATCGTGGTTCTAATAAACCGGTAGAGTATTTTTATATTGGCTACTTGACATTAAGCACAATATTTTATATTTTCACAAACATCAGTAACTTATTTAACTTAAATGGAACAGCCTATATATACATATATCTATCCTACTTGAAAGCACATTATACCTCCCACAAAGGAACTATAAAGATGTGTATGTTTAAATTTAACGAGTATAACATTATTAACGATTTTCTCTAAAAAACTCAAAAAACCGATGCTTGTTTCATCTAAATAGAAGGCTATACTGCTATAAAATTAACCTATGTTCATCTAGTTGCCACCGTCATTAATTCCTACATAGAAATAATATAGTTTAAGCAACTATTACATCTAGTCTATGAAGAATAAAACAAACAATGCTTCACCTACTATTCCTGAGGATATGAAACCAAAATAATAGGTAATGATATTTCCAAGACTGTGGGCTCATACGATACAAAATGAAAATCGGTCTATAAACCACTGAAACACGTGTCCAGAATCAATTAATTAAGTACTGTGGTGTATGGCGTTACCAATTTTTATCTGCGTATTATAAATGATGTTAATAAAAAATGTTTTTCGTTCAATTACTCCAGGCACTTTAAGGAAGAATATCCAGCCTATAACATGCACAGAAAAAGATAGTCATCAATTTGAACATCTAGTGTAATGTAATTTCTTTTTGTTTGTCCAATATAAATTTGATCACAGTATTTGCACAGTATTTAGATATAAAGAATATCTAGCTTACTTTCGGTATGGACGAAAGGAATCGTTAGCAGTAGCGCAACATTTAATTGAAAAGGGACATCATATGGAAATAGACAGTCTCAAATTATTAAAAGCTGTTGATAAGCCACGTGAACTAGACGCGTACAAAAGTATTTACATTTACAAATATGAAAATTTCATGAATAGAGAACCATCGACTCTTGGAAAATTGGTCTTGTTCAATAATTTAAGAAAAGACGATGCCTTTTCAACATGTGTTAGCAATTAGTTCGGTTTAGGTAAAGAGTCGCATGCAATACTCATTTATACTAGAGGAGGGGAATGTTTTTATTGATAGTTAATTTGATTTATTCATTCGAAACACGTGTCCCGAGTAATCTAAAGTTGTGGTGTTGGTCATACAGATGTTTTTATCTGTATATTGCGAGCCCACAGTCCTTGAAATCACACTCCAGGATCAATGGCAAACAATTAATCCAGAGCTTAATTAAATCAAACTTAGAGGTAAAGTAGATGACACTAAGTTATCAACAATACGTGCATACTATTTGTAGAACATTGAGATAATGGGTACTAAACTATTCCAAACATTAATTGACTTTCATGGGTTCTAAATGTTACTACTGACCTAGACTATTTTTATCTTTTATTATCGGAGAGAAATTTTTATTAGAAACTTTGTATTTGGAGACAAAGTAAGACTTTACTACAAATAATGTTTACTCACAAAATTGTCTTTCAATTCCGGAACTATTTCCACTTTTAGGTCAATGAAACAGCAAATTACTTAATACTAATTTACTCCGGAACATATAATATTCTGTTTTGGTTTACAAGACTTCTTCATGCAAGATATTGAAAATGCAAATTATATTAAACATTGCTTAATCTTTGTTAACAGAGGAATGGTTAAATCAACATATTTCATGGGCATTAAGTATTAAGCTTATAACAATAAATAAAACTCTTGTATAATAAGTTTATAGAAACGCGCTTCAGCAAAGCTGTTTGAAAAATGTATACAGCATCTTTGTGTGTAATATTTTCAATATGTGCCAACTTATCTAATAAGAAATAAAATAAAACATACTAGCATAGATATTACACTGTATAACCCCGACATTGTTCAGACAGATACGTAGATATAGTGGAGCATTATTATAAGCTATTATAGAAAAATCGCAAACAACTTTTGCAATGTCCACGACTATTTCTGATGTTTATAGATAATTTAGAAATTTTATGTTTAAGGTGTTCTTGGGTTTCGTTGAGAAATCCTAAAATGTCTTGATAACTAATGTTGACTCTCCAAATGTTTATTTAAAACTTCACATAAAAAGCTTTCAAATACATGGTAATCGTTGTACTTGCATAAACTATCACCGATTTCTCTATTGAATAAGGAGTCTTTCGATATATTCCCGATGCACGGAGTTTTCCGCATTTCAATAAAACTATGAACAAAATCGTTCATGACAATTTCTCCTGCAATGCATGCAAGTAACAATCGACAGGTAGGTGCCTATCGTCTTCAGCTTAATACGATGCAGGAGTGGGGATTGGCTATGGCGTAGGGAAGGGATGCATAACAAAATAAACGTAGCACGTGATCAATATAAACATATCAGGACGGAATAACATACTGTCAAACGGACTCACCGATCCTATCGATATAGTCCAGCATGGCATTCAGATCAGTCAAAAAACAAGTCAGCAACTAAGAAAGTTCATCATTTAGACGAATGCACAGAATTTATTTAAAAGATAATACCGAGTCCGTTTGATGATCTAATTTTATGATGTTATTGGTGTATCTACAACAGGAAGATGCGCAGTATGATCTACACAACAGCGCGAACTTTAGAATCTCGACACTCGTTTTTCTGAAGTTATCTTCGCCGTACATTTAAGAACGTAAGTATTGCATTATAGAGGGCCTAATACGGCAAAGCTCGTTCGGACATGACGCGTGTTTGTACTCGCGATAGAAGCGCCGTTGAAATTGCACGACGGCTGGTGTCCCTATTTATCGATTGGCCCAGTTGTACCAGTAAAGCATCTCGGAGTTCAGGCAACGTTTGTGCACGCTCCGAGCGCCATCGTTCAGCAGCCAACGTAAATGTATACTGACACCTACTTTTCCCTTCTTCTTCTTATACTTCTTGCTTGGCAGGGATTACTTTATATTTTCTTTGCCTCAGGAATGAGGTTTAACTTGAAGTACGGTGGGATTTTGGATTTGAATGGGTTTTTATTAGGTTTTCCGATGAAGTGGCTGTACTGTAAGAATGTCCATTAGTATTCTTATACACGATCTCTAAATTCTAATTGAATATCGTTTCCTTTACCATACATCCATAAGATGAAGGAGTCGTTGAACATATTGGTACGTGTTGCAATACCACAATTAGTATAATTCACAACGAAGAAACTAAAGAAGTACATTAATACATTTGCTGAAATGACGCAATATTGAAATAGTAAATGGTAAGTCTGCAAATTGTTCCTGAAGCAATGAAGACGTAAAATAGCGACCATTGAATTAAAAATTAGCAGTACATCTTTTGGTATTAAAGTATTCACTTTCCAGAACTGTACAGGAGATATTGTCTTATTTATCCTTATTAAAAGTAGACTAGAAATGTGACAAAGTTCAGAGAGAGAGTATAGATGAGTGTGTGTAGTACCACTAGTTTATTTGTTATTAAATAGGAAATGGTGAAATATCACCTATGAACAAATAGCAACCTATATTACGCTAGGCATCTCAATGATGAAGTAAAAAAAATGTAAATCATATGAAGTTGCTCCAACATAACTAGCCTTGAGTAGAAATTTACCGAGTCAATTATTTATAAAAGCAAATTTAACTACAAAGGCAATGGCTGATGTCCATAGCAAAAGAAAATAGTATTATACAAACATTGTATTGAAAGTTGAGACAACCAAAACTTTATAGTAGTTTGGGAAATGACAGGTTCTTATACCTGTGTATGACCAATTGCTATAGTTTTTTTTCCTTCAATTTTTCCAATACCTGTCTTAGGATACGTTCATAGTGACGCGACGAAGAGAGCGACAAGGAACTAGAATAGCGACTTAAACAAGATGTTGAAATTCGTAGCTCCTCTAGTCTCGCCGCTTGTCGTCCGCTTCGTCGCGTCACTATGAACGTACCGTACCCTTAGCATTTATAATGCTAGAGACGCGATTCCAACATTTTGTTTAGTCGCTACTCTAGTCTTGTCGTTAAATTTCAGTTAAGATAATGTAAACGTCACGTTATAATAACATTTAGCACAGTAGGTATAACAAGCTACACGCTTCAGCGTCGTATTTAGACTAAATGTTCTTGGGCCATACGTCGAGCACAATATTTAAATAAAACCCCAGTTTCTTATGAACATCCTGTACCCAGCCTCTGACGGAATTTACTTCTTCAGTAATTTAGCCGTTTTTTAAATCCAGTTGATAATTTGGAATAGATGTTTTGTTGCTAACAAACAGGAACTTTCAAGCTGTTACTAATAAAATACAGGAAAAAGTATTGTTTCCATGCAACATGTTAGTGTAATCGAAAAATAGGCAGGCTATACCATTTGGAATCAAATAACTAGTATTTGATAAAGTATACCTTTACAGACACTTAATATTCTATTTCGGTAGTTTCAGTTTCTTCTTACGATCAACTAAGAGTGGAATTAAATAAATTTTGAATGTAATCGTTCTGAAAAGTCTTAAAAGGGTTAAGAACAATAATCATAGTTAGCAGTAGTAATTTAGATAAATACAGATATCTTATTTTATCACGACAAAACTGTTTTCGAATGAAGAAAGTCTATTTTCGTTCAATATTATTATTAAAATGAGTCGATAGCCGCAGTAGTTCGGCGGCTGACTATCGTTGTGGCGGAACGTCAGGAGCCGAGTTTCAATTCTCCAGAAAAGACGGTGACATTTTTCTCGGAAAATTTAAATCCGATAGACTTACCATTCGCTGTCGCAAAGTGATTAATAGCGCGGCATTATAAAAGGTGGTATAATGCTGTCACAAAGCCATTTCAACACAATTATACACACACAAAACTTCACCGCAGTTGCATAATAGTCAAACTAGCGATACAGCATACGAAGTCATTGCAAATAAGCATCCACTGTGCATTAAAAAAATGCAGCCTTTTAGCTTCGACTTGTTCTGCTCATTACAAAAACATTCTAAAATGATTTGCTACTTTTTATGTTAATAATTACATTAATTATAATGGATTAGCACTTGACTGAGCAACAAAATTACAGCGATATATGCAGACCAACTCACATTATATTAAACACGTATCAGGTCCTACGAAAGTGAAAATGTAAACAGCAACGAAGTTAACATTTTACAGGTTTTTATTTTATCTGAGGTGGGTGCTAGTTGATGTGCGTTATATTCGTAAATTTCATACAGCGCAAATTATTCTACTGGAAACAGACCTAACAGAGAAACATAGAATGTCCAAACACATGTTTCCATTAAAATTGTAATATCCGTAACGTGACGTGCAACGATACCGTATGTTTGCTAATTAGCTAGTTGATTGCGAGATTCATTTCAAGATTGCAAAAACACAAGCGGACGAAAGAGTTGTTGCCATTCGAAATGATAAAACGTATTTCCAAATCATTCTGTTCGATACTGGAAAAAGAAAAAATTAAAAGTTACAACCCTCGTTAATGTTATATGAAACGTTACTCCCTCGTTATCTTCGAAAATACTGAAAAGGTCTGCTATGAAAAGCTATCATATCCTGGTATACAGGACCCCTTTTCCTGTATTACGCGAAAAAATATATTAACACAATACTACCAGGTTACAGCACATATGTGATCCATTTAGATACAAAAAATAATCCTCTTTTCTGACCATTACTGTTCTCTTATCGGTATAGGGAGACCCTCCTTCCGAACATTTCTAATCTAACGCCAAGCGATTATATATGACATTCCATTGACGGCCAGGAAAGCAGCCATCAAAATAGGGCTTTGTGTCAATACACTAGCTAAAAAGAACCACCGAGAAACCAGAAAATATAAAAAAGTGGTAGTGCAAGTATAAATTCAAAATACAACTTTGAAAGAGGGATTACCGAAAGTATTCGAGTTCATCTAACCTTTAATGTTACATTTGTGATATTTTATCAACAATGGGAGATAATATTTAGAGCGTGTTACCTTCCTTGCGTCTGTTAGTTATATGTTAAATAGACACGATTTATTTAACACAATTATTTCCTATTTTTAACACTATTAGTATTTTTGGTAAGCACATATGTAATGCATATTACAGAAGAAACACCCACAAAAAAAAAATCACAATGTGATAACAGCCTGTTCGAAAAAGTCGCTAAAATGCATAACACTGTTAATATGGTCTTTAAATAAAGTTAATGGATGCATCACTGAAGATGTTCTGAAAAAGAATCAAAAAGAGAATCACTTTATCTGGACAGGTTTTCTATTGTAGCACAATGATTACAAGTAAGTGATGTATCCTATTCTCGAATGACCCGAATAATAATCGCGAACGTGTTGGAACCTATTACTCTAAACACAGAATTGCTGGAGTAAAGGCATCAATAATTCCTTAAGTAACATTACGCCATTTAGTATTTAACAACTAGCCACATTCCTTTTTCTACACGAGCATACATACAATTTAGCTAGGACGCGTTTTGAAATCGGTCGATTAAATAGAAAACGAATATTTCTACTAGTAGGATGTAATGATATCTAATACAAAGTAACCCTATAAAGTTAGCTACTCTGTGTTTTTGTAATTGTGGTTGCAGATTTTCTTTTAGATAAGTTGTTCTATACGTTTGAGATAACTAGCATATTGATTTCAAGTGAATTACCTGTCACCTCCACCATAACTACACCTAAGTAATCGGAGATACGAGGTAGTTAAAGGACTATTGAGCTGGTTCTAGAAACAAACCGTTTGCATAGGTTCAAAGGACATAA
>CM043018.1:37700707-37767200 GCA_023690525.1 Holotrichia oblita | reverse complement strand
AAAATTGCTCACTGCCGAACTGCGAAACACAGAACATAACTAATCATCAACTTATACAACAACGAAACATTAAGAAGCTAAAGACAGTCTTAATTAAAAAACAATTCAATCATAACATTTGTCAACAAATCACTAGCACACGACCATGCGCATCGAATATTAATGCTAAATGATCATGATATCTCAGAATTTCTTCACTGGATCTCTTGGTGCAAAAGTAGAACACTAAACACTTTAACCCACTGAACACCAAACAAGTTTTAACTAAACCACCGACGCGTTTCAACAGCAATGCTGTCATTATCAAGGCGATAATAAAACTAAATTAAAATAAAATCTACAAAAACAGGTAACCTAAATGTTATGCACGGTCAATCCGATACGCATCATTAATTTCCGATTAACGAAAACAATGACGAATACGGTATAGGGCCATTGTCACAATTCATTACACATGACTTATTTTTATATATTTCTAAACTTTCGAAAACATTTAGAAACTTATTTTATTTATTTTATTTATTTGTCTAATTAATTTAACATTCGTATGATCGATGTTGTGATCTGTTTCAAAAATGTGTTGGGCAACGCTCGATTTCTCAATTCTATTAAATCTAAGATGAGCCATATGCTCTTTGAATCTAGTTGAGACTGCTCTCCTGGTTTGCCCAATATATTTTTGATTACAATCTTTACAATTGATTTCGTAAATACCTGACTTTTCTAGAGGTTGTATTTTATCTTTAGGGTTACCGATGAGACTTCGTAAACTAGTCCCAGAACTGTAAACTATTCTGAGATCTAGCTCTTTGAAGATTTTACTCAAACCTTTAGTGATAAAGGGAGCGTAAGGGAGGGTCACAACGGGTGAAGCTTTAACATCCTCTCGAAAAGTCGTAGATTCTTTCACAGTTTTCTTATAATTAAACTTCCTAATTAACTTATAGATATGCTGAGGCTGGAAACCATTACACTTGGCCGCATCTTTTATAATTTTAAGCTCTTTCTCATACCTCGCCTTGTTCAAGGGAAAAGTGAGAAGTCTGTGGACCAAAAAATTCAGGCTTGCCATTTTGTGTTGAACACAATGATGGGAGTCTGAAGGAATGTAGCGAAATGTTACTGTCTCGAATAATTGCAAAAGTAGTGATAAAGTCATTCGTTGCGCGAAAGAAAAATGGTTGCGTTCAGAAATCGAATATCTTTTTGCCAAACGCAGTAAACTTGAGATTCAAGCTTACCAACTTTGGAAATTTTTAACATTAGATCTTAATGATGTTGAATATCAACTATGGTGTGATTTTCAGCGGAACATGTTTATTTCAATCGATAGGAAAGTTCAGAATAAGCAATTCTCTCATGATGGGAAATTAAGAAAGTTAGGTTGTTTTTAAAAAAATAAACATCATGTTCCGATGAATACCATTAACATAGTAGAAAATCATTCTTCGCAAACCTTTAGTGAACGGGAACTTAATCTTTTGAATAAAGGATTGAAATTTGGTTTACAGACTCCTGAATCGAATGTTGAGTGGGTTATTGCCGGGATAGAATCCTCTATCCAGAGGTTTCCTGAGCCCACAAAGCAGTTTGTTAGGGAGGCCTGCAAACATACTATTTCAAAAAATTTGAAATCCTATAAATCACCTCAGAAATCCGAAAACATTAAAATCATTAAAACTTTGCGGGAAAAAGATTGTTTTTATTTGAAAGCTGACAAAGGGAACAAGGTTGTTATTTTAGATAAAGAGGACTACTATGATCGGGTTAATGACCTTTTGAGTAGTGGCCCTTATCAGTCAATTTCAAAAAATCCTTTACCGAAAATGATTAGAGACGTCAACAACGTGTTTAAAACTTGTAACAACCTTGTTACTGCCGACGTTAGACGTAAGCTACATGTTTCCAGTCCTGTTGTCCCTAAATTATATTGTTTACCTAAAATCCACAAACCTGGCAAGTCGGTAAGGCCAATTGTTTCGGCAATTGACGCACCGACTTATAAGGTTTCCAAATGGCTGACCAATGAATTTAATAATTTGCCAATACAGCAACCTAGTTTTGCAGTAAAAAATTCGTTAGAATTTATTAAAGAAATTCAAAATATTCAGTTGCTGGGGGGTGAAGTATTGATTTCATTTGATGTTAGTTCTCTCTTTCCTTGTGTACCGATTCCAGACACCTTGACATACCTCGAGGACTTGTTGCTTCAAAATAGTTTGAGTCAACAATGTGTCCAAGAATATATTCGCTTAACTGACATCTGTATGAAACAGAACATTTTTCAATTCAACGGGGGTTTTTATGAACAGCTGGAAGGAACGGCAATGGGTAACTCCTTGTCGCCCTTGTTGGCTAACCTTTTCATGAGCCGTTTTGAAAAGGACTTAGAATCTGAGAGCGAATACTTTCCTAGGGTTTGGTTGAAGTATGTGGATGATATTTTCGCTATATTTGACACTAAAAAATGTAATATTGACGATTTTCTCAATAGATTAAATAATCGGTTCGAAACCATAAAGTTCACTTGTGAAAGAGAAGAAAACGGTCAGCTACCCTTTCTAGATACTTTAGTAATTAGAAATAACAATAGATTAGAGTTTGACGTGTATAGAAAGGAAAGCAGTACACTTCGCTACATTCCTTCAGACTCCCATCATTGTGTTCAACACAAAATGGCAAGCCTGAATTTTTTGGTCCACAGACTTCTCACTTTTCCCTTGAACAAGGCGAGGTATGAGAAAGAGCTTAAAATTATAAAAGATACGGCCAAGTGTAATGGTTTCCAGCCTCAGCATATCTATAAGTTAATTAGGAAGTTTAATTATAAGAAAACTGTGAAAGAATCTACGACTTTTCGAGAGGATGTTAAAGCTTCACCCGTTGTGACCCTCCCTTACGCTCCTTTTATCACTAAAGGTTTGAGTAAAATCTTCAAAGAGCTAGATCTCAGAATAGTTTACAGTTCTGGGACTAGTTTACGAAGTCTCATCGGTAACCCTAAAGATAAAATACAACCTCTAGAAAAGTCAGGTATTTACGAAATCAATTGTAAAGATTGTAATCAAAAATATATTGGGCAAACCAGGAGAGCAGTCTCAACTAGATTCAAAGAGCATATGACTCATCTTAGATTTAATAGAATTGAGAAATCGAGCGTTGCCCAACACATTTTTGAAACAGATCACAACATCGATCATACGAATGTTAAATTAATTAGACAAATAAATAAAATAAATAAAATAAGTTTCTAAATGTTTTCGAAAGTTTAGAAATATATAAAAATAAGTCATGTGTAATGAATTGTGACAATAGCACTATACTGTATTCGTCATTGTTTTCGTTAATCGGAAATTAATGATGCGTATCGGATTGACCGTGCATAACATTTAGGTTACCTGTTTTTGCAGATTTTATTTTAATTTAGTTTTATTATCGCCTTTACAATGACAGCATTGCTGTTGAAACGCGTCGGTGGTTTGAAGTAAACTTGTTTGGTGTTCAGTGGTTAAGTGTATTTAGTGTTATATCTCAGAATGAAAACATTGCAAGTAGTTTAGTAAAATATAACATCGAACTTGCGTTATATGTTTTTATATAACACCTCTTTAGAAAGATCGTAATAGAATTTTAGTTAAAGAGCAACCTCCAACGTTTATTAACAACCGAATATTTTGCCGTGATATATATATATCGGAAATCAGTGGACGTCGTTTAGCCCAGATAGCGTAGTAACGACTAATAACTTGCTTCCTAGTTCGGGGGTACCGAGTTCGAACGCTGGCACTTCTTTAATTTGGTTTTGTGTATAGTATCCCATATTCCGCGGTAAATGCAAAACCGCATTCAAGTTCAGTTTACATCTGAAGGAGTAATAATAACTCATGGGCAGCCAATGTGTCCTGTAATTGGCACAAGCTGTTAGAAGATACTGAGATATCAATTATTATTAAGACTACGAAATCTTACGATACACTTTTCATCTGTCTAGATATCCAGACATGCACATAAAATTAGTTGAGCATTTGTCAACTAAAGGCTATCATGAATTCGTTGTGTAGATTAATAAATCGAAACGATAGATTTATATTTATCTAACGAACTAAACTTCCAAGAGGAGAAAAGAGAATTGATGAAATCAAGGAAACTGTTTGAAAAACACATTAACTAGAAAATGTGTGGAGAATCTACAACAACAAGGCATAACAACACCTTATACTAATAAATAGCTCACACCTAGGTGGATTATAAAATATGATGCGCTAGATCAAAATTGAAGTGTTTGAAGGCCCAACCACTATATCCTATTTTTTCCTCTTCTTTTCGATAACTTCATCCTAACTCCAGCACATTTCCTGACATAAGATACACTAATAATGATACCACATCTAGACCTCCAACAGTACAAAGTCCCGAAATTATAAATATAGCAATATATTCAACATTTATCCCAACAACGTTGGATGAAATGGTAATGATAGTGCGTAACATAATTAGAACAGTGATATTATATCGTAGGTTTCCACGGTCCGAGTCTCTGTTATGAGAACCTCCGAGTTTTGACCGCGTCATAATACAGAAATAAACAAAAACAAAATAAAATAATATAAAAGTACAAACATTATTTATAATTAATATATCTATTTTGTAACCTTTATGTACTTACTCGTATCTTTCAATTCCTAAAATATATCCACTTATAGATCAATAAAACAACAATTAATTAAATATCAATCTATTACAGAACATATAATATTATGTTTATGTTAAAAAGACTTCTTCAGTGGAAGAAATTGACATTTAATATGTGTCAAAATAGTAATAATATAAATGGCCATGCCTATCAACAAAAATATCTAAAAAACAAAGAATTCATTGATATATTGAATTTTAATTACATTCGCAAACAATAATGAAGGATATATTGGTTTAATACAATTATAAAAATTAAAATGGTTTGAATTATTCGTATATCAATCTATTTTTTTTTTCAAGCTCTTACAATTCTGTTCAAGGACTAGGAAAAAACATGACAAAAAAAACCTCAAGAGCTTAAAATTAATAAAATTCAGGCGTGAATTAAATTATTACGATTAACACTTAAATTATCGATATCCCTTCTAAAATTTTCCGCGTTTTCATCTTTATTTAGTTATACAAAACTTACTAAACTCCACGTTTCACCACTAATATAAGTAACTTCATCCGGAGTAAAACTCGACATATAAACCTTGTTTTTGAGGCTCAGACCGTGGAAGCCTTCCATATCGGGTTTTTGATCTAACGTGGTTTACACATCGAGTTACTATAGCCTTCTGACGCCCCATACTTACTTTCGCTAATTTATATGATTGTATTAGGAGACACTCGAACCAGCTTTATTTGTCACTCCTACATGTGGTCTAAATATTTCAACTGTATATAAATTATTTATAAATTGTATTCGATAAGTACAATGTATAAATTAAACGGATATAACAGACAAGTTAAAGAACGTTAGACATTTCTTGTATTAATATGGACAAATTCAGCATTCATAAAACATTTCTAACTATAAGTTCTCAAACCTAAACTTGTGTAAGTTATGTTAAGTTAAATGTAGAATCACAAAAGAAAAAATTTATTCTCAACTCGATATTCAGTTAAATATATTTAACTGATGTTTATGCACAAGGCAAATATAATCACCATATAGGAAAGTACAGCAAGGAAGTGATAAAATATAAGTCAAAAGCTAGTGAAAATACTTTTTTTGCACATTTGTTCGCGTTTCGCTCCAATTTCACGCGGCCGTTAACACCAACGAATCGCGAAAGTTGTATTTAACATTGTTCCAGTGTTAGTCGCGGTTTTAACCTACAGTAGTTGAATAATGTATCATTAATGCTCGGCTCGACTAGGGAGGGATAAATGTGCCACCCAAGCGAACCGGGTCGCTACGTTCTCTTCCTGTTCAGCCGCACAAACTTTCCTTCTGCGGCGATTATTTCCTTCTATTTTATATGCTTTTATTAAAGCAGTTAGTGCGCCCATTATTCAGCCGAAAAGATTTCCTTTTTTGCTCGAATTAGCGCGGCGAACATTATGTAGCGTCATATAACTCACTTATTGCTCCTCCCAGCTCGGAATATCGCGTGGAACTTTTGGAAGCGGATAAGAATAGAAAGTGTGAGCACGTCCCTATAAGTTAATAATGAATATACTTGGATTGCGCAAATGGTAGCAAAGCAAGATGTAAAATACAGTATTCTATGCATTTTAAACTTTGTTATGGTCTGGTTTCTTTTCAAATCGTTTAGACAATTTCATGTGAAACAAAATCACTCTCAATACAAGAAAAATCTAGTAGTACCTAGTACCCAAACCTACAATTAAACAGAAGAAACTTCTATTTTGTATACTATCATCTCTTGCTCAATCGGTGAAAGGTTGCTTAGTTTTCGTCACTAGCTAAATAAAATTCTGCAGAAATAATATGTTGGTTTGATGATCCGAGAAACTACCTTACGTCACACATGATGAAATACTTGGACATTGCGCACCATCTAATCTGTAATTTTAGTTTCGTTATCCACTACAAAATAACACGAAACTATCTAAACTGAAAGCGATCCGTTAAAAGTATCCTAAATCCTAAACAAAAAGCCTTGCTAAGCTGTATCTGCTATCTCCTATTAAAAAGTTCTAACACCAAATATTGTACGTAACATAGTAAAGAGAACACACACTACTATGCTACCAGAAATTATCAGCATGATATGTAATATCACAATCCAAGTAATGTCGTAAATATTAATTTTGAACTAGAAGTTACTTATACCTAAAATTTCTGTTGTACTGATGTAATTATTATTTTGCGTAGCTAATCACAATATTCCACAGAAGTCTTTAAAGTTTTGATTTCAGTACATTGAAAGGTCTGAATCAAAGAAAGTATTAATTTGATTAAGGAATTGTATACTTCCAACTATACAATAGAAATTCGTTTCATAAAAAAAGAAGCTTTACTGCGAGATGCAAACCTGTATCGTGACTACCTTAGTGTCCAAGACCACAATGATAATCCAATACATTTATAAAGGAATGCCGGCAACTCTGAAATTCAAATTTCGGAAAAAAATACAGACTGGAAGACCACTTCCGTATAAAAACAACCTAGGCTTTTGTTTGTTTG
Source organism: Holotrichia oblita (assembly GCA_023690525.1). Taxonomy (NCBI): domain Eukaryota; kingdom Metazoa; phylum Arthropoda; class Insecta; order Coleoptera; family Scarabaeidae; genus Holotrichia; species Holotrichia oblita. Next base: position 37,760,026 of record CM043018.1, on the reverse strand, counting down.
GTTTCACGACATAAGACTTTCAAATTATTTAGGCAAAAATAAACACTAAAAGTTAAATATTGTTATACAAATAACGTTATATTGTACTGACCGCTTCCATTTATAGGATAAGCATTACAAATAAAGCAAGCATATTTTACGCAACCTAACAAAACAATCTGTATATGACAACAAAATAATAATAGTAATACAAACTACAAGTTAAAGATAACTAACATTTAAAACAATAGAAAAAAGAAAAACTGCTATTATTAGTACTAATGAACATAATTTACAATTGAAGCAGCAGCTTATAAAAACAAAAAATAAAAAAACTAGGAAAATAAGTAAAAAAAAATATTTATTGACATTGCGACGCATAACAGTTATTGGAGCTCGAGTCAGTAGTTAATTCGAGATGCTGGAATGGCCGATCTAGCAGCCACTCGCGGTACATGAAACGGTGTCTTCTCTAAAAGACCCGGAAAATCAATTTTGTCTTGAATTATCTTCGCCAAAAACGATGCAGATAACCGTTCTCGTCCATACTCTAACGTACTCATGCGTAGTTTAACCATGTCATCTAAATTAGTTCCACGATCAGGATAAACACCTGTCATTTTATAGGATATAAACTTCAAAAATCTTCGATGAATTCTTTCCAAGTTATAGGAGTGACACAAGTATATGAGATACCATATAATACTAGCATATTCCAATTTGCTCCGTACAAACGTGTAGTACAAAGTTTTCATCAATGAGATGTCCGTAAATTTCCTACAAGTTCCGATTACGAAACCAAGAGCTCTAGATGCAGACTTACACAGGTCATTGATGTGGGGAACAAAAGTGAGTTTTGAATCAAATAACACTCCCAGGTCGAATACAGATTCAGCTGAAGTCAGAGGCAAGTCTCGTATATTATACGCTATAACAGTTGGAATCGTTTTGCGTGTGTAACTGTCCTTACAACACTTAGAAATGCTAAGTTGTAGCTTATTTCTTTGGCACCAGTCAACAATGAGGTCCAAATTGTATTGAAGGTGTCCAGAATCAGTTGTGTTGGAAATTCTGGCGTAAATCTTTAGATCAGCAGCATACGCCAATGCATTACAGTACAGTGAGATAAGTAGATCATTCATGTAAATTATAAATAATAATGGACCGAAATTGGATCCTTACGGTACTCCAGACCTTGTAATATATTCATATGACGTAAAGCCATTGTAGCAGACGTATGACGCTCGGTTTGTGAGATAGAAACACATATTAAGAAACTCTAATTAAGTTTCGTAATCAGTATAGAATGACTAATAAGGGTCATATTTATAGTCCGTGCTTGAGGTTGTGTCGATGCTTCAGCATACGATTTTGACGTAAATGTCATTACAAATCTGTCAAAATCGCGTGCTCAAGCATCGACACAACCTCAAGCACGGACTATAAATATGGCCCTAAGTGTCAAAAACACGACTTATATCCATATAGATGATGTAGGAAGGTATCAAATCATCGCCCGCATAAATCTTTCTGAGAGCTTCCTCATAATATTGAGTGTATTACTTTCTGAAACTTCGTTAATTGATATAGTAGGTAGTATGAGAAAGTTGACAATTGTGGTAAATCATTATCTTGAATAAATGTTTCAGAGAATAACTGTGCAAAGGAATCGACAATAGCTTGCGGATTTGGTGTCATTATTAAACAAAATACCAGGAATTCTGGTTCTTCCATGTTTCAGATTAATGTACCTCCAAGTTATGTCTGTTTTTATACTACTTTGAACGTTTCTGAGATTACTACTAGGTGTGTCAGAAATTTCTTCTTTTATTAAACATTGCCAGGTATTACAATTTTGGTGGAGGCGCTAGTATATTGAAATTTTTTGTCGCTTCGGATGCTATTTTTTTACTCAACTGTTAAAATTTATGTGACACTTAAACTTATTACTACTGTAGCGTTCTGACTGGCGCCACAAACGCAAATAACACTCAGGAGGAACAATTTCAATTATCTACTGCATCAAAACATGCACTATACATAACCCATTTTATCTCGTTCGAAAAACTAGAGCTTCGTACGTAATTTATCAGACAGAACACACTTAAAGGTTTGTTTGCAACGCAAACAGGACGTGGTAGTATGTATTTATCCACGAAGAAGGCGTAATATATTAGGACACACGACCATATGTGTGCACTTTACCTGCCGGTGAAACACGGTTAAGATCTCGAAGAAAGTCAAGTTCTTTATAACATTTTTACGAGATTTAATAAAATTTGAAGAGAGTAGATTTGAAAATTTCATGTGCTAGGAACCCGTTACTTCCAGATGATAAAGCTTTGTTTACGATTAGCTGTTTGTACGATGTAGGTGGTCGTTTATTCTTTTATCGATAACATTTCATATTCTCTTGCAAAGACTAACACCTTCACGATCAAGAAAAGTTGTCATAACTTTTTAGCTTGAATTGGGTTTTGTTTCCTGATTTTACGCATGCTTGTTTATATTTATTTATGAACATCACTGAATATACAGCCAATGCTATATAAAACACCATAAATGAAGTGTGGCTATTAATTTCTCTCTTTAAAACAACATATTTTACTCTCGACATAAACATGCTTTAATTTAGATAAGTGTTTACTAACCTGTTAAAGTGACATTTATAATTCAAATACCTAGATTAAATTACTAAAAGTAAATATACGCAACCGGTGTGAGGAAGTACAATACAGGCAAAAACTATTACGTAATTCGTAGTCTGCAACTGTTCATATAATTTAGAATTCATTGATTGCAAACAATGAAAATAATGTAATTTTGCATTAGTTTCGACGCGTTTCGACAGCAAAGCTATCACTATGAAGGCGATAATAAAACAGTTTCCTAGAGTCTCGCAAAGTCTATGAGCCTCCATTTTAGATTGAAATTTTTTACTTGTCTAAACTGATGGTTTCTTTACTTATTCACCACACCAAATGCAAAATAAGGAATTCATAAACTGGATTGGTTTTCAATGATACAAATCTTTGATCTAATTTTCATTACTTATCAATTTTTTATTAGAATAGCAGATGAGGTATCACTCTTGTTAAGAAATATTTAATTAGTAAAATAAATTCTAGCGAAGAGTTGAACGGAACTCCAAATTTTTATCTGTATCAAAAACGAACAAGTAAATAATATTAAGAAGATTATGGTTTTGTTAAATATTTTTTATCTTAATGTTATACAAATACAAACTCAATCAATTTCAAAATCTGCTAAATTAATGCACAATTTTTGTCCAACTAAAATGTATTCTATTACCTTTCCAAATACCAGAACTATTTTTTGTAGCTCAAATTTTTCAGGAAAAGCTCATAAAATTTGTTGTCGCTAAAAATAACAAAATTTTAGTGTAGCGTACATGTTCGAAAACAGGAACGTATTGTAGGAGTCCGGTCGAATCTAAAAGCCGCATTTTCATGAACGAAAGTTAGATTAGAATAAAGCTGAGAAATATATTACCAATGGTATTATGCAATGTTGTAATGCTGAATGAACGACATGACAGTGATCGTCTGTGAAATATACATTAACATAGGACAATAGCCCGCGCTTAGAAAGCAACGTGCTCTTGCTTGCATTGGCCATTTGTTCTACAACGCGACCTTACTTTCCGAACAAGGTACGCCACTCTATTAGCAATGCTATCACAAACTCTTCATCAAAAATTGTTCAGCACAGTTATGAGAATTTGCAACAGTGCTATTTCGATTGCGAATTAATATTTAAATCAAATAAGTAATAATTATAGCAAATAAATGCAGACTAATACTAAGTAAAAAACTTAATAAATCCTGGAGACATTAAAAATAGGTATATAAAAAATAGCTCTATAACAAATGAATTTTTCTCAACAGACCTAAGAAGTTAGAAGGTATATAAAAATAATATGTTATGTGATAAGATAATTTTCGAGTTGTATTGCTTCTTCAACACTACGGATACCTGCAAATGTAATATACATATGTCGGGATATAAAAAATAAGAAAAAAAAAAATATAAACGTAATTTTCAACATCACAGGGAATCAACAGGAGAGCTGCCTTCACGGGTATCTCATAAGTTCATACTGACTGAGAAATAACTCTGAATTACGTAGCAACACACCTCAGGTATGTTTCTTCCTACATCTTAACCAATTACTGAAGGAACAAGTAATATATATTCGACATGATTACCTTATAAAGTGCCATTATCTCGGGAAGAAATGAAGTAGGTGATATTGTGCGCATACATGAGTAAATCAAATTGGTTTGCCGATATTATTTGACAATTGTATTCATGAATAGATTTGATCTTTTAATTCCTGAATTATTTCCAATTAGAGGTCAATAAAACAATAAATAATTAAATACCAATTTATTCCATAAGATATAATAATACGTTTTCGTTAAATAACTTCTTCAGTGGAAGAAATTGACATTTAATATGTGTCAAATTACTAATAATATAAATATAAATTGCCATGCCTATCAACAAAATTATCTAAAAAACAAAGAATTCATTGATATATCGAATTTTAATTATATTCACAAGTAATAATGAAGGAATAATGATTTAATACAACATTAAAAATTGAAATGATTTGAATTATTCGTATATCAATTTCTTCCACTGAAGAAGTTATTTAACGAAAACGTATTATTATATGTTATGGAATAAATTGGTATTTAATTATTTATTGTTTTATTGACCTCTAAGTGCAAATAATTCAGGAATTAAAAGATAAGTACATAAAGGTCAAAAAATACATATATTAATAGATTTGAGAAAGTTCGAAAATACCATATACTAGATTTAATTTACAATTGACCAAAAATTAAATATTTAGTTTCGATCGACAACACAGACAAAAATAACTGTCGCATAACTAAACAGCCAACTTCTAATTGCCTTAAGTTTAATGATTATTACAGGAAGCCAACAAATGCTTCTAATCGACGCTCATGGTATAATTCTGGGACTCAACCTACTAGCAAAGGGAATAGAATAATATGTTGAGTATTAAAGGTGAACTATAATTTCTGCCTACCACCTTTCGTCTCGCTAACTTGTATTGTACAATATTTGTGATGACAAACTCATTTTACGATCATACTATTTATTGGCCAAGGTCAAAATTAGTACCAACCGGAAAGCCGGTAACCCCAGTGCCAGTGCTGTGCAATACATATGTACAGTGGCCAGCTTTTAAATCGACACCACCGCAAGCTAACGTCGACCTTATCTACTAATAATAATATCTACTATAAATCCTAACTGAAGGCCACACAATGTAACCCCCTCTACATTGTTATTAAGGTTTAGGAAATTCCGTATCGGTATCGATTATGCTGCTGGCCACTGTACATATGTACTTACATATCTAGCTGAAAACAATGAAGGCAGGGTTTTTGCAGAGATACTAGTGACGCCTGATAGACAAAAACTATAGTCGGTTTCTAATTCTTAATCATTATTACTGCTTTTATTGGTAGGATGATATCTTTTGGTTTACTGTATTTGCCACTGGTTAACGTTTTGAATTATTAGTGTCAAAATAAATTTGTAATTCATTCGAGTACATATCTACTAAGTCTTCACAAAGATGACTTTGACTACGTACGTGTATAATGCAGCACTCATTTTCCATTTCTACTCATGAGTCTTCGGGCATTAAAAGATAACAGTCTGAGGAAACTAGACGCCTAGAAGATATAAACTAATAGGTACTGTAGTATGATTTCTATGTGGTTTAGCCTATATACATATGTATATACATATTACCGAAAAGCTTAACACACATTCCTTTATAATACAAAACATGCTGCTAGTGTAAACGTAAGAAAAACAAACATCTACGAAACGATTAAAATCATCAATCAATTCCTCATTAGATAAAATGTTGCAGTAATACTATGCTTTAAGGATTGCTATATACCATAAGCCAAATAAAGATATATTTATTTATGAAAAATTAGACTAGATAATTCGCATTTCTTCTTTACAAAAACTTTTTGAAATGCAATTAATATCAAAATACTAATTATTTCAAAATTCTAAAACGAATGTAGAGCCACAGTCCCTACTACTTAAAAAGGCATTGCGCTAAAATAAATAACAGTGTTCACAGTTTATGTATTCTCCAGGAAACTTTAAACAGTAATATAAGTTGTAATTTATTAGACAGCTGTTTCAAATTCAAAATTATCATTTAAATATAGTTTAATTAGCAAATACATTTACTGAAATACCAAAACTATATTCAAGGCTTCCACCGTCCGAGTCTTTATTATGAAAGCTTCCAGGTTATGACGGCGTCATATAAATACTAATATATTCAACACAAAAATAAACAAAAAAAATCCTATACCACTTACATTAGTGGCGAAACGTCAAGATTTTTCTTTTTTGTCGAGTTAGTAGTTTTTCTATTTTAGAGCTGTTAGTTTATTTTTGTATATGGTATATTCAAAAACCCTCATAATAGTTACTAAATACTTATCGAAGTAGCAAAGCAAAATAGCTATTTTACAGGAAATAATTCCTTATTATAGCTATACACATCGCCACTTTCTCTATTGAATATGATACTGTATTACAAAGGACATATATTAAGCACGATTCTGCAGACATACTGTATCTGACCATATAAGATGACAATGTGTGTAGTGCTAGAGACACAAGATGCAGAAATATGAGCTCAAGTGAGATGCTATGAGAAGAACACTTCTCCTCCCTCAAAAGAAAATGAAGGACTACACGTCGAACGTGCAGTTCGAGCCGGCTACAAAAGAGAGACGTTTTAAGGCTGTAATATCGAGCTCCGCTTCAACATGGAAACCAAAAGGAGGACTTTTACTTCCTCTCGCGTTTCCCCTAACACCATCCAAAGTATACATCCCTTATATTTGCTTACATCTGCAAATATCTCTGATGCCTCAGGAGCGGTTTAAAGAATTAGTTTCGAAAACTCGCATGTCCAGGCGAATATTAAATGGATTTCCGACAAATGCTGCCTGCCTAGCTTACGGCTCAATTCTCATCTCTTCCCATATAATAATACCCTCTCTTAAGTAGATTTCAGCGATTTCAGGCTTATCTATTTTCGCAATTGTTACGAACGAACTCGAAGATGAATTTATCTGTTTATGTAGAATTTATATGTACGAAGGACGGTTCTTTAGTTATTTTATATCTCACTTACAGGACCGTCATATTGTTACGCCTATCCCTTTCAAATATTGTATATTCGAATTTGCGAGCACACAAAACATTTATTTTACATTTCTCCATACCATTATTTACAGTCCCAGCAATTTGTTGATAGCGAGAAATGGCTTTGTGACAGCATCATATCGCCTTTTATGATGCCGCGCTGTTAATCACTTTGCTCCCAACAGCGAATGGCAAGTCGATCCGGGATTAAACTCTCTGAAAAAATGTCACCGTCCCTCCAGAGAATTGAACCCCGGCACCTATCGTCCTCTCACAACAATAGTCATAATATCAAATAGCGAGAATGTTGCATTACATCTTCAGTTGACTTCTTGTATAATATCAAATATAATGCGACCGTTCAAAACGAAACTGTATACCACTCTTTCGCACAAAAGAAAGGCTTTTGCTTTATCGCATTCAACATCATCGATTTAAACTTTAGTTGACATATGTGGAAAATAACTTACAATACATAATGTGTTGATCTAACGTAACCTCAAAACGTGATGCAGTTTACGGTATTAAAACATTGGAACGTAGAAAAAGATTTTTTTTAATGTGTGGTGCCATTTATGTCACACTAACTATGAGCTAATAGCTCAGCTCTCCTGATGTAGATGCAATGAAATCGAAATCATCTGATATGCTTTTCGCTTTCTTCGTAAATTCTAGATCGTGGGAGTATAAAAATCATTGGACAGCAAGTATGCGCACGTGGTTTTTAAGAATACCTGATCTCTATGTAAGTGCTTTTCCGATTACTTTTAACAATTATGCACGCTATAGAATTTGCGAATTTATTCTACATATATCCATGTTGTTTCTTAAATAGATAGAATAGTAAGCACAACATTTGATTTTATTCTATCCACGTGTCATTGGCAAATACTTCTTCCAATACTTTTTATAACTGCATTATCGTGAGGAACCGCTACTGGAAATGGTTCCATAATGAAAATGGCCAAACACAATCACCGGTATACGCCAACATAAGTATCATATGTCATGTACTTTACACCTCTGAATCAACCTAACGTTTACTTTAACATAAGCGTATTCGTATTAAACGATTAAGCAAATTCAACATTAACCAAACATCACGTTATGTCATGTTCTCATTATTCCAATATTTTGCAAAATAGATTCTATAACCATCACTATATTATATAATGCTTCAATATGAGTAGCTTTTTTATACACTCTTTTGAAGTTTCCAATTCTTATTTTCTAAAATGAAACCAATTTTAAAAACAAACTCATTTCGTAGAAACATCGAGTATTCGAAAAATCCATATCTTATGTACCTACAGTATAATTCTGAGAAACCTACACCCAATAACAATGCAATATACATCTACGTTTGCTCTGACTTGCTTTCCAAAGGTACTCTTGATCTATATATTTCAACTTTCAACTTTACCATGAACTGATAACACTAGCAAATCTATCTTTGTTAAACCTGACACTACGCATTACAGTGCTTACACCCTCATGGTTAACAACTGACACATTACGAATTTCGGCTTTCACGTAAATAAAATATCACAAACAGAAATTTTCGACAAGAAGGAAAGGAAAGTGAAAAGTGTCAGGGAAGTCGATACATGTATCAATAATGTAATCTAAATAATTTAGTACATAATAATATATATCAACAATACTACTAAATAGTTTTATGTAGTTGCTTACACGTTGCCCATACTTAATCATAAGAATTGAAATTGTTTGCAAGAATGCCACGCTTTCGTACAAGCTAGAATACATATACTATCTACTGTTTTGATTAATTCACACTCCAAGAGCTTATATACTCATTACCTAATGGGAAAAGTAAATATTAAGATCGATCCATTACATAGATTGAATTTGCGCATCCCATCTGTAAGTATAAAAATAAAAAGGCTTGGAGTGAAAGAAATTAGAGATTGTATGTCTCAGCGTCAGTCCATTGAAGAAGTATGAGATTAAAGTAATTGCAAAAGCTGACAAATAGAATTACAAATCACTTTGAGAGAGTATCCGAGAATAAAACAACTGCTGCTGATAAATCATCAGGAGCAAATCCGACACTGCTGCGATTTGTAATTTAACACCAAGATAAATATTATATAGCGTTGAAAATTAGGAGTAAAGGTGGTGTCTGTACATAAGAAGTAATAAATAGATACAACCTACAATTATGATACTGACGCCTATATATGCAATGTAAAGATGATAATTTATCTCAAATATGGAGGCCTAAATGGTTCATTAATCACAACTTAATCTAGCATATACACTAGCAACTAGCGTTGTGGATTATCGTAACGACTTTAGGCAAATGCAAAGATACATATATACATGTTTATAGAAATAGAAGTACAACGGCAGATGTAAACTTAGGTACATTTTCAACAACTTACCATCCTTTAGATAACCACACAAAATCGCCATATTAATGTGTATACATTAATTATACTAGGATAGGTTTAGCATGCACTGTGATTTGAGATGAAATTGTGTACAGAACCAATCTGGCGTGTCCTTCACTCCTCCACACACTCTAGAAAATCCATACTTGGCTTTTGTTTTATCTTTTATACGAAAATATCGTTTTTCTACTCCCATAGTTTAATTGTATTATAAGATATGCTGAACCTGTACTTTAATGATGTCCATTACAATACAGATTTTCATTACGATACAAGTTTATTCCAATAGGAATACATATTTTTCATTACGATACAAGTTTATATCCAATAGAAATACGACATTCCAATATTCAATATGATCGTGACTACATATCTGACAGATATAAAAATTAATTAAACTTGACAGTTCTCTGTATCTATTTAAATATAGTAAAAATACTTATGATATTATGGGTTTGTAGAAAAAATAGTGTATGCAACTCGCATTTAATGGCTATTAAGACACTCGTATTCATTACAATACTCAGCTACGCCTCGGATTGTAATTTTCATACTCGTGTCTTAATAGCTATCATTAAATGCTCGTTGCATAATATACTATTACATTCACGATAATACATCAACAAATGTAGTTATTACTGTGGGATGCATAAGTAAGATACCACCAATGCACTATACAACAGCCAGAGGACCACACGGGATTCTATTTTAAACCGAATATTTTCTAAGGAGCGGACTAAGCGCACCCATGCATATAATACGTTTCTGAGCCAAAAATACGTTGTGACTAGCAGTTGTTGAATCCCAAACGGCAATACCGTATGATAACCTACTTTGTACATTAGAAAAGTAAAACGATAACAAAGATCCAAAGTTCATGAAGCGTCGCAAATTACGTATTTGGTAACAAATCGAAATTAATTTGTTTACCACTTTCTGACAATGGGTATTCCATCCATCGTCATACCCAGAAATATCACTTCACCAACGCGATCTATTTCTTGATTAAAACTCGACGAAATTGATAATGGACGATAGTTAGTCACATCTAATTTAGAACCCTTTTTGTACCGGGTGGCCAACTAAGAACGTCGCTCGGCCATGTCTCAGGAGCGATTTACAGTACAGCTTTGGGAAAGAATGTTTTTCTAGTAAATTTTTGTCAATTACAATATCGCAAATTTTAGGGTTACGCTAATTAACAGAACAACTATTTTTAGAACAAATGTTAGGCAATAATGGTTCTTCAAAACACCATGTCAGAAACTGACCTAAAGTATAAGGGGTGCCCAGAAAATGTCAAATTTGACGAAACAAAATATGAAAAATCTTCGTTAATTCAGATGGAACACCCTGTATATTATTGATCAATAAAACGCTGAATTAAATATTTTACAACTTTGCTGTAGTATTCCCTATACCTAAGTTCAACATTTTAGGTAAAATCGCAGTATTATAGTAAAAAGTGAGTAAATTTATACATTACTTCAAATTTACTCCATTAAAGAAAAAACAAAAATTAAAAAGACAATTAAAAAAAATGTTCAAAATGTTCCTTGTGAAAAAAATAATCCAACAAGTTTATAATAAGTTTTCGATAAAATTACAAAAGGAAAACTATAACGGTTGTTTGGACAAGAAATACATCTTAAGAAGCCGCTATAGCTGAAAGCACCACAAGGAATCATCATTACTTCCCCTTGTCTCTGAATTTTGCTTGACACACACCGACACCTTTGACTGTATAATATTTGTGGAATATATGTAACCTAATCAAAGTGGTGGAATATTTAGAATATAGTATATGTTTAGAATATTTTTGAATTTCATAGTAGGAGCAGTGATCAGGAAGCTGTATGCTTCTTGTTTTTTTTAAGATTATCATCTGACTCCTTTGATTAGTGCGTACGCAGGACCATTTTGGTGGCAGTAAATACTTGCATAAGGTAGTGTACGCCCAGTGCTTTAGCTAAATGATTTCTGCCACTATTCTTCAACAATTAAACAATCAACAATCGAAGAAAGCGACCAAATACTTTAAAATTCCATATTATTCCATACCAAATATTCTCTTAGCTTGTCTACGGCAGTAAAATATTCTTTAAGCTTACTTCCAGATTAATCCTAAATTTACAATAGCTGTCAATGCAAATGATTTTATTTTATCTACATTTATACTCATTTCTAAAAATGTTTAAGAATCTTCTACGTAGAGCCTACAAGAATATTCAAACACTTTTCATTCAAGACGACGTAGACACATATCGATGGTAGAACTTTTGTATTCAGGTTTATTGTTTATCTTTATCGTTAACCCAAATAAAGTATTTCTCAATTTGAAACCGCGACAGCTCCCCAGACATTTCTGTACCGGTTGGTTTTCACTTAAGAGTATGTTAGCGTTCGGATAATGAAAGCTGTTGAGTGTAAAACTAGAGAGAATAGGTCCAAACAGATTGCCTGGAACTCCCAAAATCTTTATTACACTGAACATTGTTTGTCTATAGTAAAGTGTATTTTTTTAATATACATATGTACATAGAAATCAAGGAGAAACGCAAGCGTATACTACGCTTTGTACCGCGTTAGATATAAACGCAAACACAATAAGCCATCCCCAATCAAGGCTTACTTGTACTTGGAGGCAGTCTCGCCTGTACATAATATATTCCTTTGATATTTGACATATCAGATACGATGACTTACATCTTTTAGTAATAAATTTACCGAATAGCATTAGGTGGAAAATCTTCACCCAAAACTAAAAGACATTAACAGATATTAATAGAGCTACATTTTACGTGTAGTGATGAAGTTTGTACAACATGTAATGTCATTTATTTACAGTTTGAGATCTTCTTGTTAAACAACTTAATCTCTTGTTCGCTTTATGTATTGTTGACGACTTCCACACTATATTACGTTGCCTCTACAACTTCCAAGTCGCTGTGTACACTTTGATAAGAGTAAGTGAAATTACTTTCGGTGTTTAAATTTTAAGTACTCCGACGTAGAACTAGGTTAGCCTTCTCTAACACGGTATAGTGCATATATTTCAACGCACTATACTGTTATATCGGTAAAGTTCCTTTAGTTACAGAATAATTGGTGATTCTATCTTTAGGACCGCATGCTTAGGTCCAGCCCGATTAAGTGTTTATATAACACTACTGTAATATAGTACTGCCGAAAATAGAACTGAAACTAAAATAGATCTGAAATTATTTAATAGCACGAAGAAAGCAATAAAATTGTGATAATAGTAGCAGTTATTTACGACAATTACACAAAACTAGATACCTATGCTGCCTAAAGAAAATTTTAAATGATTCTTAATAGAGACATCGTTCTCGATTATCTGCCGGCACTGCTGATATGTTGATTGTTTCCTTAATATCAACTGTAAATAAATCAGTCTGTCGACGCGCTTTCAAATAAACGTGTTTATTTTCACTAGAAGTCTACCTGCGGTGTATAGTTGTGAGCGTTACTGGCTTTTCTCCAATCTGATGTCGTTTTCTCGTCTCTTTTTTAGTTGTTTACTACTCTTGTTCTCATATCAAGGAGCCTGTGCGTCTAGAAAGTTATTCGATGTCTATGAAATTTTAAGAAATAAATTAGAAAACACACAGTTAAGTTTCAAAATAAATTACATTAACCGTAAAATATTATGTTATAGTTTATCGTACGATATAGAGAATGCGTTTGTTAATATCTTGAAAGAAATTTAATCCTTGCATTATTGAAACCGCATCATGCATAACAATACTACTACATTTTAATAAAGTTGTATAACCACATAGCTATAAAAACTTTTGAAAAGCTTGCCAAATTCGATTAGAGGCGTTAGATAAGTCTATATAATTTATATACATACATCAACGTTATAAGGATACAGAGAATGTATGCATGCAGTGAATAAATTGAGCAGGTAAATCTGTAAGTTTGGCTGTTTGACTGTATCGAATAAATTCGATTAAAAGCGATTAAATTTATTTTATCTCGTTACATTAATTGAGATACTGCAACACAACATGTTGCATATGTATATGTATATCCTGGCAAACTCCTCAGATAGGTATTTTAACTAAATTGAAAAAGTCGGAATAAGTCTGTAGTTATTGATGTCAGGCATATAGCTACAATAGTCTCTTTTTTAAATTTAAATTGGCAATTAGAAGTAACGGTTGAGTAAAAATATTCTCAATCTGTTCGAGAAAATCTTGGTAAGAATTCTAGTAGTTGTTATTGTTGGTGTATCAGATAGAGTAGACGCTTCACAGTATCGATTTCAGATATAAATAAGGCCCTGTTGTAATGGTATATATCCACTTGCCCTATAGATCATCTACATAATTTACATTTTAAATTAAAATAGTTGTAATTAGCTATACTGAGGAAAGTTTAATTTATAACTAAACTAAATTCTCGTCCACTTAAAAGGTATAATTTTAGAAAATATAATATATGTACCATACCACAAGAATAAAAAAGAAACATAAATACGAAGAAAATAAATAACATTATTAGCTATTAACAAAATTTTTTCCCATAAAAGTTCCTGAGGTTATAAAAGTAATTTTGTAAAAGAAATTCCCTTAGATGTCGTAAAAAAATTATACTCTGCAGTTATTTTTATATCAGCAGGCAAGCAATTCTAAGCCTTGGTTTCCGTCCAGTCCACCTAGTCAATGTGCGCCAGTCGAATGGAATTGATCACCAACTCTGCTCAAATAGTCATAATCCTGAAAATAATTACGCTCATATGTAATGGGACACCCTATTTACGCATAGACATCATAAATTGACAAATTACTTCAAGCTCAAACATACGGCGTCTTTATTTCCTCACAAGAGATATGTGCGTGAAGTTCTATTTAATATGTTAAAAGTGGTCCAGTTTGACGTTGGAGTTAGAATTAGAGATGAATTCATTATTCACAAGTGAGTACACCTCCACAAATCGTTGTTCCCTCATGATCATTTGCCAATCGCTAATTTCTGTGTTTAGCGTTGAAAATCGTATACGTTTTGAGTATAAAGTTTTAGTTTTGAGAATAAAGTCTCCTGGAATTCGCTATTCTGATCAATTTATTATTTGTTATTAGCAGCAGTATTACTTATTTGCTTAAAAAAAATGTTTAAGTATCACATAATTAAAACTTTTATTTTATAATTGTATATTGCATTTATAGTTACATTTATGACTGTTGTTAGTAATGAAAATGTATCTGAATAGAAACATTTAAAACTCATCAGCACACTGCCTAACGCAGAATGCTATGCCTGTCGTAAAATATATCTCCTACCACTACTTACCAGCACTTGATTCTCGAAGAAGCGATGTGGCAACTTTGTTCATATATTAATATAGGATTATATGGAAACATAATGAGTCGATGTGAAATTTGTCTGTATATAAGATATTAATTTCAAAAATATCTTCATTTATGTCTAAATTGACAATTGATGTTGTTTGATATGTATGATATGATATTCCAAAATTACTGTCATCACCACAATAAGTACGTCGATAGGTACATAATGTTAAGATGATAATTATCATTTATTTGTTTAATATTAAGTCGTAAAACAAAGACTAGATATCATTGTTAAATTACTAAGAACTGCTGTATACTATAAGGATTAACACATTTGAATATCGAATTTAATAATTTGCAATAAATTTCTGCATTGGAATATAATATTTTATTCATCATACACATATTAACTCAGATCGTTTCAACCATTCAAATCAAATCAATAGTATAATGTGCAATCTTACATACTATTTGTAGTACTGGCGTAGCATGTGCTTGAAGCTTCAGAAGATGATTCCAAATTTTTAAACAACGATTTTAACTGATTACTGAAAACGAAAGCATTTAAGTGCAATCATACCAAAAATACAAATCAGTTTTAAACATACTGATAAGCAAGCAATGAGAAACATTGTTAGGTATGTAGTTGTTAGGTATGTTGTATGTATTAGCTTTCAAAATAAATTACAATATTTTTACTGAAAGAGATGCAGTGTAGAGATAAACGATTGTAGGATAGACTATTTTTTCTGATTCAAAACTGAAACCGCAATAACATAAATTTATAGTAAACTTAAAAGTTATGAGTGTGAGATATCCCATTTTTACCATATCTCATTTATTGGTTTGAAATAGTTGTCTAAAGTAATGTTTCAAACAAAACTTGAATATAGAAAAATTTACAATTGATGTTGTTCTTCAGCAATTCCTTACACTGTAAATTATTGACAGCACTATATTTGGCGCGAGCCCAAAACTGGATGCTGAATTATTCACCATATTCGACTTTATTTTGCTTCTAGCAATTTATATATCGTTCAAAAGCATAAAGTTCTATTGCCACATTATTATTTTTGTATCATTCATTCCATCATTTACTTCCGTTAATATACATAGATTATAACAACACAACTTCGTAATAATCGTAAAATCATTAAATTATTTTGTTGCATCTTTGATGTTTATCCCCACTAAGGAAATCACCACTCTTAAAAGAGCTTTGAAAGCTTGCTTTCAGAAAAATCTTGTTATCGAATGACACCGTGTTGATATAGTGTAATTTTAACGGGCCTAGTATTCAACCTTGTAACACACACCAAGAGCTCAACTTTAAACATTAAATACTAAAAGTTTATGTAATCGTGGTTTGGTTCGAGATCAGTAGAACAATATTTTCGTTATAAATAAATATTAAGAATTATTAAGGAAGCCCGATGCATTAAAACAGTTGGTACTACAATTAACCTCTTTTATAATACTATTAAATAAACAATATCACGAGAGTACAACGTTCTACTTTGCAAATAAATAAATATTTAAAATTGATTGAGATGCTTCGTAATTTGAAATAAGCTTGCGAAATGTTACCATTTCCAAATTATTATTAATCAGCGGTATTCGAACTTTAAACTCAAAAAGCAAACCGCAAAACTCCGAGTTTAAACTCGTGAATATAAATATAGATCTTTTCTTGATATCTTACCTAATCCACCACGTACACGAACTGCTGGATATCTCAGAATTTCACTACTGTATAGATGCAAATGGTACAAGAAAAGTTTTTCTGAATAAACACACGTTTCTGTCCCAAACAAATCAAAACATTTATCTGAACAAGTTAACCAAAACTTCTTCTTTTACCAATTACGCCTTGAGATTAGGATGTAATTAAGCGATTTCGCCTTCTTAATTTTCACGAATGTTATATTATACTCAAATGTTTCTTTTCAAATATCAACAAGTCCATTATTATTTACTTTCCTCACTTATTATTGTAATACTTATTTAGATATAATTAAATAGATGTTGCTTACAACAAATATTCACGGAAATTTATTTTTTTAGTTTTCAATATTTATATTCTATGTGAAATTCACAGATATATATCGTCATTTTACGGGCATAAATTTTCGAAAAACATTCTCGAAGACACTGTTATATTCACGTGACATGGCTTGGTAAATTGGAACACGGAGTTGTATATACATGTAAGTGTAAGAGTATCCTGTTTGAATGTTTTTTGTTCGAATTGCGTCGGTGTCGCGGCGTCCCGTCGATGCCAGAGCTGACGGTGTACTGAAAGGCGCCTAACGTCGCCAGCGTCGACCAGTTGGTATGCGATGGGCGCGCATATTCTCAACCAACGCGATATATACACAAGAGATGCATGCAGCAAGCGGAGGGCTATATCCTACATACAACTTTATATACGCATAGTTCTGCATTCACGTTAAAATGTCTATCCTAGGTATATAAGTAATATATATACATCAAACATCAAATCTGCTATATGCAATGTATGAAGATGGACATCACTATTTTTGCCATACGTATTCCAGTTTTATACATAGAGGAAAGAAAAAAGAAGAAAATCTGCGAGAATAGGGATACATCTAACATATATATGGAGATGTCATGGAAACTGTCTTGGAATTCGAAAACTTGTACATTCGGTTCCGGACTCCGAAGTCCGCACATTGAAGTTTCTGAAAGGGTGAAAAGAAATGTAATCTAATTTAAATTTCTGTGACATGGATCCGGAGTCGGTCAAGAAACTAATTTTAGTTACGTAAACAGAAATAGAGAAAAGGTATAACGAAAGTCAAACTCGTTATAAATATGATAGTTATAGATTAAATATTGAAATTGCTTCAAAAATATCAGTCAAGTAAAAAAGTATCAGTTTATTAGCGACATTTGGAATAAATTGTTATTGTGAGCTGATACACCGATTTTAACCACGGGTGTCACAATATCTTTATCAAACGATCTGACAATTTTCATTATAAGAGTACTTTAGGTACAAAAAAATTAAATGTATATGCTAAACTACAAAACACAATATCAGCCAATATATGTATATATTCTTTAGGATACATTTATAAACATTCCTATATATTAGTTCTATTCTAGTCTACATCCAATTCTAACTTTAAAATTTCAAAAAGTTAATTAAAAATTATGAAACAAATAGTAATTAATACTGGTTTATGTGAAGCCTTCATGATCAACTCACAATTCAATTTTTTGAACCCCTAAGCGTCTTATTTGAAGGCGTAGAATGAAGTCATGGACGCAGTAAGAAAACGATAATGTGGACGATCTAGCTCCCTTGTCGCCCTATAGTTCTGTCAACATGCTGATTACCACAAAAAGTGCCTACCAAAGTATACCACTGACGATTTCCAGGAAAAATGAGAATCATTGATGTAAGGGTTCAGAAGCAGAGGCGCATTTCTGAATCTGATTGCCTTGTTAATGATCTTATGGAAATATTTTTTGCTTCTTGAGGTTGTGCAGGCAACTCTATCTTCAGTATATACACAACTGCTATCATCACGAGACTAAAACCATATGTGACTATATTAAAATTTATCCTGGTACCAAACCATATCAAAAGCTACATTATCTCAATGGCGTTCGGTATTACTTCTATCATGAATAAACGTACGAGTAAAAGTAAATAATTTAATTTTTGCTTTATAGATTTAGGTATTAAAAATTATATGCTAGGAAAACATGAAACTATCAGCAGAAGTTCTAAAGTGCATATTGTATAGGTACGAGAAATTTCATTTATGTTTTAAGTAAGTTGCACATTTAAATTTTATTTTGCTTTACAAGTACTAATCCTTTAAAATCAAACGAAGGCATACAACGGATCATATAGACGCGGATTCACGGTGTGCAATGCACTGTGCGGTGACGTAAACATATGTCCAACCCATACCATTTGTCTTACGTAAATAGTTCACGTGGACAATTCTAAACACGTTACCGCAAATGGCTACTGTGTTTATGTTATGTTTAACACTTGCTCTTCTATTTTAATGTCGAATTCGAATTAAGTTATTTCTGTATGTTAAGTAACAAAGACTTCTACTTTTCTGAAGGAGATCCTTCTTACAAGCTTTGTATTTCATACCACTCTAGTTATTTTATCTCATCTTTCTTACTTACTAATTCAGATCTACTGTATATGTTTCGGCTAGGCAAGTTTGACCATGATAGATATGTATTTTCTGAAAATGATTTATTCTTCCTACGGACTACATTCCTTTTCTAAAATTCCTAGCAAATCTTCCTCATACGAGCAGTGGATAATTAGTCACATAACTGGCGCACATCGTTTAAACGGAAAACGCAACAGAAATTTATTCTAAGAACACAAAATAGAAAAATATACTGTGATAAAATAGGTTTATATAATAGTAAATAGTTCGCATTACATATTATATAACAAACTCTCTAACAAAAGATGCATACATTTAACATGCAAACCTTTTCAGTTACGCTTGCTCATGGGAAATCAATATATTGGTAAATTATTGGTTAGCACATACCGTAAAAAGCTAGAGAGAGGTAGTTTCGTGCCACACTACAAATGTATATAAAAGCTACTGTAAACACAGTGAATACCCGATATATAGAAATCATAAATTCTGGAAAAAATTAATAAATTATTATGCAATGTAAAACAAACTTCAAAATATTATTTACATGGTGTATAAATACTTAAACCTCTTTCGCTGTTAATACACTTCCACATCACACACATCTTCCATCACATGTTTTTCAAACGTTTTGTATCTGTCCTTGTATCGGCAATTATTTGTTGCAGATATGTAGATACACAATTATTGTAGATATTGAAAGTTAAGTAAGTAACTTAAGTAATTTTGGACGCATTTGAAATGAGAAGTATTTAATGGTGGTTGGATAGCTTTTATATAAGAAGAATTAAAATAAAGAATTGGAGAAAAGTTACGGCTAACTCTTTTGTAATATACATAACTATAATCCGACAAGTAAGATCAAAATTTTATCAACCCAGTCGATAGTAAATTCTGGGAACTATATAATTAAGATTTACTTAGGAAATTAACTTTGATTGAGCTCCACTAATAAGTGTCCATACGGTAATATAATTGATAAAAATTAAAAAGTTTTTGTTGCTGACTATAATTAATTGCAGTATGTCAATTAATAAATAATTAAGAGGTTCTTAACCAGCCGACTGTGTGGTAACATTTTTGCAAATAAGGTGTTCGATGGGGTATCACATACTCCACAATTTCTTAGATCTACATTTGAAACTACGTAATATTTAATAAATATCAGCAACTATTTTGATGTGTTAAAATGATAAGACACTTTAAATTCTAGTAAATTATTTCTTGCAAAGAAAACAATGTAAAAACGTAATTACTTAATTTTCCATCCAAAACATTAAAACCAAAAGTTCAGTTTCGTTTTTTTAATGTGTGGTGGGTGCTTAGTTGCAGTGACTGCGTAAACTGTATTACTTGTCTGGCTATCACTGCAACTCTTGCGGTGTAGTTTGGTGTGTGTAAGTTGTGTTTTAAAATATATAATGCTAAAATACTATTATAAAGGTAACAGAAACTTATATCAGTTTTTGTATGTATTTCAACTAGTAAGTATATAAATAGTTGCTGTACCTGTGTGGCGGGGTATGTGATACCCCAGTCGACTTTGGCAACAATTAACTAACCACGCGTAATCAACAGACGAACACAACTCATACTACACAGAAAAGTGTTTACTAAGAACAAGTAAGACTTACTTAATTTAAGTTATTCTCATTCACCTATATAAGCAAGAAAGTATTGTTTTCTGTGAAATATTTCACTTTCTTGGAAATCCAAAGATATATTTTCTTGAGCCAAGTAACTTTCCATTCAATCGCACCGCGTCAATATAGGTACTACTTATGCACTATGCGGTGCATGATAACTAAAAGTTTAAAGTCAAGAATTTTTTTGCTTGACCTTAGAGATTTTTTAAGAAAAACATTTACTGTTGCGAAGAAAAATCATCGTCTCGTGTCAAGTAAGTATTCTTGTTCCAACAAAGAACTTACTTCTCTGAAGAAAATGAATGAAGAAAGTCAACTTTCTTGGCATTAGACAACACTTGTCTCAGTGTACTGTCACAAACACATGTTCAAAGAAAGATACTACGAAATAATAATTTAAAACGTGTGGGGTATGTGATGTGTTCAGAAATTTATTACATCAAATGCCGATTAACACCATCAAATTTAGAAAATTTTATGGTAAAACAACTTTCATTTTGGTACCATTCACAGTAAAATAGTTTTGAAATATATCTCCTACGACATTTAGCAACCTGAAAGTAGAAGCTAATAATAAGAACTGTCAATTTGTTTTTAATGGGCAGGCGCTTTATACATAGAACCATTATAGTTTCAAAATTATCTAATTTATAAAAATTGAACTACCTACATATTTTGCTTATCTGAAGTTTCACTAAATAATCCTGTAATTTGATTTGCGCCGCCTCTTACCAAACTACAACTTAATATCTCGTCTGGCGTATCATATTTAAAGCAAGCTAGGAGGCCTTCTCCAGTTATAAACTAAATGGTAAAATTAATTTATTTATCTAACGTAAACATTGATTTCAGTTACAAAAAACAACAAAAAAAACGTTTATATAGCTAACCTATACATTTTCAAACCTATTTAATTACTTCGAGAATAAACAGTAAAATGAGAATTTGAAAATTGAAATAATATGATTATTAGTAAGTTTATACAACAGTAAAAAAAGTTAGGTGAAGTACGATGGTAATTTAATAAAACACGATTGTGTTGATCCAGCAATGAATATATATACGTATTGCGCTTATTTTAAGCTCGTTATCCTCAAGAAATCCTATAATCTGTCATTTAAAATTTATGTAAATGTTTACATACTAAAAGCAAAGTACGTCTATAAACGACTTGCTAGCATTAAAACACATGCTTCCATTTCATTGTAATACTTTAAGTGTTGGCACTAATTAGAATGTGAAAATACCTATAATTGAATCATCTGAAGATACGCGTAGTGTTACAATACTACAATTTAGTGAGTAGTAATGACAAAGGGCGACCGCGTGACCGTACACATCATTTTTTATGCGTAGTGGGTGCTTAGTTGCAGTGACTCCGTAAGCTGTATTACTTTCTAGCTATAACTGCACCTCTTGCGGCGTAGTTTTTGTGTATATATAATTGTTTTTAAATGTTTTCTAATGCCGCGCTCTTAATCACTTTGCTTCAAGCAGCGAATGGTCGGTCGATTAGATTTCAATTCTCCGAGAAAAATGTCATCGTTTTTCCGGAGAATTGAAACCCAGCTCTTATCGTGCCGCCACAACGATAGTCAGGCGCCTAACCACTACTGCTACCGACCCGTTAAATAGTATATCATTATTTTAGTGTATTTTCATAGTGCTCATTGTGTTCTCTCATTTGTCATTTATAGTGATTGAAATCGTTGATTTGTTATACTTCTTCTTAACCTTATCAGGAGGTGGACAGCTCTAAGTTTAATTATTCGATAATCCTACATGACCTACCAAGTCAAAATAGTAATCATTTACAGATAGATGTTTTTGTACCAGTGTGTTTCCTAGATACTGCAAGCAGTTGTGCTATCTTCAACCACGTAGTTTCTTGAATAATAATATCAAAGATCTAGTAATTAATTAGTTAAATACTCACTCCAGTATTGGAAAATATGTGCGTAAACATAACTGCACCCTCATCCCTCATGTTCTCTCATGTAAGGCTAGATACACACTATAACTAATAAATAATGATACTAAAACAAAGTGCGTAGCTGTGCCATAGAAATTGTGTTTAAATCATAGCAATATTATTTCTGAAAATATTTATGAAAATTGTTTAATGAAAGTACCAGAGGAAGAAATACTATTATGTTTTTGTGTCTATAATTCTATAATGGCATTATAGAATATTTTATTTCTTTCATTGGAAATTTGTTTCCGTTTTGATGTTTACAAACTATAAAATACCGAAATTCTTGCATTTGCTGCAAGCACAATAATGCTTATAGTTTATACATTCCAATCGATTTACATATTTGCAAATTTGCCGTCCCTTATTAACATGACATATGTTTCCGGCACGTGTCAGATTCAGTAATGTTAATACGTGCATGATTAGAATTGTTTTCCGATCGCAAAGCGCCTGTATCATTCTTGGTTAAAGTTAATATTTCAAAGTCTGTCTTGCAAGCTTATATTCTTCTTGTAATTGCTTTAATAACTATCCAAATTAATAATAAAACGATATAATAACGAAATGATGGTGAATGGTGCAAGATGATACCCTACAGATCGGACAGTCCCTAGTTTAGTAATCCCTTCTTTGAAAGGTAGACAAAAAGCACTAGGAATACATTTTGTAGTTTGTTTAAATTGTTATAGCTTTACAAATTTTATATGATACTTAAAAAATATTGCACATTGCCTTAAAATGCCCCATAAAAAATCTAATAAAGATGAGATGTATTAGTCCGTTTGTAAAAATTAAGTTCTCATTAAATGTAGCATTCAAGTGTACAAAACCAATGATACCGATATACATAAGCTGGTGCTCAGTTCAACTGACAGTATAATTTTTATTTAATGTCAAGTCTTCTAACATTACAAATAAGTCGATAGTTAAAAACTGATTAAATCTGAGACTGTGTTCGTAAAAAGAGGGCTGTAATAACCTATCTTCTAAAAACCGCATTAAACGTTAGTACCACGGACAGTTTAATGACTCTTGTGGCCTCTTCAGTTTGAGTTTCATAATACCAGAAAATATTGTTTTGTTTATTAGTAACAGCGTTCTTGGTAAACTATATCAGCTACCCATCAAATTCCGCCTAAAAAGACAGGTTTATTTTCATACAGTTCCACTAACAACGCACTAAATCAATGATCGAAATCTGCTGGGCGTAAATATTAAACAGAATTCGAATTATATGAACACATATTTTTTTTTTAGATTTCGATATACATATGTATTAACACAACTAATGGCTGTGCTTCCGGCACTATATGCCTAATGGAAGAATATGAATGTAGCCGAATTACACCAAAATATGTAATTCTTCTTCATCGTTGATTACATCATTTATCCGAGACTTTTTGCAATCAAGTCTTGCTCTGGAAAATGTTCGTAGAAATGTAAAAATTAAGCACTTTTCTATTTTCAATGTATGTATGTATATGGCAGATCCTATTTCCATTCTATCCTTATTTTTCCCTATTATTCCTTTTTTGACACACGATGGTAAAATGATGTTAAAATGTAGATATCTGATCTGATATTTACACGTGAACGTCAAACTGACATACATACTATATCTAGTACATTAACAAAGCAGTTCTCTTAGTTTAACACGGCTACAGCTGTCTTTTCTATGTATAATTCTTGAACTCATATAAATCATTTCATGGAATTTACGTTGCTAACTACACTAAAAAATTTATTATACATATAAACTAGAATTCAAAAATGTAGCTGTCGTCTAAAAAAAAAAAAAAGTTGTGCCTGTTTGCAACTTAGCCGGAACTAAGAGAAGCATTAGCAAGTACCATTGAATAGCATTGGCATATTTTTTTATGTGTAATGGGTGCTTAGTTGCAACTCTCGCGATGTAGTTTCGCATATGTAAATTGTATTTACATGGCTTTTCGGTAGCGTCATATCGCCTTTCATTATCGCGCGCTGTTAATCACTTTGTTCCCAACAGCGAATGGTAAGTCGATCCGGATTTCAACTCTCCGAAAAAATGTCATCGTCCCTCCAGAGAATTGAAACCCGGCTCCTATCGTCCCGCCGCAACGAGAATCAGCCGCCTAACCACTGCGGCTAACGACCCGTTGATGAATGAAAGCTATTTTATTGCTTTTTGGTAAATCGCATCTTAAAAGCGAAACCGTATATCTCAAGCCATTTGAAAACCATATTATTTCAAAATCAACGAACCTTAATGCTAGAAAGTTGTTCACATACGCATAAAAAGTTACCAATTATGCAATACTGGGAAAATCACTGGAAATGTTAGAATTTAGTCTCTTCGTAAAAATAAAATAAAGTTGCAATTTCTGTATCACTAGATATAACGTGTTTTATAGACTGTAACCCATTTTCTGGAGATTCAAGCCGTTATTTGCAATGTGAGAGATAACGCAATTAATCTCGAACATATTTTTCTTTCACTCAATCACATTTTCATCAAATTAAACATAGCATTTCCACAACATTTACTTTTCGTCGTATCGCACAGAAAGGCGCGGAAATAGAAAAGATTAAAATGGTGGCCGTGGTAGTATACAAGAGGCTGTAAACATATCCTTTCACCCAATGAAATGGATCACATAATGATTGATCGATGACATATCTCTCTTTTACGATATAAGCTTTTCACATAAGTCTATACGAATTTTATTCGATAGCGCGTATGTGTGCGTTTCGTTTTCCTTTACCATTCCGTTGATATCGTTTTCTTATATTGAAAGTAAGACGATATTTAAAAGCATTAGATCGTAAAAATGCAACAAAGTGTAAAACATTGCTTCACTCCACAGCAATATGTCATACATACTGTTACATCGGCAATGCCAGGGAAGCCATGATAGCGATAGTTCCGCGTAATTAATGTTAACATTTATAAATGTTATACATATTACCGACAATCCCTTTGTTCTTCAAACTGAAAAATATATATCGTTGCCTTAAACTAAAAATCTTAGCCTACCAAAATATTGATCATGGCCGCCCAAATGTGTATGATTTACGAAATTTAACGTGCAGTTAGTATATCTTACATAGACAGAATTGCGGCTTCATCCACCCGTTATTAGATGATACTATCATAGTAGCGCCAGCTTCGTGAAACGCCAAGAAGTTTCCTTTCTCACAAGAGGCAACTTCTAAAATTTAATTTCAATATAACCATATTTGATAATACCAGCCAACATGATTTTTATCTCGCTAGTACCTATAATTGCACTTAATGCAGTTTTTATGGTGTTTTCAAATATGTATACATGTCCCTCGTTCGAATTACAAGAAAGAAAATGTTTTTTATTTTTCATAAAAAAACACTTTATTTATACTAAGTATAGCTAGCATCACAAGAAATTAGTTTCTGTGTTTTAAAAGAGGTAAAAACGTTCAGTGCTGACACAGTAATGTGAATCTTTAAAAATCATCTAAACTACCAACAAACTGTCACTAGCTTACTTATTGGCAGTTGTCACGTTTTTGCCCAAGTGATAAAACACATCAAACCAATTTTTCGTTGAGCACAATAGCTACACAAAATTAGTATTGAATTTTTCAAATACCGTTCCTATACCAGCACCTAAATTTTTTGCCAGGAAATCTTAGCACAGTAGGCAATTAGCACGGTCATTGCAGCTGTAGGAAAGAGGTATCAAGACAAATGGAACCGTAATATACTAGTAAATTGTTATTGAACCGTCAAGAAGAGTTAAAATATTTGAATAGTGCGTAGTTAAGAATGTAGAAAGTATTAAGATGTTTTAATGATAGATGCATGTCTCTTAAAAAAACTTTGCATGATAGGGAATGGCCGATATCATATTTGAACTTAAAAAGAAAAATACTATCAAAATTACATATTTTTAGTGTTGATATGGGTTTAACCTCAGATTCCGTAGCAGTAGCGATAGTAGAAATAACAGTAATGGTAATATGTACCGTATTATGTATTAAATGTATATAAAAAAGTTGTCTGTACAAAACTTCAATAGTTCTTGGCCATTGTAGCTACGTTTCCGAGATGATAACCAAATTGTTTCTTTGTTCTTTCTTCTTCTTATATTGAACTAATTTTACCATTCTCTTGTTGAAATACCTCAAAATAATAATTTAAAACAAAAACAATTCTCGTAACCAAAGAAGCTAATTTTCACTGGAAGATGCCAAACAAAATCAAATGTGGTCACCAAATATATTTTTGCTATTGACTTCATATGCTCGATCGAGTCTTCCCTGTGTTCACCAAGTTAGCACCCATTAATGATTAAAAATATAGTAAACGTAGGTCTTCTAATACTTATAATATCACTCAATGTACAAAGTAAGATACTTAACGCTATTATTTAATACTAACCATTTTCTATTCATTTCCTAGTACAACCTACGCACCCTCAAATCGCATAACAATGGACTATCATTTTGCAAATAACAAAAAGAATACATTACACTTAATCGCCATTTAATAGCAGTAAGATTGAGACCCACGCAAGCTTTAATTGAAATGAATTCGTGTCAGGTATTTTGAATATCCCTGGGAATTATTTGGGACAATACAGCACTCCCACTTAATCGGTTTTTCGTAAGCCGCTTTTACATCTAGTATTGACGTATAATATTAGTTGGAAATTCGTAGATATAATCATAAACATTTTTACATTTTTACCTATATACAGACAAACAAGCAAGAAAAAATATCACTAATGTGATAGCTATTATTGTGATCATAGACAAGTCAAACTAAAAATTATGTCGATTTTGATGAAAATAATTTCTAGAGCTCTATAAGTGTTGTAAATATTGTGATTCTACTGTCACACATAAGCATATATATACGAAAATCCTTTCACTTTCATGAGGTTGGTACAGCTCTTGATTCAGTTTTAATAATCGCAATTGCTTGTTGCACCTATAAGTGGTGTCCTCACCCCTATCTAGGTCAACAAAACACCGGTTCTCATCGTTATGCGTAACGGAATGAAAATATGTGCACCACCCATATACTTTTACATAAAATAGGAGCTATGCTATTCGTACAATACCAGTAGTCCGTTCAGCTTTGGAAACTAATTCCGTGACTGGCTCGGTGTCGTTAAAAAGCAAAATTTTGCCAAATGAAAAGCCATAATTTTCGTCTGCGCGCATAGCCGAAATTTTTTGGAAGCAATAAAAACGACAATACGGAGCATATGACGCCCGGTAGTTATCGTGAAATATCACAGGTGAAGCGGTTGGCTGAATGCGCGCAGTTAATTGTTGCTCGTTTGCTGCCTCTCGTCTCCTCTTTTTTTTTCGCCCTCATTTCTACGTTTGTTTTTGTTCTAATGAAGAATACCGGGGCAAACAAAAATACGGCTACAGAGTATTTTTGTTACACTTTCCGATACAATAGCGTGGGAATCGATATGTTAGCTGACAAAGAGTATATGTTCTGCACTTCATGTGTACTCAGCAATTCTCAATTTTAATGTAATTATAGACAATGTTACGATTTATCTATAGAATCACATATAACAAACATTATTAGTTAGTTATAGCTTTCCTTTATTTATTGAACTTAAATTAACGGAAAGAGGAACAGCAGGTGCCTCTACATTCTACTCTAATAATAATTGACAACAATTCTATAACCGGTGTTACTATTTGAAATAGCCAAAGTTCTTCAAAAATTCCATGAAACATGACAAGTTAGGAATTAGGATATTTCTAAGGGGAAAAGCTCCTCATGGAAAAGCTACATTCAAAAAAATAATGGGCGAGTCAACTATTTTCTCCTTTAAATGAAAGTAGTGGTTCGTTTTGCTGTTTTAACAAACAATACAGTGAGATTATTCCTTAAAATTTGCTTTATAATTGCCATGGCGTATTTTTGGTACTACTACCGCTAACTACATTCATGACAGTGGTAAATTCGATAACGGCAGCCATAAGTAAAGTACTATGGAATAGAACTCCCACTTAATTTGCACCATTTAATATCAAACTTATTAAAAACAGTATTTAGTTATTTAAAAATTCTCTTTCCTCTTATATTTTTTACAGATTGAAAGAGTCCATACTATTAAATTTTGTGTCAAATCTACGAATAAATCTAACGAATTGAGTTGTGTTTGATTTCGTGTTTTAAACGGAGTAGACCATTATTGACTATTACATAATTAAAAGGGTTGATACAACTGCCACTTTGTGAAGTAATAAGTGAAGTCTGAAAATGTGTCGTGTAAGCTTTTTTTAATCTATGAGGCCATATGGGTATATTTAAAAAATGAATATCAAATTATCCAAATTTACACAAACCGTTTTGGCTATACATTTCGAAACTCGGGCTAGGCTTTTTGAAAATCAGTAAGTAATATACCCTTTTCATTATTTCCTTCAATTAGAAAATCTATGATGAACAAAACATTTTTCTTTGATGTTAACATATCTTAGGAGGTATCTGATTTAAATTTTCAATTTTTCAAATCAATATCTTCAACCATTTAAAAGATGCGGCGGCATTATCTTTACTTTGATTAGCGTTCTTGCCAGCAATTTAAATTTATTAACCCCACTGTCAGATGGTGGAAAATTAGATATAAATCAGGATTTGCTTATCACAATTTTTATTAAACATGCGTATTAATTAGAAATAATTAGGTTAATATTAGGATTCAATCATAGTCCAGTTGATAAACAAGTTACTCGCATCATATCATTATTTTTCCAAATAAGTTATGATTGTAATGGAGACTTACCTTCTAAGAAATGCTGCTGTCGTAGCAGATAACACTACCAATATCACTGCATAATTACACAATGTAAATTAAAATGTAAATTTGTCTTTTTGTAGCACGATATTCACTAATTTTTCGTTCGTATGCACCTTCACCATTTTGCACGTTAAAATCAACCCGGTACTGATTATACGAACACATACCAAGCAATATTTATGATAAATAGGTAATAACAGTACCATAATCGCGTAAACGCTGATAATTTATAAACAACACTAATACATAATAGGTAAACAATAACGCTGCCACAAACTAATTTCACACAAACACTAATGTGGGTGAATCAAATGGTAAGACGGGGACTGTCGGACTTCGCACAGAACTAGTATAATAGCGTGGGGATGCATGCTAGTTACGTCGTGCCGAGAGGTAAGGATGTTTTTTAAAACTTTTTATTTTAAAATGGTTTTTATAAACACATTTGTTTTGGTTTACGATTAGATAGAGTTTACGTAACTAGATATTAAGAGTTTTATTAGTGCTGCTTAACATATGTACATACATATATGTATATGCATTTGCTTTTATAATTTAAATTGTTTGAGTTCGTGCATTGGTTATATCGCAAATGTTTGACGTTTTACTCTCCAATAACTTGCTGACTCATACAACTAGTACTAATCTTTATTTCACAATCGACTGGTTATGCTCTCTGCATTATTTAAGAAAGCAGTAAAGTTATTTTCTGTAAATAGTTATTTTCGATTAGTATTATCAGTAACAATCAGTCAAACACGTATATCCAAGCAATTTTATGTAATCTTATAATCGAATCATCAAGAGTGTTTGCCTGTATCAGATAGTTTATCTGCGGAACTACTCTTATATTGGAAGTTATCATCTTAAGCATCGGTTTAGTCATTGTCTTGTATAACTGTTATCCTCATAGTTGTGTTCGTCAAAAAGCTCATTTATAAGTGTTGAAGCCTTCGAGTTTTGTAGCTTCTGTGTCTCTAGCAAGTCCTCTCTAAACAAAGCATTGTTCTCTGGAGTATCGGTAGTAATGAAGCTTTTATCTCAGGGTTCAGATTTTTTAGTCGATTTTCGACGTTGAGTTTTAAGGTATCAACAAATTTGTGCAGCAATGAAGAAATCTGGTATTAGTTGAGGTTCATTGATAAATTTAATATTTTGCTCACCATCGCAGTATGTATGGACTACTGCTTTTTCGTGGTCTACCTCTGCTGGAGGCGGTATATAGAACTGTATTAGATCTGTTTGCTCTAAATTGGACATTTATAGCTCAAATATCGTTATCGTTATTAGTGAATTCACATGTCAAACATCGTTAAGGTTTCTAAAGAAGGCAGCCACACTGTGTTTGTTCAACGATGTAATTCTGCTCAAAATACATATCTCAATTTGCCGCAAACTTATATTTCATCTGATTTTTATAAAGGCTCTTAACCAATCAGCCTGAACTGTTTGAGAAATATTTCAAAATTGTGGTATCTTTTTTTATTTCTAACAACACATTCATAGGCCAATTTTCTGATATTTTATGTTGTCCGAACGTAGGCTATTTTACATGGGTAATATATTTCGCTAAAAGAACTTTTCCTAAACGCCAAAGGTATGATTGACCGTATAGTTTGGTTCCATTCTAATTTTGTCATCGAAGTCTATGTCATTTTTGTCTTAACAGATCGTTCTACTACTACGACTCTACTGAGTTACTTCATAGCTTTCTTACTTGTGCGGCCAGTTTTCCCTTCCTTCTATTTCCTAGGCATCTGAGACAGTAAAATTTTCTAGTAAGATGCTACGTTTTCACTACTACTCCCCTGAAACATTATTGTGGTACACGGTAGAATGTGTGTCTAGTGTGTACTAGTTACAGTTCTTGCATTATGTACTAGACGCGACTTTTTTTACCATATTTTTTTACCATATTCAATTAACAAACTAGTGTAGGGTTACATATTACATGATAGTGCTTTATTAAAATATAATAAATTCTATTTTATAATATTATACTACTATAGCAATAAATAGAAACAATTGTAATAAAAGTTTACTTCCTACCTACAGAAACTGTTTGATAAAAATATAGGCCACGCACAACGCACGACCTTTACCATTTTAATTCAAACCATAGTTCCCACTGTGTTTCACTGTATTGTGCTCTATTGTATACCACCCTCTTCTACATATAAAACGATATTATTGTAATTTTATCGCAACATCTTTATGTTGTTGTGTTATTCTTCAAGTTTTTGCCTCATAAAGCTCGTCAATTATATCTTGTTTATGTAGAACGTCCATTTTTGTGACAGCTCGGTTGCAAATCTGTAAATGAAAACAACCCTAAATTAGTGTGATGTTATAAATTTACTACTTACTAACGATTCTGATTCATAATTAAATAAATGTATTAAAACAAAGGGATTGATATCACATACATGTGGTTGATACTAAATTAAATTTCATTAATTTTATACTGTAGTAAATTCAATTTGAACTATAAGTAAAGGTATTTGGGTAAGATTAGTAACAGTCATAGGTAGGACGGGTGTGTTTTTCTCAGTAGCTTGTGAGCTGTGCAAGGTGATTTTCTATGATCTAAAACTATCTCCAGCCAAAGAGAAGCTCAAATGGAATCCAAAAATACTAGGCTAATTGTAAATGTATGTGTGTAAGCTATTTAATTGATTTGATATAACAAATTTACACAATTAAATAAACCCCTTAACAAAAATACAAGTTCGGGTAAGGGGATGTTAAGACGAAAATCATAGATAGTAGTGTGGCTGAGCCTGTATAAATTAGTAAAGACAGTTATTAACAAAAGAATGCCTCTAATGTATTTTGGAGGATTAGCAACAAGAACTCTTTTTCAAAACAACCACTAATCCAAGGTGTTACTTCATAAGAAAAAATGTCTAACAGCGTTTAGGCTTTAACGGTGGACTGTTGAGAAGCAAACAACATCCAAAATCATAGCTCATTGTGCGTAATGGCTTCACATCCAGTTAGGATTCTCTTTTCAGTTCAATATCTACCATTTAACATGTCCATTTCTTGAAAAAAATATTTACTATCAAATTTCACTTGCATTATATACAAAACCTAGCACTAGAAAACAATCCAAATTTGAAAAACGGTAAGACTAAAAGGAGAATTATTATCCGCAGCATCAAATTTCCGGTATTATTGTAGTAATAGCGTAAATCACGAAAACTGTTAAAATTTGAATAGCCAATTTTAGTCGTTCAATATGAACATCTGATATAAAAGAATCAGCGTAACTTTCAATCCTTCCGGCCACTTTACAAACGCGGAACTTTCTAACATTACCTTTCATTATGCACGTCCTTATATACCAGTACGTAGGCAACATGTGATTCTCCATTATATTTTTAAATTGGAATCCATAGTTTCCACCTGTTCGCCGCCGTACACCCCTCACTACGACGTTTAAGGTCATTGGAATAAATGTAGCAAGGAAACGGAAGGCAGCAAAGACAGCGCAAGCGGATGCACAAGCTCACACACGTTCATCCTCACACATATATAGTACCGCGTACGTATATCCGACGATAATCCGCACTCGAAAACACTTGTAAACAGAAACACGCCGATCTTGCAATCTTGTACATTTACTCAGTGGTTTTGTAGTGTCTTTCCGAGTTGAACGAGTACGCCAGACTATGTTTAGCCCTTGGAGAGAGAGCGAAGATATCCTTTTGTAACGAACAAGTTGCCGACTGGAGTTAACTGAAATCTTCTCCTCAAGTCACATGGAAAGGGGAACGTGTAGGAAAACGACGACGCAAACTTAATCCTTAGATGCAGATGTTTTCACGTTCATCGTAGCTAGAAGAAAAAAGAGGGGAAAAGAGCAACGACAGGAAACGGAATGCATTAGAGAGAAAATGCAAGTGGATGCAAAATCCCTAAGCTGCAACTTATGATGTTAAAAGAAGGCGAAGAAAACAAGATATCGCATAATTTTGAATAAATTTCAATTGATGTCTGAAACGATAGTCTAAATATGACGAATATAGCGAATAATTCGAATACTTAAACTAAAACAAAAAGCGCTTAGTAAAGTATGGCAATCGAATTTCTTTATATATTGTTTAGACCAATGTATGAGGACCAACAACTTGCGTAAATATGCAAGGCGTTAGTGCTTCAATCAATTTAGTATATTCAATAAATTATTGCAATCTACTATCCGGAGAATTAACACGGGCTTATAGTCATTAAACTAAAAAGATTGTTTACAACAATAAAAGATAATTGAAGAACAAGCTAATAATAATTTTATTATTATTATCTCTCTATCAGCTTAACTTTCTAATACCATTCTAATTTAGATGTTACAGTAAAAGTCATTTCGTTCAAACACCACAATTTGACAACTATTAAATTTATTTAAGATCAATAGCACACATCTAGAGTTTCATCTGAAGCTATTATATACACGGTATAAATTCGAATTATTCGACTTCAACACACAGTACGACACTGAAAAACTAAAACTATTTATATGGTTTACATTGTATGTTTCAAATATATTATAAACTAAAGAAATTGGTTAGCACTCCATCCTTTATTGAACTATATATAAAACAATAGATGCTATCTGAAGTTCAAAGACAGAATCTAATGAACTTTCGAAACCACTATTTCCTATCAGACCTTTTCTAACAAAAGTACACACAGAATTGAATTAGCCAGTTTCTTCATTTTCCTCGTTACCTTCACTTTCTCACTACTTTAGGAATCGAATGGCTGCGGTCAATGTATAATACGTAATCAGTTCTACGTCTAATGTGACCCAAAAACGGAGATTTTGTGTGAAATGCTCCAGCAATCTAATTTTCAATAGGAATCCTGTAAGTAGAAGTTAAAACAATTTCGAGTTCTCTGCCCTGTGGATTCGCCCGTTTACCGCCCACCCTTCAGTTCTCGTATACTAGTCGAGTCTGTTCCACTCAGCGATGAACTTGAGGCGCATAATTAAATATATAGATTTTCACATTCCCTTTACTCGTAGAGTGGCGCTAATAGAAGAGTAGGATTAGTACTTCGCTCTTTTGGAACGCAGAAAGTTAATTAGATACTGGGTTCGTCGTTATTAAGTAGATAAAATAGATGAATCCTTACTTTTATGTAAAACATTTGGTATCGTTTGTTGCCATTGAACATAATTACAATCGGTAAATGTAAATGAATCAGCTGATATGCTAAACATAGCTGTATGTCTGATTTTTAATAATGTACCTTCTCTAAATCCATTTAGGGTGTCACTGCAACTAAGCACCCACCACAATATATTAAAAAGCAATTCTATTATACAGGACTGAATCTTTTTCTTATGCAAGTTTATTATGACAGGTAAAGAGTGATGATTACGCGACAAAAATATATAACAATCAATATAATTTTAATAGCATGACACTGTAGAAAACAATTAATCAAAAAGTTAATATGAAAGATTCTTACTTAAAACACATACACTGTATATATACTTACTTTATTAATTTTTATACTTTAATGCCCTACTACATTTAGTTCAGTAGCCGTCAGAAAACATTAACCGCAAGAAATTAGATACTGATGTATTGCATGTTGTGCATTATGAAAGAAGCTTAAGGAATAAAATATTTTACCAAAATGGAAAAAATCGCTGACCTAGGTTTAGCAACGTAAATAGCTGAACAATTTCATACAAATCCCATGGGGACGATAGAAACATTAACAGCAGTCGAGGGCTCACTCAATCGTTATGATAATGAATTTTTACATGCTGAAAACAAAATTGAAATTACCCGGTAGTAGATTAAAAATGTATAACTTTCATTACACTACCTATATTCAACAAGGTAGCTTACACATCGTACGATTTCATGAAAAGTATGTCTCATTTCCTCTTTGTAGTTGTCACTTTTATTTTAAGAATCGTTTTAAGTTAACTTCACAGCTTGACATGTACAGATGTATATGTATATGGATTTATGGCCGAAGCACAGATAAGTGACAAACGTACGTATAGATTGACAAATCAATAATGGTAAGTCATGATTAAGAACATAACTAGATACCTAAAAGTTTACAAAATCAGTAATGATTTTTTTAAGTTTTTTTTTTCTAACCACACGGGCGAGACAACCCCGAAAGGCAAACTCGGCAAAAACACAGACCTATTTTGCCCTCATGCGGTCTTATTTCTCTCAACCAGGTTGCAACCGGACATCGAAGTCCGCAACCTGGTCAAGAGTTAATTGAATTACATCGAAATCATCTAATCGATCGACCCCAAAGGATATCCACGTCTGAAGTTTCCTCCGCACTCCTACAGTTTCTACGCAGGGGAAAATTTGCTATGCCCAAATACATGCATGGTATCATGTATTTGTTCAGTATGCTCTAACCGGTTAAGGTCCAGGTTTTCATTTGGCCGGATGGTGGGAGTTTTACAGTGCTGCCATGAGAACCTCCACACATCGGTTCTGGACATATGAACGGTCTTTCGCTGACATCTCTTGCTAACTTGTTAGCTATTTCATTGCCTATGATTACAAAGTGGCTGGCACCTATCTCAGCGTAGTGCAGTTATGTTCCACGAGTTTTTCGAGCTTCGTATGGAAGTCAAGTACCACCTCGGAATCAAACCTGACAGCTTGTAGTGATCTAAGGACAGTCTGGAAGACAGGTAAAAGACAGATCCGTTTGCCTGTGGGCAGTTTAAAATTCTCTCCGATTTTCAAATTTGATATGCATATTGGTTCTCGTATGAAAACAGTTTTGCCTTGCCCTATTCGGGAATGACGACCACTCGAGCCTCTCTCCAGCTAGTTGGTATGTAGCTCGTAGGTAAGGTAGCAGTAGTAGTAGTAGGGTACATAAGACTATAGGCAGCGGTTCCAGACTTTTTTTAAGTTATTCAGCTCATAAAGTCATCAACAATTTAGCACTAGTGATCTTAAACCTTATGAGTTATAAAATATTACGCAAAACATGTGCCTTACAAGAAAATTCCAAAGAAATTTATCTAAAGATTGCAACAATACAACTCATATCAACTGCATTCACTATAGCAGAGTTGCAGAAACTTACAGCTCTTCTTTAGCCTTTCTCCTAGAAATATTTTTTATTGCAAACATATGTTCCATATTAAACTAAAACCGAGAAGGTAGAAGAAAAATAGAAGGTAGATAATGCAGTTCTTTCCATTTAACTTCAATAACTGGTCTCCTTTGGGCGCAGCAACTGCATCGCCTTCCTAAAAACGTGGCGTTTGACAAACTGCGCTACATTGAAGATCGCTGCTCCATGGAGTTAATAATATGACAATAATTCACATAACCCCCACTCCATCACCTTTCCCCCTGGCCTCTCTCCAGTGCACTCGTCGAAAAGTGTGAATCGCAACGCTCTGACAGGACGTACAAGACTTCGAATCCAGTCCCCCCACAGTCGTAATCAAATGTGTTGGCCACTTCATAACTAGCCCAACGCTGAAGATGTTAAGCACGGTCATCCATCAATACTGCATAAGAATAAGGCATTTAAAAAATTAAAGTAAAACACCGACTATTTCAGATGATGAATAAAGAGTAGCAAAACGAAGGCTAAAAGCATAAGTTGATACATCTCTATTTGCAGGAACCGGGCTTGAAGTACATAATTTACTTCCTTGGATCAATAGTGCAGCTTTACTCAGGACTAGTAAACATGCTAACAATATGTTTTAACCTCTAGCCGAAATCATTTCATACAGCTTTTGCAAATGAAATATTTTTCTTCTGCCTCCACAAATTTTTATCATTTCGATTTATTTATATAATAAACCGAATGAATAAAAAGAATTCTATTGTGAAAACAACACAATAGCATATATTCATCAACATTACAATTCCCTATCTAAAGCGATGCGAACAAGTCTATACAGATAACAAGATTCTTCACTCACATTCCTCTCTTTTTCTAAACAGACATATTATTGTTATTAAAATTTCGGGAATGCTGGAATTGAACTCGGGGATATGGCAATATTTAGCGAGATGTGTAGCGGCGGGCCATAGCGAATGAACACAACCATGAAGACGATACGGCAAGATGCAAGTTTGCTATTTCATTAGACCTCGTGGGAATTTAATTTCTGGTCTCTCTCGGTGTTTTTGACGACGACGTGGAGCCGGAGCCGCCGCCTCCGAAATACACATATGCGAAAATAAACAACGCCATTGTCAGTTACCTATACACTACATACAT
The DNA here is from genome assembly GCA_023690525.1 of Holotrichia oblita. Taxonomy (NCBI): domain Eukaryota; kingdom Metazoa; phylum Arthropoda; class Insecta; order Coleoptera; family Scarabaeidae; genus Holotrichia; species Holotrichia oblita. The sequence goes on along the minus strand of CM043018.1, from coordinate 37,722,227 downwards.
TCGCATACACACACACAAACTCTTACGAATATGGTGTCGTCTCTCCGATATAACGTCGATATAGCGCTAGCATCCAAATAATGGAAATAATGAAAAACCTGACGAACAAAAGAAGTAAATATCTACCAGCTGCGGCTCATTCTATTTAGAGTGTTGAATATAAGCTGTACTCCTCATTTATACTAGGCGCGAGACGAGTAGGTTTTGTGTTTAACAAAAATTTCAATTTCTTTTAATTTGACGTTGACTGCCTTTTCTTCTTTTCAACAAGATGATGCAGAATGTAAAGTCGATAAGAAATCTGTATGTAACTCATGGATCTAGTAAGTACTTAAAATAGCAAAGAAATCAAGTGGTCCAACGAATGAATTCTATCTGAAACAGTTAATGAAATAATGGTAAACGTAAATTTATATTAATTTCTCAAAGAAAACGTAAATCTGTTTCGGCTACTTATTTATTACATTCTCGTTTTTTTATTCCCAATAAATTTTATTATATATATTATTCTGGTACATATTTCGACGTGTGTGCTACCGACCTGTGCAGCCGTTTTGGATCCAGATTGAAATTATCAACCGCATTGATAATCCCAGAACCTATTTAATTTTAATTTTTCATAAATTAAACACTACCAAAGCGAACACACGTATCAGCAGCAGCTTCCGCAACTTTTTAAAATTCCCTACAGATACAATCACATCAATACTATTTCTAACACAGAAAAAATTGCAGCGCCAGTCTGTCAAGCAATACAGCTGAAGATGTCGTACAACTAGCATCCACCACAGATAAAAAAACAAACACAGATCCCCGCGTAAAACGTAAAAAAAAATTGAACATGGTATAAGATGTTTAATCAACACATGTACTTTTTGGCGGGAAATAGTTTAGAAAAATGATAAAGCAGCGCTTTGTTGGAACTATTTTATGCCGCTGCAGAATTTTTATTTTGTTTAATGGTAATAGCAATTTTATTTAAATCATAATCATCATAAAAATGTCTTAATAACGGGTTGATAGCCGCAGTGGTTAGGCGATTGATTTTCGTTGTAACGGAACGATAGGAGCGGGGTTTCAATTCTCCATAAGAACAGTGACATTTCTCTCGGAGAATTGAATTCCGATCGACCTAGCATTCACTATTGGGAGGTACAACGTGTCACCTAGTGTCCTATTTGAACACACTTCTAAAACTTTACTTATTTGAGGTATATTTTAATCCCAGATAATCACATCCGGCATCACACAACTATCATATTGTAGGTTGACGATTTGTGATCGTGAAAACGGTCATTGGTCCAGTATCCCCATTAGCATTTCATGTTTATGCAGGACCAATTGTCACTAGATCGAAATAACTTTTACAAAGCCCACACTTTCATGTAAATTTTATTCTACAATTAGCATATCTCTCTGTAACTTATAGATTCTTACAAGATTGATTACGAGACTGTAAATAGAACGTTCTCGTCAAAATTAGATGTCAACCCAACCTTCGCATTAAAATCTGCTAGGCAGATCTTATACTTCCAGATACCAGTTATCGTACAATGTCATATACGGTAATTTTTTGTCTATACTTTTAATCTGACAATGCACAATATTTCATTACATTAAATAAAAACAACTGTAACGTTATTTCATTAATGTAATTAATGCAACAAACAAATTAATTACGACACGAAATAATACGAACGATAAAACGACGAAAATAATAAAATAAGATATTACAGGCATCTTGGAACAGCTCTCATGCACTGGTCAAAAATGTCGAATTAAAAATGCATCAAAAATGTGAACTTTACAATCAATTCATATACAGTGGCTTCCTGTAAAGGTCATAATTGTCTTTATACCAAGCCTACATTCAATATATTAACATTATGTTACTAGCAAGTTAAAATGATCCTCTAAGTATAACCTGAATATTGGAATCCTACGTTTTCTATCATCATCAAAACTTACCGGGCATATACTGATCACTGTGGGGCAATAAGTGAAATTGGTTTTCTGTGGCGTCGCTTCTCCATTGACGATCCCATTAGGAAAACAACTAGCTCTTTTATTCACGCTCGTTTCTCATAAGCCCAATCGAACCGATGATCTGTTGAAACAGTTAGCGACCACGAACGACCCAGTTGCCGAAGTTTCGGTTCCATCAGCAGGCAGTACTATATTAGATAGACACACATATACAAAGCCACGCATTACATCCCCGTCGTCATCGATGTCGCTGTAGTGATCGTATTTGTGGTAATTCCACGCTATTCGACTACTTCTCTTCTAATTTTCGTGGAAAAAAGAAATCGGAAAGCGAAAAGCAACTGTCTTGACATATTAAATGAACTCGGGAATTTTGACTTGCAAACCAGCGTATAGTAAACTACGAGAACTAGTGAAAGTAGGAATTTGATTTGAAATTAAAATATAATTTGTAAATCTCTCTAAAATAGGTGGTGTTCTTGCTATGTCGTTGCTATAATAAAAAGATGTCAATAAATGTATTAATTTTTAAATTGATTTAAATAAAGTGTATTAATTACAATCAGATTTTGATCATAATGCAACTTGTTGATAAATTGTGTATGTTGTCACATTTTAGAAATTTTATTTTCGTTTTATTACCTTTTCTAAGTTCATGATCTTCAGCACAGCTCTCTAGAATCCCATATCAGTTTTGCTTTAATTATATACTCTTTCACGCATTTCCTCCGCATTACCTTCGTGATTTGTTTCCTGATATTTCGAACAACGATTATCAACTGAAAAACAGGTAGCAGTAATACCTAGTAGATTTCGTTTAGATCTAAAAGCGGATTTTAAAGAGAAACGTATAACAAACCCGCCATGTAAACTCATACTCATAATCTAAGAGATGTATGTAGATTGTATGGCTTCGTAAATATTTTGTCGCGTTAAATAATACAGTAAGAGCAAGCTACTTATGCAGAAGTATCCAAATCACACAAAAGCTATCTAATGTGCTCAAACTTTTTATCCTACCCAATACAGGCTACCACATCTTTTTACCCTCATCCCTTTTTTCAAATCGCACGCACTATTTTTTGGTGATTTTCTTGCTAGTAATCTTATAATCGTGGTCGTAAATCCTACAAGGAGGCACTCGCGACAATCCGGATGGCCATTGTGCCTGAGGATTATCCTGAGAGCTCCATCTCGCAGGAGCAGGCGGACCAGATCCGAAACTGCTTGTTGCTGGAAATAGACAAGATAGAAGTCGGAGGACCGGAACCAGGCTTTAGCGAGGTCCGACACCGTGGGAGTGTGCTGAGGGCGGGCTGCCTAGACACGAGCATCTGCTCGTGGCTTGCGGGCGCTGTCCGAAGCTGTACCCCCTGGGAAGGTGCCAAGCTGAAACTGGTGAGGGAGGAAGACTTGCCAAAACGCGTCAGGGCCATGGCTTGGGTCGCTGGCCCTCCCGTGGAACCTGAGAAGCTTCTGCACCGACTCCAGGTGCAGAACCGTAAACTTAGCACTGGCTCTTGGAGGGTGCTCAGCACCAAGGCTGACCCGAAAGGGCAGCAGGTGGTGTTTGCCATGGATGAGAGTCAGTGGAAAATCATCAAGGATACCTACGGTGGTACACTGCGTATCCAATTCTCCCTTGTACCGTTCCGACTTTTGGGACGGAGGGAGAAGGAAGAAGCAGGAACCACTGAGGACGCGGAGATGGAAACTGCCAAGGCAGGACCATCTGCACAGCTGTCTCCGGGGCCTGATGGGGACGCAGACACTGAACGGGCTGTGGGTTCCCCACACTCTGCAGGCACTGCGTGTACCATCACGGACCTCCTTACAGACGCTCAACTGGTGGACGACCTCCTGCGAACTCCACCAGGCGAAACACACACAGCAGGACAGGAACATCAACATTCCTGAAACTGCTGCAGATTAACCTCCACCACTGTAAGGCGGCCTCAGCTGCGCTACAAGCTTTTGTAGTAAGTAAAAACATTGATATAGTTCTCATACAAGAACCCTGGATTGCCATGGGTAAAGTAAGCGGCTTAGGGATTAGGGGATGGACCCTGATATACAGCGACATCCCCAATCCCAGAGCCTGCTTGCTTATCAAAACTAACTTAAATTTTCTGATGCTTAGGGATCACTGTTCTAGGGACCTAGCCGCAGTAAAAATCCAGTGGATGGAGGGTACCGGGGCAAGAAACCTAATTTTGGGGTCTGCCTACCTCCCGTACGACCAAGAGTGTCCACCTCCCACCCCGGAAGTGAGAGCACTGGCGGCCTATGCGGGAGAGAGCAAACAGGAATTCCTGCTCGGATGTGATGCCAACGCCCACCACACCCTGTGGGGTAGCACAGGCATCAACAAACGAGGTGAGTCACTTCTAAATCACTTCGCTGCAAACGGAATAAGTATACTTAACCGCGGAAATAAGCCGACTTTTGAAACGGCTAGCCGTGCGGAGGTTATCGATATCACCGTCTGTACACTGCGCTGTGCGAAGTGGGTGGTGCAGTGGTATGTGTCGGATGAGCCGTCTCTCTCTGATCACAGGTATGTAAGATTCGATATTGAAATACCACAGGTAAGTCATATATCGTACAAAAATCCTAGGAACTGCAACTGGGACGCTTACCGGAAGCGCCTGACAGAGGAACTAGAGCAATGGCCCAAAAAGATAAGCACCGCTGCCGATATCGAGCTTTTAGCCGACGGCGTGCCGGCTGCTATAAAAACTTCTTACGATGAAAGCTGCCCCACCAAAGTCAAAACAACAAACAGGGATACACCATGGTGGACCAGGGAGCTGTCTGACTTAAGGGCGGCCACCAGAAGACTTTACAATAAGGCGAAAAGATCTGGATCGTGAAACGAATATAAAGTGTCCCTGACCAGATACAATTGCGCTCTGAGAAAAGCGAAACGGGAATCGTGGAAAAAATTCTGCCAGGAGCTAGAGGGAGTCCCCGAATGCTCCAGAATTCGTAAAGTCCTCGCCAAAGAAGGACCCTGCAGAATAGGGACACTGAACAAACCAAACGGCGATAAGGCCGAAACAGAAGAGCAGGTTCTCAAACACCTCTTAGAGGTGCACTTTCCCGGCTCTAAGACCATTCACACCCAGACTGGGGGGAAATGTGTGGAACTGAGCTATGCTCAGATACCTAACTTAAGAGCGTGGAAAGAAGACTGGAACCTCGCACGGAAAATAATTCAAGTCCCAAAAATTCGATGGGCCATCGAATCCTTCAAACCCTTTAAATCGGCGGGCACGGACGGCATTTTCCCGGCACTGTTACAACAGGGCCTGGAGCCGCTGTCCCCAATTTTATGTACCCTACTAAGGGCTACCTTAGCTACGGGTTACATACCAAATAGCTGGAGAGAGGCTCGGGTGGTTTTCATTCCTAAACAGGGCAAGGCGTCCTACAGGGAAGCGAAGTCATACCGGCCCATCAGCCTTACCTCTTTTCTTCTCAAAACTTTAGAGAAGATAATTGACAGACATTTGAGGGACTCCGTATTGGCAAAGCTGCCTCTAAACGAGAACCAATATGGCTATCAACCTGGAAAATCTTGTGAGCAAGCTATTCATGAGCTTGCCCGGCGAGCGGAAATTGCCTTAAGCAACAAAGAAGTCGCGCTAGCTACCTTCCTTGATATAGAGGGCGCCTTTGACAGGGCGTCCTTTCTGTCGATGGGTAGGGAACTTCAAAGACGTGGAGTCGAGCCAACGGTGACAAGGTGGATCGACACCATGATAAGAAACAGGATGGTTCATGTGTCACAGAACCTCTGCACCATAAAGGCCACCGTGGCAGCTGGCTGCCCACAGGGCGGAGTGCTGTCACCCTTGCTGTGGTGCCTGGTGGTGGATGGCCTTCTCTGCGATATTCGGACGGCGGGCTTTCACGCACAGGGCTATGCCGATGACATCACCATCATGATCTGCGGCAAGTTCGAGGGCGTGATATCCGAGAGGATGCAAGTCGCACTCGGACTCGTGGAAATGTGGTGCAAAAGAGAAGGGTTAACTGTTAACCCTAGAAAAACGACCATGATCGCGTTCACTCGAAGAAGGAAGCTTTCCAGACTTCAGTGTCCGACCATCTTCGGCTCAAAGATACCCGTATCCTCTGAGGTCAAATACCTGGGGGTGACTCTGGACGCCAAATTGACGTACAAACCACACCTGGAACAGGTAACAAACAAAGCCACGAAGGCCTTTTGGGCCTGCAGAGGAATGTTTGGCAAAACGTGGGGGCCTCTATAACTTACGCAGCGTTGGTCCGGTGGCACAAAGCTAGTTTGGGCTATGCAGCCAACGCACTCAGTAAAGTCCAGAGGATTGCCTGTTTAGGCATCACTGAAGCCATGTCTTCGACGCCGACTGCGGCGATGGAGGTGATCCTTGGGCTTCCTCCGCTGCAGCTTGTGTTGTGGTCGGAGGCAGTTTTAGGGGCCTACGGAGCAAAATGTAGTGGATGCAGTGATTTCTCCGGTAGAACGGGGGATCATACCGGCATCTTCACCTACATAGAGCAGACAGTACCACTGTCCATGAGGGCGGACAAGATCCCGCTCACTTTCAGTTTCAGTGGGAGATACAACGTAAACATCTCTAACATCGCCTCTAAAACGCCTAACGGCACGGGAATTGGAAGTTGGAAAGAAGGTGAAACCGAGGGTGAAGCCTTCAGCCTAGGGAGCTCCGCGTCCATCTTCCAAGCCGAAGTAATCGCAATCCAGACCTGCGCGGAAGGCATTTTAAACTGCCCGCAGGTTAATGGAGCAGTGGAAATTCTCTCTGACAGTCAGCCTGCCCTTAAGGCACTACAGGCTGTCAGGTTCGATTCCGAGGCAGTGCTACACTGCCATAAGACTCTGGCGGAACGCCTCAATACAACACTGAGATGGGTGCCAGGTCACTCTGGAATCAGAGGTAACGAAATGGCTGACAAATTAGCTAGAGGCGCCAGTGAGAGACCACTCGTGGGTCCAGAACGTACATGTGGGAACTCCTATGGCAGCATCAAAGCCTTTGTCAGATCTGAACTCGCTGTTAGGTATTGCTCCTACTGGAATGCACTTGCCGGCATGAGACACTGCAAAATTTTCGGGATTCGCCCGTATCATGAAAAACTGCGCAAAGCAGTTTCCATGAGCAGGGTCAGGTTGAGGTTATTCACAGGAATCTTAACCGGTCACTGCGCGCTGAACAAACACGTGCATCGCATGGGCATAGTAAACTCTCCCCTATGCAGAAACTGTGGGAATGCGGAGGAAACTCCAATCCATCTTCTTGCCGACTGCTCGACAGTGGACAGGGAGAGGCGGAGTTACTTCGGGATCGGGCGTCTGGACGATCCTGGACTAAGAAAATTAACTCTCGACCAGGCTGCGGACTTTTTCGTCCGAGTGCAACCTGGCCAAGAGGAGTAAAACAGCACGGGGGCACAATAGGTCTTTCTTATGGCCGAGTTTGCCTTTACGGCTCGTCCGCTTGTGCAGTCCCCGTGGTCGTACATAATAAAATTGTTAGATTCATTCCAATTATATATAAAAAAAATACAAAATTTTATTTTATTCGTATATAAAAATACTTTAATTTTCAAGTAAACAGGTAAACAGGGTAAATAGATGTAAAACACTCTGTATATTATACACGAAACATGGTAATATAGTGTGTACGGTACTTATTCTGAAACAAGAAAATAGTTCCGGCGTACGGATTACTCAATTCCATGTCGACCTGACATGCAGAAATACGATTTTCATTTCCCTGTCATGTCTTAAATAATCAAACTCATGCTTCTATGAAATATAAAACTCATATAAAGCATGGTAAGCTAAAAATGTCTTTGTGCCATTTACCTTCCCATTCGTTTAATTCCGATTTCATTATACTTTTCTCAGAAAATGTAGCATATTCTCTGTTCATTCACTAGCTTATATTACTGTACAAAATCATTGAGTACGATGCATACATTTGTATATCCAGTAATCCCGGACGTTCACACATACTCGTGATATTTCCCCAGTGTTGATGGTTGATCTCTCAAGCTATTCAACTACAATCTTCTACATCCCATATATAAAAATGTTTATGCTAGCGAATCTGCTACAAACAGATTATGCATGAATTCTTCGAATTTAATATATCTGCATTACTTAATCTTTAAAGGAAAATATTAGATCTACAGTATAGTCACGTAACCTATATTTATATTCAAACTCCAATGCGTTTCAGAATGTAGAAGAAAGACGCAGAAAAATATGTAACTTGTGACTTCTCAGTGGGAGAAGGGTATTACTCTTTCGTTCCGGACGAGAATCGTTCTTCCCATTTTGAAATTAGATCCGCACTCATTTATGAATATTCATGGGACGTACAATTTGTCAACTGACATTATGATTAATATCTAGTTATTAGTATACGAAGTGCAGAACAAACAGGAAAAATTCCAATAAAACTATTCTTGGAAAAGTTATATCGTCCGACGAAGTAGACGGCGGATGCTACGACAAATTCTCAACGAACGTGATACAAAGGAAAAACTTTTATAATAAATTGAAAAATACAGATTAATTTATTATTCCCTCCAGATTTCTACGACCGTATATTTCGGACGCTGTGCTTCTTCAGAGTCGACGCTAGTTAATTCTTCCCTGCGTGTAGATTTTTTCAATAAAGCTCCTTAATTTATATTAACTAGAGAATAATTCTAATTTATCATAAATATCTAACCAGATATAGATAACAGTTATAGCAATTATTAGATACCATTCTTGCATTTCTTGACGTAAAATGTTACTTTAGCACTTTGGATGCATTTATTGGACGGAAGAAATATATCGAAAAGTTGGAAAGGGAAGATAAAATTATCGAGAATGGAGAGCACCGCGTACCTATCATGTATACTACCATGAATACTACCACACTACTATATGATAACATAAAAACTATACAGTGGTTTGCCAAAGCTAAGCTTCTTTAGAAATTGGTTTACAGAAATGACATTCGATACCCCTTGGAGGAAACTTTCAATTCGTATATAACACTATAGCAATGCATCAAGGCAATCTGCATTATCTTGAATTTTAACTGAATTTAAAACTCCGCCGAATGTGAAAGATGTGAGGTTACGTTTGTTTGTTGTTGTTACGTTTCTGGGATTAATTCCTAAGCATATATACAGAGTGGTGCAACCAAGATGGGGTGGACGATTGTAACTAAACGATGAGGAATTTCGAAAAACCTTTCTGGAATTAGATTGATGGCTACATGGACTACGTTTTGAAAATATTCTCGTTATACATATACATATAAATATATATAAAAAAATTAAGTGTATGATTGAATGTGCCATACTCTTCGGTAAAATAATGGTCTACACTCAACTTGAAATTATTCACCATTATACAGGGTGATCGAGTTTTGTAAATCCAATTCGAACTTATTTTTTTCAAATGGAACACCCTGTATATTATTTTTCTGTGTTAAAGAGCACTTTATCAGCTTTCCAAAAATGCCATACATGTCAACCTTTTGACTGACGGTTTTTAAGCAAATTGACCGCAAATGTAATTTTTTGAGATTTGTTACGTTTAAAGATTTAAAGTCATCAGGTGATGACGCATGCATATAATCCATAATAAACAAACAATAAAAACTCAGTATGCACAAAATATAAAAATGTTAAGTAGATTTAATGATAATGAAAACCATTGGTAACAAAAATTACAATATTGGTAACTATTAAACAATACTACAATAGATGTTCAAACAATTCGCCGTTTAAATGCAGACACATTTCGAGCCGACTGATAAATGATAGCTTAAATTTTTGTAAAATGCGTTCCGAAATATTGTAAAAACTCCGCCTTATTCTGGCCTTCATATTCTCTACTGTTGTAGGAATGTCTTTATAAACATCATATTTAACATGCCCCCACAAAAAAAATCTATTGGTGACAGATCGGGTGATCTCGGTGGCCACGCAATTGGTCCACCGCGTCCGATCCAGCGATTTGCTTTCTATACTCCATTCAACTTAAGAGTGCAGTAGTTGGCGCCACAATCGGCGTTGGTTTTACACTAGAGAATTTAAATATACCGCACAATGCAAAATCGACATTGACGTAGGTTAACCTTCAAATGCGGCAAATATATTACAACGTATGTATATTTTAGCTAATAATGTCTATATAACATTATGAATCAATACATTTCTGTTTTTTTAAGTTTTGTTAAACTTTTTTACAGGTTCTTATAGGCAATTAATGATAAGATTGATTTTTAAAACGTAAAATTTATGTTCGTAAAATATATATATATTGTTATTCAGACTATGTATAGAAATAGTATATAAGATGTATGACTATGTTATATTTATTAATATTTAAGTATAGAAACACAATAATTGTATAGACAATGTATTTTTCAAGTTTATTGTACATAAGAAATATTTTTAAATATTTATATGATATACTCCTAATACGCAAAAATCCAAATCATACATCGTATTTTCTTCTGCGATAGAATGTTTGATGCAATTAGTCCAGACTTCAGCAGTGACATGATTAACTCCATCCAATAATAGAGTTTTTACTTCCGCTAACTTAAAAGTTCTATTATTAGTAACATGATGCTTCACTTGAGCTCATATTAATTCGGTGGGATTCAAATTACAATGATACGGGGGCAATCATAATATTGTGCAAACACTTTCTGCTACTATTTTGTCAATAATGTATGTAATAGGATTGTCAGTAATATATTTTTTTAGTAAGTTCCAGTAATTTAACTTTTAATAAAGAATTATCAACAATTCCTTTTAAATTAAGCCATTCAACTAATGCTTCCTTTTTCCAAAGTGTCTCCGTAAAAGAATATCTTGTCGCTCCATTAGCACACTTTCTCGGTTGTGTTTCACGCACATAAATCCTAATTTTTTGAGAATTTTCCATAATGTTGTTCGCTTAAAGTCTGGCAAATTCTCATCTGCATTAACAACCTACAAACATTAATTAGATCATGCTAATGTTAATTCAAATATATTTCGCTCAATATTTTTGTACACGTAGGTGATTCATTTTTCAAGAAAAAGGAATGCACTTCTCTTCGGATTGCTGACCGCTGGCCTTCATCCAAATCTTTCTTTGAAGGTGAATGAGACACACCTGTGGTATCTATATCCTTCACAATATTCTATACTGTTCTCTTTCCAAGTCCAAGTTGTTTCGCAGTCAATGTAATAGAAGCTGGCTGTGAATTGTTCTGCTTCTGTTACAAATATAAATCATATGCTATTTGCCTCTGCCTACTACTTATACGTTTTCCTGAAGGATTTTTTTAGGATCCTTCAAGTGTAATAGTAATATTACATGAATACGGATAATAATAGATACCTTGAATTTGCAAGTAATACTGAAAAGAACTTTGCTTTTAATTTAAGGTACTTGCAAAATTTGAAAATACAAAGAAAAACGTAAGGAAATAACACAATACAGCAAATATATACGAACAAAACAGCATAAACAAATTTGACGTATCGGTTTTAACCTCAAATTTCATACGTGTAAGAACAGTATTTTACATACTGTGTACGTGCCTCGATAATTGACCAATCACAAGCCGCGAAATAAGGTCCTATCTTTTCTAACGCTGCACTCTTAAAGTGAATGATGTATAGTTATCGAGATAAGCTCTTAGGTTTCTGTGGTAATGAGGGGAGCTCCATCGTGTTGAAACTAAAATTCTTGCTCTCAAATTTAGAGTTTCTAGAAGTAGTGGCAACTCATTTCTAAGAAAATTTAGATATGCTTCGCCAGTTAACCGTTCTTTAAAAAAGCAAGGTCCTATTACACCCGAGCCAATTATTCCACCCCAGACGTTTATCGACCATTTCTTTTGATTGTCAGTTTGACGAATCCAGTGTGGATTTTCTACAGAATAATAATGCATGTTATGCCGGTTAGCCATTCCATTGCTTTTAAAAATAGCCTCATCAGTAAACATTACATTATCGATGAAATTTGGATCATCCCAAATCTTATTTAAAAGTAAAATTGAGAATAATTATCTATTAGCATAGTCGCGATCGTAAAGTTGCTGGTGCAATTCCATATGATATGGATGATATTTATATTTTTAAAATCCTTTTAATGCTGGTACGTTCAATGCCAGACACTCTTTCAATTCCAGAGGTACTTTCTTGAGGATTTTATTCAACTGCTAATAACACCGTCAACTGATTTGCTTCATTTGTGACAGATTTGTTAATTACTTTACGTTTTGTAAATGCAACGTTTCCTGTTCGTTGATATCTCTCCAATAAACTCCGAAATGCATCAGGTCTTGGCTTTCTTTCGTATTCCGGATATCGGGATGCATATATTCTACTAGCCAACAGTGGGCATTTTTGGTATTCGCCCAGTATAAACACCATATTTACCAATTCCTCTGTAGTCAGAGTCATTTCTATTGAATAATTAATAATAAATCAAGAATAAATCACAAATAGAGAATTTAATGTTTTAACAGGGATGACAGTAACTGATTCACTTGTTAAGATTTGCAGCATCTTTATTAAAATACTAACTTGATGAGTTTTTTGATGACTTTAAATGTTTACACGTAACAAATCTCAAAAAATTACATTTGCGGTCAATTTGCTTAAAAACCGTCAGTCAAAAGGGTAACATGTATGGCATTTTTGGAAAGCTGATAAAGTACTCTTTAACACATAAAAATAATATACAGGGTGTTTCATTTGAAAAAGTAAGTTCGAATTGGATTTACAAAACTCGTTCACCCTGTATAATAGTGAATAATTTCAAGTTGAGTGCAGGCCATTATTTTACCAAAGACTATGGCACGTTCAATAATACATTTAATTTTTTAATATTCACATCCGGTTTTGGTATAAAATGGACGGACATTGTAGCGTTTTTTCAACTTTAATCGCTTTCTCTCCGTAATTATGGGTTTTAGACCCAACTAATGTTATATCAAATTGTTTGTATTAATTAGAAAAATTGATTGGAATATTCTAATACCGAGTGTTCCATTTAAAAAAATATAAGTTTGGTTCGTCACCGACTGGTTCGATCACCCTGTATAAAATAGATATTTTTAAAGCGTAGCCCATGTAGCCATCAATCAAATTCCAGAAAGGTTTTTCGAAATTCCTCATCGTTTAGTTACAATCGTCCACCCCATCTTGGTTGCACCACCCTGTATATATATATATTTTTTTTTTTGCCTTCTGGACATCTCACTTACACATGACATTGCATCTGATTTTAAAATATTATTCTACATTTATTGTTCGTAACGTCCCATTTACAAGGTTTTAAACAAATATAACATATTAAATTTAGTGACAAAGTACATACCATTCTCAAAATCAGTTAATAATAGGTGTATATAATTACTACACTGTGCATTAATGCCTGAAGCAAGTTTCAATGTCTACATAAATTTAAAGTAAAGCCCAATGTAAGTTTTTCACAGTCAAATTTAAAACTTGTTAAAATTTATTAGTGTTTGTTAATAAATAGGTCTGAGGAAGGAGAAAATTAGTCTCCGAAACGTCACAAGGCTAAAATACTTGTTTTATTAAAAAACTAAACCCGAATTCTGTGTTAATCACAGTAATTTCATTACATCTATATATATATATATATATTCCACTCAACTTGGTTATATATATATATTCATTGATAAGGTAATTATCTTATTATCTATAAGTATATATATATTACCTTATCAATGAAATTCAATATAAAAATCTAACCAAACGTAATTCTGCCACCTCTCGAATATATGGTATTCCCGAAATACACAAAGATGGTTGCCCATTAAGACCAATTATTAGCAACTTAGACGGACACACTAAACATCTTGCCAAGTTCCTGGCTGATACGCTTAATAATGCCTTTATCGATTATAATGAATTTCGGGTTCAAGACTCTTTTGTCTTCTCTGAAAGAGTTAATGGCCTTTCAATCCCCCAAATTATAATCTTGTTTCGTTTGATGTAGTGAGTCTTCTTACCAACATACCTATTGAGTATTTTATCAATATGATAGAAGATAATTGGGGCCTTCTTGACCCCATCACTCGAATACCTAAAGATAACTTCATTAAATTGTTAACGTGGGTATTTAACTCAGTATATTTCAAATATGAAGGGGGTTATTACCTTCAGATTCATGGGACACCAATGGGAAGCCCACTGTCGCCTATAGTAGCCGATATAGTGATGAATACCGTACTCAAAAAAATCAACAGTCAAGTCCCTTTCAAATTCATCTTCCTGTATCAATATGTTGATGATTTGGCTTGTGTTTTACCTTCAAATGAAATTATTAATACTTTAAATTTGTTTAATAATATCAATGATAAACTAAAGTTTATTTACGAAGTTGAACAGGATGGTTGCCTACCTTTTCTGCATAGACACGATTATATAACTCATTTGAAATTTAGCCAATAGCAATTACAAATTTTACATAGTTACCATGTATTGATAAGTGAATATACTCTTGACGACGTGATATAATCATTTTGGTGTTTCGCTTCCTCCAACAATATGACTTTTGTCATGGTAACAAGTGTTTTGAAGTTTGTTGATAAACGTCAAAAATATATTCAGCAATTTTCATAATGTTTTTTTCGACATGCAACGCTTTGGTATAAGCTCGGGGACTGAAATAGATAAAGAAATTGAAGAGTTGACACCGCAAAATACCGTTAAAACACATAAATATGTTTGGAAACAGTTCACCGAATTTTGTGAACAGCGAAATTACATAAACTTTGTGCTCAAACTTCTGTCGAACAATTAGCAAGTATTTTGAATTTCGTTAGTTAATTCTTTATATAATCGTAACGAATACCACTCGAGCAAACGAAAATAATCATTATATAGCCTCTTCACTCGACGTACATCCTTAGTAGAATACGTCTCGTGACTCGAAAATATAATCGCCCTCAAACTCCAATAGATTGCTTAATTTCAATTCAGCCTGTCCCATTAAATATAAAGCCAATTTGGTCTTAGCTATGAAAAATCGCATTGAAAAAATTAGTCATAAAGATTTCATTAATGATGACTTACACATACTTCACGACATCTTGCGGAAGAATGACTTCCCATCACACTTTACCAAACGGCTACTTTTTTCAACCAGCCACAAAAAGCACGTTGCCTGTATGATCGATAATGCCGGTACTGCAAGCACTACTGACCATCTTAAATATAAATCTTTAATTTATGTACCCGGACTTACCGATCGTATCAGGCAACTATTTAAGAATACATCCGTCAAAATAGCCTTTACTTCGGCTGTTCCCTGTAGTAGGTTTTTCTCCAAGCTTAAATCACCCTTACCAACAGACCAACGCAACCAAATAGTAAGTAGCTGTCAAATGTAGAGACTGTCAAAACTTTTACGTCGGGCAAACAACCCAACGTTGGAGGGAGCGCAAAACACAACATAGAAGTGATTCCCGGGTACAGCCCAAAAAGTGCGCCTTAGCCTCCCACATTAATAAAACTAAACACACAGTTGACCTTGACAATCCAACCTTTTTATTCACAGAAAATAATTACTGTAAAAGAATGGTTTTGGAAAATTTGGCTATAATCAAAATTACTAACAATTTGAATACTAAAGAACAATCATCCTTGTTATCTAACATTTATATTAATATTATAAATAACATTAAATTACATATCGAATAGAAAAAAAAATTTACCTCATTACTTTTCAGTCCAGCCTAGTATGGTCACAGTTGTTTCCTTTAAAATATTTTTCATTTTCAATAAATATATTTTTTGTTTGTTCTATCCTTTACATTCAAATGTACACCTACACGACGTGTGTTCTCTCTCTGTCGTGCCCAACTATTCGATTTATCATTTTAATATTTTAACTTGTTCGTGTATGTTTGTCTTGGTCAATGTGAATAATTTTAATTAATTTACAATTTCAATTTAATTCAATTACTGCACATTACTTCAGTTACAAACTGTGCATATTTTAAGTATCAAAATAGGTACTTTTTCTTAACCATTAACGACCATGAGTTTTTCTGCTCTCAATTATTTCAAATGAATTGAAGTCTACTGTAAGTTAAAAAAAATTATTTTTACTTTCAACTTTATTATAATTAACGATTTAATGTAGGTCTGAAGAAGGTGAAAATATACTCGCAGAAACTGTCACGTTGACTTAAACAGTTCTTTAATTTCAAATCAAACCCAAATTCTGCTCTTGTTAGCAGTAAAGAATTTACCTATATACATATACAGGGCAATCCAAATTAAGTGTTCACCATTGATAACTTTGTTATTATTCAAGATACAAGACTGTTTAAATTAGCAAACTTGTACTACTTTTAACGCTCTTTAAGATGGAAGAATTAATAAAACAAATGCGCAGCGTTTTCGAGTTTTGCCGAAAAATATGTTTTTTCTCAAATGGAAACCCCTGTATATTATATCATTTTCTGCTAGAACTTTAATTTTTAAACAAAAAATCTTATAAGACATTTTTTACTGCGATTAAAAATACTTGAGTTATAATGAATAAACGAAAACAGCTAAATAAGTTTTATAACCTTTATTTTATACATAAACGTATCATTAAAAGAAAATAAAAATTACTGATTTTTTCATAGAAGATGCTCAAAAATACCTCCTTGTTCAATACATTGTTGTACACGCTTTCGAACTTCTCGAATTGCTTAGCTGTTTTTATTTAGTCATTATAACTCAAGTATTTTTAATCCCAGTAAAAAATTTCTTATAAGATTTTTTGTTTAAATATTAAAGTTCTAGCAGAAAATGATATAATATACAGGGGTTTCCATTTGAAAAAAACATATTTTTCGGTAAAACTTGAAAACGCGCTGCGCATTTGTTTTTTTTATTCTTCCATCTTAAAGAGCGTTAAAAGTACTATAAGTTTGCTCATTTAAACAGTCTTGTATCTTTAATAATAACGAAGTTACCAATGGTGAACACTTAATTAGGATTGACCTGTATATATATACAGGATCGCTGATATGTACGGAAACGGTCGATTATTGGGTAAAATATACGAGATACCGGAAAAAGTTAAATACAAAAGTTTTAGGGTTTTTAAATGCTTATTAGCTAAGAATAATTTAAAGTATAAAGGGTCGGTAGTAAAGTCGTGGCACGTCAAAGTTACATTTTTTTTAATGGAACCACCTGTATATTATTAGATAATTCAATTCCCTCTTCTATTTTAAGTAAAAATTGTAATACACATAATGTACCTAAATCCAACCGTTTCCGAGTTATCGATCTTTAAAAATATTACTTAAATAAAATCTAGGTACCTAAGTAGGCCATGACGCACCTTAAAAATGTCATAGCACCTTATAAAATAGGACTGTAAACCTAAATTTTACAATTACATACTTGTTTTTTTCAAAAACAAGCGATACCTAGATTTTATTTAAGTAATATTTTCAAAAGTCGATAACTCGGAAACGGTTGGATTTAGGTGCATTATGTGTGTTACAATTTTTACTTAAGATTGAAGAAAGAATTGAATTATTTAATAATATACAGGTAATTACGTTTAAAAAAATGTAACTTTGACGTGCCACGACTTTACCACCGACCCTGTATACTTAAAATTATTCTTATCTAATAATCATTTAAAAACCCTAAAACTTTTGTATTCAACTTTTTTCCGGTATCTCGTATATTTTACCCAATAATCGACCGTTTCCATACATATCAGCGACCCTGTATATATGTATATTAAAATAAAGTTCGGAATGATAAAGTTGCTGACACTTATCACACATATATGTATATATATATATTAGCCTCCCAAAACTTATAACAATCTAACACTGGATAGCTGGATGATGAGAAATTCTGGTAAAATGATTTAAATTTATAAATTTGCAGGATGCTGCTCCTAAAGGGGCTATGACTCCTTCTGTAAGCATAGCAACATAAACATAGCAAGTAAAGCTAGTCATAGCACATTACATAGTCCATCACGTAACGCGTTTTTCAAAAACTTTCGTTGAATCTTCTGATGAATCAGAGGCTGAAATTAAATTGAAGGACTCCGACACCAATGAAGACTTCATTTAAGAGATGCTCTATCCAAATTAAAGTTATGAGCTGGAAAACTTAGCTTGTGAACTAAATGTAGAATATAGAAAAGAGAAAAAAAAACTACTTTGGTACAATCATCACCTCAATAGAAAAACATAATTAATTCAAAATTCATTTGGCAAGGAAAAATATTAAATTAATGATCAGTTTTGTAAGCCACAAACTTGTGATGTTTCTTTAATTTCCGTAAACATTATAAAGCAAATTCTATTTCCACCAATATTTTGCAAATTTGGTTTTTTAAACGATAATTAATACTATAGTAACGGATGCAAAATTAATAGCTTCACTGAAAATCAGTCGCACTATTATTGTCCTCCATATATAAATATGTGGCACGGTAAATAGAAGGTCAAAATCTATTTATCTGTTATAATGCATTAATTTGACAGAGCATGAAATCTTCTCCGAAATACACTATTTTAACTGTTGTAGTTTTCGAATTTCACCAATCAGAAGTGCATTACTAACGGCGCTATTCTTGCCAGTTCTATTTGTTTATCACCATAGAGTTACATGTTAAATACGTTTATTTATCTATGACAAAAGTATAGGTAGTACTCCCTCTTATATTGCCATTTATTTTGCTCTATGAAAGACGATTTTTCTTGACTTAGTATGATTTTAATCTCCACACGTTTTTTGTGCTATTACCGACCAATGCGCTGACTTCTTGCACGTGTTGCACATTCGACAATGCCGGTTCTGTGTCTGACTCTCTCCATTACTAACTTCAATAAAGCTTTTTGTAGGATGAATGAGAAAAATCTTAATGAGATTTCCGGTATGATGGAGTGTATAGGGCAAATGTTACACGCGAGGTACCTTTTTAATATCTAACGCGGCTCGCTCAAAGTGCTACAAGTATATGCGAGTTCTCTGAAGCAAATGTATACATAACATACGTCTTTACAACCTTACGATATTAAAAATTTTCACTGCAGATCCTCGCCAATAGCTACACTGTACGCTCATACGTTAGTAGAGAAAATAATTCTCAATATCCCTAGGTAGTGCAGATATTAGAAGTAGACATTTTTCAATATCTTTTCCACGGTGTTTCGCAGTTGCACATCTAACTTATTATTCATGTAATATCGCACGACAGAAGCAAATACGTGCGTGTAGCATTGCTAAAAAATTGATACGAAATGAAATTTTTCTATAGAAATCATTTTCATGCTGATTCTTTATTTCAAGCAGGAATTTAATATCTACGACTCAAACAAAATTAATAGCTAATCGTCTGCCATACACAGACCTACATAGATCTGTAATATATTATTTATAGGCTATCATTAGTTCACTATTTTAGGAGTACAAGTGTTTCAAGCGCAACATCATGTTTTCATCAGCAAGCACTGAACCCACTGATTCTCCTATGGTTAGATATACAAAAACTAACTACAAAGAACACCTCATTTAACACAGCAAAAATTTGTGTTTGAAAATAGTTTACTTAGCGATAATTCTCTTGCTGTGAAACGATTGAGACTAAAAAATAATTTCTTAAAAACCAAATTAATAGATACGCATTTTTAATGCTCCGTAGTAATTTAGTATAAATTCTGGAAATCTCACCATACGTCGCGATAAGTTGAAATGGTTTCTTAATACTGCATCCCGGTTTATTGGCCAGCTTAATGTCTCTTCTAAGTGTTGCGACAAAAAATCGTTGACGTAGCTTCAAGATTGAACTATGAACTAATGAACAAAATGCAAGTAACCTAAATAGCTTGTTTAACAAAAACAAAATTTAATTTAGTTTTGAATACGAAACATTTTCATAAGCTTCATATATAGAAAAACAAATGTGAATAATTGAATCTTATTATTATTATGATTTCTTCTTTACAATTTATCTTAACTAATAACTGATACTAAGACCATAAGTGAGAGGAAGTAATAAAATACGGTAACTTTCAATTTTGTAAACCACAGAATTCATGTATGACTTTAACGGGAAAAGTTTATCGGTGTTTTATTCCAATGTTCACCGCACGTATAGCGAATACCTCCATTTATGTTTCCAGCTGAAATAGCTATAATTCAGTAAGAGAAGCAATAGGCGTTGGGTCAGCCATATAAATTGTCTACGGAACCGTTATTTCTTGTATGCGGATGTTAACCTAAATGTATGCTCATTACTCCAATGTGGAGACATAAAAACCAGATACGAAACTTTATTAAAGAATTACAAGTCCAAGATGATAGAGTCCCTTAATAAAAGAAAAAAACCATTTTAATATAAACACGAAGATTTAATCTTATTAAAGTTCCCGCACGCGAAAATAGAAATCCATTTTTAATCAAAGATGTAAAAAAAGGACATTTAGCTAAACCGTAAAACAGAGAAAGAAATATTTGCTAGTAATTATTTAGGATAAAACGGCAAGGCTAAAATTAAGTGAATGTTTTATGGTTACCAAAAATCCACCAATCCACACACAGGACGGGCCTTGCTGGAGCTAACACTGGCCCAAATTTGTTGTCCTGGAGTAAAGATATGAATATCACCTCTGTGAACTTGTTTTCAGAATCTCGATTACCACCTTCTGGCGGAAATTATAAGTTTAATTTCTAATTGTGAGTATTTTCAAATTCATGCGCTTTTTTAACCTTCTATATCACTGTTATCTGGTCATTAAGCATTTGCAGGCAAGGGTTTCGCATGTGTGCCAGGTCTTGGATCTTGCATTACGATGATGCCTCTAATCACACCTGAATGTGAGTTAGGGAATGTTTGGCAGAGAAAAACATTCCAGTCCGTGTACCTCTACAGTCCAGACATGGCTTCATATAATTAGTTTTGTTTTCCAAGAAAATTTCTGGAGACTTATGGAGCAACAGATAACTAATGTTAAAATCTTCAAGAAACTACTACTAAATGTATAGTTATCTTATACAGGGTCCGGCAGAGAAACCTGACGGTTTTCTAATTTAAATTACAATAAACGAATGATTTGCATACATTATTTAATAAGAGAATCATTGTATGTATGTATATCTCAAAGCATTTTTGTTATATTAATCACTTTTTGAAGATGACTATA
This sequence comes from Holotrichia oblita, assembly GCA_023690525.1. Lineage (NCBI taxonomy): Eukaryota > Metazoa > Arthropoda > Insecta > Coleoptera > Scarabaeidae > Holotrichia > Holotrichia oblita. The sequence continues at coordinate 37,701,006 of CM043018.1, read as the reverse complement.
TCACTCACATATCTGTCAACCAATCACACAGTTGGAATTTCTTAGCAACAGCCAATGACATTCGTTTTATAGCGAAAAAATCACGTGTGAATTTTAATAAGTGATAAAATCACTTGTGGTTTTATCAATACAAATGGAGTACTGTCAAAACGGCTCATTTTCACTCACAATGCTCGCAATTATTACACAAAGCAAATCTTGTTTATTTTTTTTGTTTCCTCTTCTTCTGAGTTACCAGCCAAATATATGGCAAAATGAACACAACTAAGAGAGTAAATTACGAAAATATCCGATAACTG
>CM043018.1:37419286-37700207 GCA_023690525.1 Holotrichia oblita | reverse complement strand
AGCTGAGCGCAATGCCGATGTATGGAACAACCGGAGAGAGAGAAAGAGTAAAAAATGTATGAGGTGTATGTACGAGGGGTTGTTTGAATTTATTCCGTTTTATTTCTATTATCTTTCCACGGAATCAATTTTTTATAAACGCAGTCTTAAAGATTGATTTCCTGGAACTGATATTTCTATCTGGAAATTAAAACTGACAACATCGTTTAACTATGTAAAGCATTCTTGTTAAGTATTGAACAATTGTTTTTTTTTTTGTCTGTGTTATGGGACCACATATTATGTGGTCTCATAACACAGACTTGTACTGCATTTATAGGAAGTATGGGGGAAGTAACGGAGATTATGTAACCTATGCATTTACCAAGGCAATAGAGGTTTCAGTGAATCAGTAAAATTTTATACAATATCAAAATCACAATCATTGTTTACTTATACCGACAGTGTTATACTAAGTTTAAGTCTTCGTCTCAAAAAATGCACGAGTAAAAAACTATTAAAACCTACATCTCACGTTCAATGTTAATGATTAACATTAATTAAACAGACAAACGAGTATTTAACCATAAAATGTGAAAGAACACACAGAAGTAATAAACGCAAAATTGTCGATTTTGCTTATCAATATTTTATCACTCAACCAAGAATTCACTCAATAGTAAGCAATAACTTGTTAATATCGTGCTTGTACTTATGCAAAGGTAGCATCCTATATCTAAAGAGGAGCTTACAGGATAATTGGTTGATAATTGGGAGCTTTTTCTGTGGCTATTAGTTACGTTTTGGTGTTAATAGTACATAGTTGTTGCGGGTATTAGTATATAATAATTGGTGTCGTTGAGGTAAACGGGGCACCCTCCTGAGACCTTACGAAAGGACTAAACTCGAAAAGGGGGGTGCCGATCGACGGGAAAAGGATTTTTCTAATCAACTGTCTAGGTTTCGCCGCAGACCAACGTCCGAATCCTGTAAGATTAGCAAACGAATTAAAAATTCGCGTTGGAGCGGACTTTGAGCGCTTATATCTCCCGAACGGTTAACGCTACGCCAAAACTATTCATGTCCGAACATATTCTCCTCGACGAGTACTTGGTTATTTTGGGGAAAAAATTTTTTTCCGATTAAAACTAAAAAATACAGCGTCGGGGCGCCGACGCCCAATAAGACGACGCTTTCCCAGACGTGACCGCCGAACCGGCCGTATTTATAATGACGATTTCCAAAATTTCAAAGTTCCAACGCCTTTCTAAACCGCTTATTTTTTGATAAACGTCGCCAAAATTCCTCAAAACAGATAGGTACTAGATATTTCTATATGAGAATATGATATCTCGAATTTACGAGCTCCTGTGGCGCATCGGAACGGACGGTGGCCCACGGCGCTAGAGGTACGGCGTTCAAATCTCGACGAGGGATACTATGGTTTTTTTCTTTGGTTTTTTGTTTTTTTTTATTAATGATTGAAAAGAATAATATATAAAATAAAGAAGTCTTCATTTCAACGGCGACGAAACACAAGAAATAATAATTAAAAAAACACGATGAATCATTAAATGCGTTAAAGAATTTCCAATTTTTTACAATTGTCCGATTGGAAAAACGTTATTATTTATACTAAAAATCGTTTCTTATTTTGTGGTTCAATAAATACCACAAGTAGTAATAATTACAAACATCTCTCCATGTCTAAAAGTAATTTAAAAATATGAAACAAGTAAGAATAGTTTAATTATCTGTATGTCAGTGTATTATCGAGATTATACTAAGTATATATCTACATATTTTCGAAAGAGCTAAAAAGTCTTATTTGTATACATTCAGGGAAATTGAATGTCAATATTTTAGGGAACGATTTTATGATGTATTTTAAAAAGGAAACTTATATAAACTTATATATGAACGTGTGACCTAAACGTCTGTCAAAGTAGGTAGCTGAAATTCCGTACGAACGCCACTGGTGGAATTAAAAAAAAATGGGGAACACTCAATAATGCCTCTTGATACATACTACACGTATACCACGTTTCATTAAAATATCTAAAGTGGTATTACAGGAATTAATAAAAAACTATTTATTTTCGAAAACTTTATCACCCTGTATCTCAAAAGTTAAGACCTTTAGGTCATATGTTCATATGAAGTTTTCTCTTTAACATGACGAGTAGTATACGGTCCCGCTACCTCAGCAAAAAAAAAAAAAACTATTTATTTTCGAAAACTTTATCACCCTGTATCTCAAAAGCTAAGACCTTTAGGTCATATGTTCATATGAAGTTTTCTTTTTATCATGACGACTAATATACGATCCCGCTACGTCCAGCAAAAAAAAAAAAAAAAAAAAAAAATCTGTAGTCAACGACTTTGACAGGTAAACATTGAAATTCCTAACAAATTTCCTCTCTTCTAAAAATTACGAGATTTATTTAATATTTGTACATTAACACCTATACAGTTACCCGTAAGGACTTATTTGTTACTGTAATACGTAATCCGACAGCTTTTTAATCAAGGACGTTAGTGATTTTTTCTTTTAAACTATTTAGAACACTGCGAGAAGACAAATATAGCAGGCGCGCGATTTGAATATTATGAAATAACTTAAAACATGCTGCCTCTCTAAATATACAGATATATATGTCATGATAAACACAATTGTCAATATTCTATTAGATACACATTTCATCTATAAATAATATATTCCGTTATTATTAAATAAAAAACTTGAAAGAAATATCGAATTATAAGCGTTTATAACTTCATTACGTAAAATAAATAAAGAAATACTACATTTCACCTTTTATTTATTACGAAAAAAATATATTTAAATAATAAATACGTTAAATACGTTTATTAGGTACCTACCACGTACAAAATACCATCTTTAAACCTTTCCCGGCTCTCACAATAAATCGTAGGCGGCCTCCGTTAGCCCCACTGCCGTCAAAATTTGAACTGTCAAGACGGACTTTTTATTCTGCGTTTACATCGAGATCATGAGTTGATTTTTCGGTAAAACATTTTGTGATTGTCATTAAGATAATATATACATATAATATTGAGATTAATTAAATAATCGTAGATATAACTGCACTTTACCAAATAACTTAATTGTATCTTAATAGATGGCAGCATATCTGACGTATATATGTTTAGTGCAAGGTATCAAGCGCGCAATTTGAATATTATGGTATTTCTGAACACATGTTATCTCTTCAAAAATATAAGTATATACGTCATGTTAAACACATTTGTCAATATACTAATAGATACACATTTCACCTATAAATAATATATTCCGTTATTATTAATGAAAATAGTTGAAAAAATACATCTAACGCGAAACGTGAAAAGTCAAATTGTAATCGTCAAAACCTCATTACGTAAAATAATGGAAAAAATAGTACATGACGTAATTTACTTATTACCAAAAAAATATATTTAAAAATTAAATACGTTAAAATACGTACAAAATACCATCTTTAATAACTATAGCAAAAATCATTAGGCGGCTCTCATAATAAATCGTTGACGTTAGCGCGTCTGCGATCAAAATTTGAACTGTCAAGACGGACTTTTACACTTAGAAGGTTATAGAGTTTATTAGTTCTTTTCATATTATTACTGGGAAAATTTAATTTCTTCCCAACGATATTAAAAATATTGATAAACACATTTGTCAATACTCTGTTTGATAAAATGTATAAATCGTAGAATGATGACTTAAATTCATAATTCAGCAAGTATACCGGGTAACTGCTAATGAAGCGACCATACTTTACAGTTATGTAAAATAAAGAGCGTTTCTACATAGAATGCCATTGATTTATTGAAATAGTCCGTGAAAAAAATCGATTAAAAATAAAATAAGTATGCACATTGCTTTCATACTGCTCAATTCGTATAACAATTTTTTTTTTTTTTCATTTTAGTAGTTCATTAGCTGGGACACCTTCTCGACATATTCTGTCGATTAAAAATCTGTACGAAGTAGAAAATATATACAGGGATACCTCTATCTAAGTATTTAAGAGATCAACGGTATTTTGATTTTATTATAAGTAATATTATCATTATTATTTATTTTCAAACGAATAAGAGTAAGTACGATGGGATAAAAAAGAGAGCGTTTCCCAAATAATTTTTAACACACTAAAAAATTGGTCAACCAACATACAGGGTAACTGGTAATGAAACGGTCATACTTTACAGTGTGTAAAGTAAATAGCGTTTCTACATAGAACGCCATTGACATTTATTAAAATGGTTCGTGAAAAAAAATCGACAAAATATAAAATAAGTATCGAGGCCGTAGGCCGAGTAGTGTTTAACACACTTAAAAGTTATTGAGGGAGTTTAGATTAACAGAATGCACGCATGTTTCGTGTATATTATTGTAGGTACTCAGGGCTACTGTTATATAAATAATTTTAGAGGTGGCGCTGGTTTCTGAATTAGCTTAGCTACCTTGAAGACGCTTAAAAGTTGTGGAGCGGGTTAAGATTAGCGGAAATGCTGGTCGGTGGGCCGGAAGAGTTCAGTCTAAATTCGAATACTTGGGATGGGTCAGCTTAGACCAAACTCGAAGAGTTTGGGTGGGGTCAACTAGTGATATAAATGATGTTCGTTTAATTTTCTAAAAGACTCAATATTTTGTTTGCCATACATTAATAATTGATATACCATATGATGTATACTTCGTCATAATAGCGTTGTTATTTTCAATCTATCCAATCAATTTAATAGTTCGTATAAAAATTCGAATCAACTGGATAGCATAGTCTCAAATTAATGTACCATCCGTAATTAGTAAGCGAAAATTAGTATGTTCGCACAATGTCCCTATCTACAATAGAGAGTAAATGATTTTACGTGACGTCATGCAACATTTTCAGTTTGGAATATTGGCAACTTGAAAATTTCATAGGCGTACTACTCAACTTTTGATTAATGTCAATCTAATCAGAAAATTTTCATTTGTCATTTGATTTAAATTGTAAATATTCATTATCAATAAACGTTTGCGGCAAATTTTCCTGTTTTGGAAGTATGTAAGGTAAATGAAACATTAGCATAAATAAATAAACATTAACATAAATAAAGTGTTTATTATGTTTTTCCAACTATAAAATTACTTTTCACTTCAAATAGTGTCAAGCACACGATGCAGTTCTTCTTGTTGTGATCTCTTAGGTTTCATGTCCATTACCCTCTATAATTGCATCTACATAGATTATATGTATAGCTGCTTTCTGCAAATACTAATCTTCAATTTGCCAAATAAATAGTCATTGTAAGGCGTCAAATGTGCGAAGCAGAGGGGCCGCAACATAGAACATATTAGGTGATTACCATAAAATTGCTTTGAAATTTCAAATGTATAGCTGTGCATATTAGCATATGATCCTGTTGAAGATAACACAGCTAATTCATCCTCGTACACTTGTCAATGAACAATCTTTCAAAAATATAAATACGGTATCTGTCAAACGCTTCGTAGTCAATATTTGTAACAAGCAAATCTTTATTAAATTAATCAAAACAAGTTGGCCGAATATAAAAACATGTACTACCCGTATTTTAACTTCTTTTACGATGGTATGTCTCAGTATAAGATGCTAAGATATTTCATGCTGTATTGCAACTTTGAGAACCAATTTTACCGTTACTTGTGTATCTTTAGTATCCGCTGGCTCTATAGTGAATATTAAAAAGTATTCTGCTTTCTTGCTTCATCGGTAATGGTTTCGTGAATAACAGCTGCAGGGATTTCAATTATTTCGTTTCCCGAAATCTGGTGGGGTGCATAGAGGACATCTTTAGAACTTGCCGTGAAGTGGTCCTTTAAAACTGCGTTTCTGCGTCAACTCTGAAGTATAGTAAGTCAATGAAAATTGAATGAAGGAATGAATAGTGCTAATCAGACTACAATATCAAAACAGTGCTACGAAGTCTTCCAAGTTTTGACCATGTTATGATAGGGTAAATATATGTAGTACGGAAATAAACAAAAGCAAGATAAAATAAAAGAAAAGTACAAAAAATACAAAAGCTGCTAAACTCGATATTTTGCCACTAATGAAACGTCGAGTTGAGTAGATTTTGTATCTTTTGTTTTATTTCTATCTGGAAATTAAAACTGACAACATCGTTTAACTATGTAAAGCATTCTTGTTAAGTATTGAACAATTGTTTTTTTTTGTCTGTGTTATGGGACCACATATTATGTGGTCTCATAACACAGACTTGTACTGCATTTATAGGAAGTATGGGGGAAGTAACGGAGATTATGTAACCTATGCATTTACCAAGGCAATAGAGGTTTCAGTGAATCAGTAAAATTTTATACAATATCAAAATCACAATCATTGTTTACTTATACCGACAGTGTTATACTAAGTTTAAGTCTTCGTCTCAAAAAATGCACGAGTAAAAAACTATTAAAACCTACATCTCACGTTCAATGTTAATGATTAACATTAATTAAACAGACAAACGAGTATTTAACCATAAAATGTGAAAGAACACACAGAAGTAATAAACGCAAAATTGTCGATTTTGCTTATCAATATTTTATCACTCAACCAAGAATTCACTCAATAGTAAGCAATAACTTGTTAATATCGTGCTTGTACTTATGCAAAGGTAGCATCCTATATCTAAAGAGGAGCTTACAGGATAATTGGTTGATAATTGGGAGCTTTTTCTGTGGCTATTAGTTACGTTTTGGTGTTAATAGTACATAGTTGTTGCGGGTATGATATAAATGATGTTCGTTTAATTTTCTAAAAGACTCAATATTTTGTTTGCCATACATTAATAATTGATATACCATATGATGTATACTTCGTCATAATAGCGTTGTTATTTTCAATCTATCCAATCAATTTAATAGTTCGTATAAAAATTCGAATCAACTGGATAGCATAGTCTCAAATTAATGTACCATCCGTAATTAGTAAGCGAAAATTAGTATGTTCGCACAATGTCCCTATCTACAATAGAGAGTAAATGATTTTACGTGACGTCATGCAACATTTTCAGTTTGGAATATTGGCAACTTGAAAATTTCATAGGCGTACTACTCAACTTTTGATTAATGTCAATCTAATCAGAAAATTTTCATTTGTCATTTGATTTAAATTGTAAATATTCATTATCAATAAACGTTTGCGGCAAATTTTCCTGTTTTGGAAGTATGTAAGGTAAATGAAACATTAGCATAAATAAATAAACATTAACATAAATAAAGTGTTTATTATGTTTTTCCAACTATAAAATTACTTTTCACTTCAAATAGTGTCAAGCACACGATGCAGTTCTTCTTGTTGTGATCTCTTAGGTTTCATGTCCATTACCCTCTATAATTGCATCTACATAGATTATATGTATAGCTGCTTTCTGCAAATACTAATCTTCAATTTGCCAAATAAATAGTCATTGTAAGGCGTCAAATGTGCGAAGCAGAGGGGCCGCAACATAGAACATATTAGGTGATTACCATAAAATTGCTTTGAAATTTCAAATGTATAGCTGTGCATATTAGCATATGATCCTGTTGAAGATAACACAGCTAATTCATCCTCGTACACTTGTCAATGAACAATCTTTCAAAAATATAAATACGGTATCTGTCAAACGCTTCGTAGTCAATATTTGTAACAAGCAAATCTTTATTAAATTAATCAAAACAAGTTGGCCGAATATAAAAACATGTACTACCCGTATTTTAACTTCTTTTACGATGGTATGTCTCAGTATAAGATGCTAAGATATTTCATGCTGTATTGCAACTTTGAGAACCAATTTTACCGTTACTTGTGTATCTTTAGTATCCGCTGGCTCTATAGTGAATATTAAAAAGTATTCTGCTTTCTTGCTTCATCGGTAATGGTTTCGTGAATAACAGCTGCAGGGATTTCAATTATTTCGTTTCCCGAAATCTGGTGGGGTGCATAGAGGACATCTTTAGAACTTGCCGTGAAGTGGTCCTTTAAAACTGCGTTTCTGCGTCAACTCTGAAGTATAGTAAGTCAATGAAAATTGAATGAAGGAATGAATAGTGCTAATCAGACTACAATATCAAAACAGTGCTACGAAGTCTTCCAAGTTTTGACCATGTTATGATAGGGTAAATATATGTAGTACGGAAATAAACAAAAGCAAGATAAAATAAAAGAAAAGTACAAAAAATACAAAAGCTGCTAAACTCGATATTTTGCCACTAATGAAACGTCGAGTTGAGTAGATTTTGTATCTTTTGTTTTATTTATTTTTGTACTGTATATATTTCCACCGCCATAACACGGTTAAAACCCGCAGGCCCTCATAATATACACTTGGATCGTGGAAGCCTTCGATATAATTTAAGTTTAAAGCAATCATCAGCTACAGACTCCTGTCTCCTCCTCGGCTGTTAAAAGCAATAAAACGTTAATAACCTGTGATTACTTCAAACTACAGGGTCCGGCAAAATAACCTCCCACATTTCAATCGTTAATAAAAACGGCATTGTAAATGTTGTTTAATTTTTTTTTATTATTAAATGGAAATGTATAGTTTGCCATTGGTTTTCATTAAGTTTTGAAAATTACAGACTTAAAGGGGCGACCATTGTTTTCGATACACATTCGAAGGTGATTTTTGAAAGTTTCCATTACTCGAGCAGTCATTTCAGGCGATATTCCTGCAATTTCTTGACGTATCGCTGCTTTTAATTCGTCAATGGTTCGGGGATGGTGTTCAAAGACCTTCGCTTTCAGGTAGTCCCAAAGGAACCACGCATCCGCATGGTTAAGTTCTCTAAGTCTTGGGTCCAAAAAATTACGTAGCATGTCGATATACCGATCGGCGGTTACGGTAACCGTAACGCCTCCCTCTTCAAAAAAATAGGGACCCCGAACGCCAAATGACCCAATAGCACACCAAACAGTGACGTGTGGGCTGTGAAGTGGCCTTTCATGGAGCTGCTGCGGATTTTCTCGTGCCCAGTAACAAAAATTTTGCTTGTTCACACAGCCGGATAAATGGAAATGGGCTTCGTCACTGGATATTAAAAGCCGATTTTGTGGGATGTTTTGAAGAATATCGTTGCAACATGCTCTACGATTTTCCCAGTCTCGTTCACTCAGCTCTTGTGCGATCATCATTTTGTATGGATGGAAGTGTAGGTCTGCGTGTAAAATTCGTCGCAGCGAACGATCTGATAAACGCAAAGCAGGGGCATGTTTAGCAGCTGAACGAGTAGGAGATCGTTCCACAGCTTCTCCAACAGCTGCAACACTTGCATTTCCGAACACTTCTGGGTCTACCGGTTGGTTTTCTGTTTAAGGCTGAACCTGTGGCTCTAAAATTCGAAACCCAAAGCTGTATTGTTTTGCGGTCTGGAACCGGAGCATGTCTACCCAGTGCGAAGTGAGTACGAAAAGTTCGTTGCGTTGTAATCACAGATTCATTTTTCAAAAATGTTTCGATAATGACAGCACGATGTTCGCCCGTCCAAATCATGATGACAACTAAAATGGCAAGGCATGTGCTACCAACTGAAAACACTAAGCTCCCCATCGCTTCAGTGGCGCGGGCACAGTGGCGGTGCAAAATGTGGGAGATTACTCTGCCGGACCCTGTACTAGCAAAGCAATTAGGATTTGTGTACTAACATGATTAAATACGCATGAATTATGTTATACAGAAAACGTCAGAGGAAACATTAATTTTTAGGATGAACGTACGACTGTACGTCAGAAGTACCCAAAGTCCTACTTTTTGCTACGAGGATGAAATATAGTTCGGGCTAGATAGCCATAATACACGGCTGATAGTAATATGCTCTGGTGGGCGACACCATATATGTATGTATATTTACACCTTATTTCATGAATTCTATCGGCTGGCCTGTGTTTATGAATAAAAATTACAACAATATTGTGTTATTAATATGTTAACGTTTCGTATCAAATATGTGGTTAATTGCAATTCAAGTTAATTGTAAATTTAAAATGATTTAAAGTATATAAATTGAAAAACGAAACAGTTGTTCAGTAGTGGTTACTGTACAGTCAGCACAGTCTGGTCGACAAATTCTTTCGCATTAATTATAAGCTGGACTATCACTAACATTGCTTGGATTTTTGTAACTGCCCGTAACGAATGATTTACTGGAAATATACCAAAGACATTCACGAATCTTGATGATATTTCTTTAACTTTAATCCCACAAAAATATTTCTCGCAAATAAATCCAGATTGTTAATTAAACGAAATTATTCCAATTTTAAAACACTAAATCTCTTTTACGTAGATAAAAACGTAAATAGGAATAATAAATACTGGTGTTACTTTGTTATTCAAATATACTTTCTCTTTTAAGGGAACGGCCACTAGTTTCCTACGTAATACAATTCAACAATAGTTACATTTGGAGATTCGATGTTAAATCGCATCGATAAAGAAACTCGAAAGGGATTGACAAGCATTGCCTTGTCAAATGCAGGAGAGGAGATTTCCTATTAGGGACATGCGGTTTGGGCGTCCTTGTCGTCGTATACCTCCGCTCAGATACGTTTGTAGGATGCACACACAAAGAATCCTAAAGCTTGTGAGACGAATGGTTCTTTTTTCACTAAGGATACACATCAATATGTTAAAAGAGAAGTGGTAGTACGATGTTTTCCTAAATGGCTGTACATTGTTGTGTCATTTAGCTGTAAGCTTACTTAATTGTAGTTTATGAACCCCCAATTAATCATAAAATACCAGGAGCTTCAATTATTAAAATTTACAATAAAAATATAAAAGTAATTGAATACCAGTTTAGTTGAATACCGAGGAAAATACATAAGTTTTATAATACATCTAAAGGGCCATATCCTTAATATGTTTATTCTCCACCACTGTTTTAATTATACTAAATTATACTAACTATACACTGTGTATGAGTTACAAAGATGGTTAATTAGTATGTTGGAGAGATTTTTTATTCTGATTGAAATAACGAAAACAAAAAACAATTGAAAATTTCGTATGCGAAATTCACAAAAACACGTTTTTTTAAATAGACACCGTGCATAATTTTATATATTCTTAAAGAAAACAACAAAAGATTATTGTTACATTGCTATTGTGAACTTAAAATAAGTAAATAAAAAAATCGCTTGCACTTTCTGATAACTGTCAAAATAAAGTTCATGTAGGCAGTGACCAAATGTGAAAAAAATAATCAGGTACGGGTTCCTTGTAATTGTAAAATAAATAGTTTTTTGCACCCTGTATAATCTTCGTAAGGTAATCTGGCATTTCTATGAGTGTACCTACATAATACCATGAATGTAAAATTGTATAGATTGATAACGATAGACTCCGAAAATTATGAAATAATTCATAACTATCAGAAAGCTGCCATAACTAAACTGCTGAAATGCTAAAATTTAACTTCAGCATATTGCATAAAAACTTTTCGAGCCCTTGAAAATAAATTCTTAGCCGTCAAAATACCACATAATTAACGCCGAATAGTTTCGCAGTATAATTGTGCTTGTCTAATAATATCTGCTTACAATGTTGGGAGGAAGCAAAGAGTCCCTCGCAAGTAATTTATGTATATCATTTCGCGAGGGTTTGCTTGCGGCTAGGGTTAGCAAATTTTATTGCATGCTACCCCGTCATAAAGCAGCCTCAATTCATTATACGCTGTATAAAATTGCATACTCGCTAAATTTATCGTGAAGAATTACAGGATTCATAATTAGTAAATGTGCGCAAGTTTCTGAGTACGTCGTAGTTTTTTAGTTTTCAAACAGCAATAATTTAACTGCATTTATAGTCTAAGCAGTATGGGTTAGACGTTGCATCTTGTAACTTTACGAGCTTTGTCTACCAAATATAAAGCTTGAGAACATATATATAGATAGATTGTTACGTATTTGTGTAAAATATGCCAATATTCGATTACTAACATATACATAACACGATATATACAGACAAGACTATTGCAGACACCAAAATACATGCGGTTATAGTTTTCTGGTTTATTAGTCATAAGTAGACTTTTATCGTTTCATTGATTTATTTCTTCGACTTTTTAGTGCGATTTTTTCCCAACCAACAGGGTCAATAGCTGCAGGGGTTAGTCTGTCTAGTATTGTGAGAGATCGCTGAGAGTCACGGGTGCAATTCTTTAAGAGGACGGTGACATGTTTTTCGCAAAATTGTATCCCGATCGATTTACCAATCGCTATATTGTGAGTAATAGCGCAATTGCAACCTATGATCAAAATCGTCTTCTTAAGAGTTGACGTAGATTTTAGGAATGATACTTAAACTGCTTTAATTTTTTTTTATAATCCTACAGACATACCATGATCTGTGGCAAGTACTCTACTTGAGATTTGTAATATTTTACGAAAATCCAGTAAAACTTATAATAAAATGTCAACAGTTGTTGCTCTTTTCTGTCTTTTTAAAGTTGGATGATTTTTTACACTTTTCAGCTCATAAAATTGTTGTATTGTTCGCAGAACTGTAGATCTGCATATCCATTTGAATGATTACCGAATCCAACAATTATTAATAATACAATGTGCTCAATATCGAACAGAGTTATTTTGATTTACCCATCTTAACATATAAGCGACAAACAGTTTTATTCTTGTTCTTTTATTCTTTGACAGACAATATTGTATTTCTAACTAAATAAACTACCTGCTAAAATATAAATAAATATAAAAATATAATATTTTTTTTTAATTTAAATATTAGATCGATTCTATATAATCCCAGTATGTGCAATACCATTTACACGTTGTCTATACAATAAATTGTAGGAATAGTAAATAAGGAAACTACTTTAATAATAACATTGCATTAAACTAAAAATAAGGTATTGTTTTATATGTGTTACTTACTTCTTTAATATTGGCTACGCTTAGTTTCTATTTCTTTAAATACTTGTCATACAGGAAAAAGTGAATAAATATATCTAAGAACCCAATGTTGCCAATGGCATTTGTATTTACTCTATCTGGACCGAAATAGTGAAAGAATACTGAATACGTTTTTGTATTCAAAATGCGACCACAATTACATTATTTCGTTGCAGTAACAACGTCAAAAACAACAGCGACTTTGTTCTGCCATACAACCAGCACTATCCATCAGGCAAGGATAATGCTGACCGAGCGGTAATGTTGACTGAGTGTCTGTTTTCAATTTACAAATCCTCATGCAATACAAATTACTTAAAGTAATGTTTGCTGCTCAAATATTTGTGCTTTTATACCGACTACTACTATACCGAGCTGATCTGCGGTCCTAGCAGCGGCGACGGATCTCCGTCGAAATGCACTTTGCATGTTCCAACGGAGAGAGCCAAGGAGGAGGACCTAACCCAATCCGATATCGTCGCTTTCTCCGGGACAAGGAGGCTTTCTAGTTCGCCGGCTTTGTAGTATTTATCCTCGTTGACGACTTTATGTGTATGCTAATGCACGGAGCGTCCGAATCCGAACTGCTTATTAATATTGAAACCGTTTCAATTTAACGTCGGGTGATACTTGAACTCGGCAAGGGTTTCCAGAGAACGTTGAATTGAATAACTACAGTTCTAGCAGAGAATCTCCTAACTGTTACTCTAAATATTACATTTCGGCTGTTTGTAGGAGAATATACAAACAGACATATTGAAAACTATTACAATATCTTAAGAAGTTCAAAGGTTAGAGCTGTTTCTTGGAGAGCATATTGCACAGAAAGATTATCCACAAGATTTACATGAACCGTACGTGGGACAATTTCTACGCGAAGTTATCTGTGGTGTGTCCGCGTGATGGGTCCTACGTGAAATGGGCATTATTTAAAATATTCGATTCTACACTAATGTATGCTTTTCGCTTTTCTAAGTAATGTTGGAAGTAATTATGTAAAAAATTGTTAAAAAGTAGCAACTGTAACATTTAAACTAAAGACATTGGGTGCACTATATATTTTTCCGATTGTATTAGTATTAATGTTAGTGTCTCCTCTTGAAAATCATTTAGTACATATATTTGGTATAAATAATGGTTACTTCTTCCCAAATGCCCTCGGCAAAGTAAATTGGGCGCAATGAGCAGCGGAAGGTCCAAACTATAATACGACTGTTTTCAGTTTCACTGGGCGATGCAATGCGGTTTTTTTGCAGCACTAAGGCAGTAAACATATATGGTGATGAAACGTTGAAATGTTGAAGCATTTTAATTTGGAAGGAAGGAAAATCGGATGCTATCAGCTCAAGAGAAAAGTAACTGGCGGAAAGCATTTCTGATTAAGTTGTCCTCGGGACGTTACAGGCCAAGTTTAATTGTGATGTGCTCTGCTGATTCGAAGATGCTAAATTGATGCGTGGCAATTTCCATGTACTATTAAAATCTTTGTGAGATTAGAGCTGATTGTTAGGTAACACACCTATTGGAATGAGTTTATTTGTGGGTGTAAGACTGCAAAATTCTCGGAACAGCCAAAATGTGTCAAGTGTTGCTGTCGCCAAAAAATTCTTACAGCAAAATAAGCGACGTGGTAAATAAATCAAAGCCTAAACGCCCGAAAAAAATTACCAGGTGCACACTTTTTGAAAATAACAGCCCTAAAAAACAGAAAAAAAGTAAACGCGGAACTGGCGCGAGAGTTAGAGCAAGCTGTGGGTGTGTAGCCATGGCGAAACCTCTTCTGCAACGAGGCTCAAATATGCTAATGACCATCAAACTTGGACGAAGGTGATGAGTGTAAGCAAATATTATGGACCAAGCAGTCTAAATTTCAATGACTAGGATCGCACAGGCGTCAATATGTTCGACGACGTATTGGAGAAGCTTTTGCAGAACCGTCAATCATGGGGGCGGGAGAGGGGGAGGGGTGACTATATCCCGGCTTGTGTCTGCATTGCATCCGACGGAGTTGGTGACTTTATTAAAATTGAAGGCAAGTTTAACAGCGGAGAAATATCAAACAATATTGGAGCAATATGGTACACCTATCTAATTACAGCAAGGCAATAATCTCAAGCACACTCGATTAGTTAACTATTTTAGTTGGCTACAAGAGGAGGGAATGGTCTGTCCCCCACAAATCCCGGACTTAGATATTATTGAACATGTTTGAGATTATTTTGACCGTAAAAAGATTGAAAGGATATCAAAGAATTTAAATGAGTTGTGGAAAATATTGCAACTTGCAACAAGAGCGGTATCGTATTCAGGACGATTACATCAGAACACTGCATGATAGTCTCAAGGCTCGTGTAAGAGACACTATCAAAAATAAGAGTATCTCTTTCTTTTGCACAATAGTGTATGTACATATACTGATTAATTTATAGTGTTTATTTTCCCTACTCTGTGATACTATACACTAAAAAGATTGGCCGGGCCTGTATAAAGCACCACCGTTAAAACAAACATTTTAAGAAAAAGCGTAGAACTTCTTATAGTAATATAGATATAAAAATAGACATTACGTTCCAACATTTTACTATTCTAATGTGCAATAAGATCTCGCGGATTTGCAAATCCTAATCTATTTTTATCGAAGTTATACGTTAACGGCTAGCAACGGGCAGGTGCGTTCCGAAAGTCACGACGTACGAATAAATTGCCGGAGAGGGTGCAGATACAGAATTCAAAGTATCCTCGTTATTTACTCTCTCTCGTTCTATTCGGCAATTCGAATGTTCCAGTCGAAATTTGCGTAATCCTGGAACGGCATCGTGTTGTGGAGGATACGCTAAAACACATGACGAAAGAGACGATTGCGAAGCGAAATCAGATGAAGAAAAAGGAGGAGGACGAACACGGGGATCAGGGAGAACTAAAGAGCAACTTCCCGACACTGACTAGAGAAGCGTATGAGGGTCACGTCTTGCATTGTTGGTTCTTCAAGCTCTGTCTGTTGTCTTTTATTGCTGTTGGTCCGTTTCGTCTTTTCATTTAGGTTTGTGTACCTTTCACGGTACAACAACGCATTGATTCGATACCCCTCTTTGCGGGAGTATACAATACTATTCAAAAGCATAGAAGCACTTGCAATATTTATATCAATAAATTATGTATGTACATGCAATTGTTTGACACAGGATTACAAGTGATAAGTTTAGCTCAGGAATAACATGTAAAAACGAATAAATACAGCAATGACAGTTGTCAATATCAAAACCGAATATAGGAAGACTGGTTTAACTTTAATCTGAATAGTTTAATGGTGGTTTAGTTAGTGTAAACGGAACACTTCAAGTAGTAGAAAAATTTCCAAATGCATATATGCAATTGTTATGTCCACTTTTATACACTAACTAGAAGAATGAAATAACAAATAGGAAGAACGCTAGTCGGGCTTTAGATTAAAGCGTGTAGTAGTGATGGAATAGTTATCATCGTACAATTAACAAAAAAGTAATACGAGAAGGGAAAAATTTCCATATTTGTTTTATCTACTGTTTATGGTCTATCTGTTACGAAAAAGATACCTAATAATAAAAGGTATGAGGTAACATGCAAAATATCTTAGAAGTACGTTATGTGCAAAAACGCTTAATGAAAACCTCGGGCATATAGGATAGTGCTCCTACAGAGATTCTGTATAAAAATAAATCGAAAAAGGGAGGAAAGAAGTGCAAATGCAAGTGAATGAATGAGGAAATTGGGGAAAGAATAACAAAAGCAGGAAGCAAGAGAGTAACACCATCCGATATTTTGTATTATGAAAAGATATTGAAAGCATCCAGAGAAATATACATAAAGGTAGTGACACCATTGTTGACAAATGTTTCGGATATATGGTCACCAACTGGAAATTTCAAAACGAAGTATTTTTGAATAAACAGAAACGAGAACCAAAATAGATAAAGTAAGAAGTCTGAATCAATCGCCCTGTATATAAATAGTTAAGGTATTAAATGTAATTCATTCGAAAAGTAGTATCTTCCTATAGAGGTATATTTCTCTTGAAATTTCTAGTCAATTTTTCTGTAGCTAAATGAGTTTCCTCTAAGAACCCAGAACGATGATTATATGTATTAGCAAAATCTAAAAACATTTCCGCTGGAGACAAAAATTTGTTACTTGCAAATAATCGATTTCTAGACGTCTACAACTATCACCTTAGTTTATATGCTCACGTGGTTATTGGAATGAAATAATGGGAAGAGAAGTAAAAAATTAACAAGATTGAAGGTGACAGAAAGCTTTAATTGGGACATGAGTATAACAGCAAGATATGCATGTAACTCCATCAGCATTATTATTTGGCAAAAAATGTTTGATATTGTAAACGGTATCGACAAGTATATTATTTGGAATGAAATTTTCAGTATATTTCCTGAGTATTTCCCTAATGTGGAAAGTAGAATGTAAAAACAATTTGACTGCCAGTTAAATTGTAACACAGAAACAAGTCAACATTCCAAAAAAACTAGTTAGTCTACTTGTCCTTATAGATTCCAGCAATTCAGTTATATAAATTAAATATTTCCATCTTCAAGTATCAAGTATTTATATATTTGTAGCAGCATTGTTGGTAAGAATTTAAAGTATCAAAAGCTTTAGCTGAACTAACTACTCCCCAAACAATATCCGTAAGTTCTACTACAAAGTTAGTTACGATTTTATACACGTAAGTTCTTAGTCAGCAAAACCACATAAAGCACTTTCAGTTTGTGTTTACTCATTGATTGCCTTAATTCCATCTTTCTGTACATGTAGTTGTTGTTCAAGTTGTTTATTCTTAGTTCGACGCGTGATTTTAAAAATACAATGACTAATATTGTTTCATACGTTTCATAAGGATACTATTCTTTTACTGTTTCATATATGACAGATCTAAACTTAAAGACAATTTCTGCACACAAGATTTTATATATGTATGTAGGTATCTCGTTTTGTTTGTGTTGTTGTAAGGTTAGGATAAATTCTAATTAAGTACACGGTAGTTTCATTTTTCAGTTACAACCGGTTCATTTTTAAAATATACATAAACAATTGTTTTGTCGTTTCTTTTAACCATGTTCTGTTAGCCATGTTGTATAAGTTAAGATCACATCTTTCCTCGTTCTCTCAACGGTCTAAAAACTCCAGAAATCCGGAACCGAATTTGCCAACTTTTCCCACTTAACCGGCCTCATTGTAACCCGAGCTTTTACCTTGATTGTAGCTCATTGTTGTGTTGCAGGATTATTCTCGGTGGAATTCTTTTTTCTTTTTTATTATTCTTCGTTTCATTCCCTTCTGACGCTGTTCGTCTGCGTACAATTCCTTTCGACGTAATGGTGACGTTCCCGGGGATCCCCTAGCATTATACCGTTAAAATACACACAATCAATGCTAATCCGGGTACCTCCGGAACCGGCCGGAACGTTTAATTGCCTGGAATCTACCTTTGACGATTAAATTCGAAACAAAACGTCAAATCCGAAACGAAGTTTTATTTCTGCTACTATTTGGAAATAATAGAAAGAAAAAGTTTGTTTTTTGTTGCTGTCGAGGGAGTTTTTGTTCTTGTGGCGTAGCTTGCCCCTTGTAGCTATAGCTGATGTATTTAAGGTAATTAAAACAAAAAATGTTTCCCGCTGGAGGAAACAAGCATTTAATGACTTTTCGTTTAGCTATAGTAGAGTTTTTGAAATAGTATTGGATTACTCTAACGATAGTGGGTTAAAACGCTTGAATATTGTTTAGACTATATCTACTATTATATTAGAATAATCTATTATATTCATTTGTATCTATGGATAAAATATTTCGTCCAACGTAGTGCAGAAATAAAGGCGCTTTCCAACATAATATACTTTAGTGTATGCTTCAATTGAAGATAGGCAGCTAAGTTGTCTTTTAGTGTAAAGCAGTATTTTCTTTAATGTTAAAAATACACGATTTATTTTAGTACGTTATGCTGATCGATATTTTGACACCATATATTTACAACAAGCATACTCGTAGATAAAGCAAAATTATGCAAATTTTTTACATTTTCAGAAATACGAAATAGATAAAGGAAACTATTTACCTTTATAAATGGAGTAAGAGATAAAAATGTCTTTTGATGGGAGCGAAGAAGACTTTGACAAAGTTTTGAATAATAATAATTAATATTACTAAAGTGTCGACTGTGCTAGATTATTGGGCCGATCATACATATTAACGGTTAGAATAAATGCTTCGCGAGATCGATAACATGAAATGTACTAATCATAACATTGAAAGGATGATATATATGTAAGATGAATTCCTACGGCTATGAAACTGTATTTGCTAGAAAAAGAATTTAGATAAATAAGAAAGAGCTGGGAATAATTAAAAGGTGGCTTATATGGTACACGACTGTTGTACGATGCTAATAGTGATGGCTGTGCACCTTATATTTTCGTAGCTGTGGCTATTACTGTTTTGATTAAAGAAATTATTTAATATTCCTTCGTTGTAGTATATTATAAACGGAGTAGACCACTGATTTTATTGTTTGAGCACCTTAAACGATAACTATGATTAAGTTGATTTCTTTTTATTTGAAAATTATTGTAATTGTGTTGCAAACGAAAATTTCCAGCTTACACATATAATATGACTGCAACTACACCCAGCAATTTTGCTTAATTACATTTGTAATGATATTGTGGCGGTGTCTTGCATATTAATAATAATATTGCATATTTATAAGAATACGTCCGGTATGTGTAGCGTATAGCACGTGGTGATATCGCTCCGCTTACTTTGAAGTTTTAAACGGTTTTAGTGCGGTTAAAAAAATCGTTTTCGATACTAACAGTAGTCGTGTATGACAGTGAACATTATGCCTTTCACCCGAAGACAAATAGTCGATATTAAAGCAGTAATTAAAGAAAATTTACAAGAATTATTGGCTGATATGGTATGGATTTATTGATACTGTAAAAAGCAAAGTAGTAGAAACTATAGAGCAAAACCTTGAACCTACCTTAAAAACATATGCTGAGAAATGTAAACAACTTCAAGAAAAAAACAAAACACTAGAAAATACAATAGGCGAACTCGAACAGTATTCCCGGAGAAACAATGTTCGCATATTTGGAGTTTCCGAGAAAGAAAATGAAAATACCGATGAGATGGTTATAAATTTAATTACGGACGAACTAAATATTAATATATCGACTTGTGTTATCGACCGATGTCACCGACTAGGACGAAAGGAGGACAAACTCCGTGCAATAATAGTGAAATTATAGAAATATGATACAAAACAAAGCATTATGAGAAACCGTTCTAAGTTGAAGGGAACGATGTGGTTAATCATAGAAGATTTACCAGTAAGTCGGTACAAGTTATATAAACAAGCCCAGCAGAAATTTGGAAGAAGAAATGTCTGGACAGCCGATGTGACTATTATGCGTAGGACTGGCGCAGCTCTGCACAGAGTTAGTTGCATCGAAGATATCGGAGAATATAATTAAACAATTTAAGAAGTATGCAAGAAAGATGACTTCGTTCCGATATAGAATCCTAATGTGCCTTGGCGAAGCGATTCCCATTCCATTTATTTCATTGCCTTTCATATTACTTATTATTATTGCTGGTTAGTTACTTTCCTCAATATTTAGATTTAGTGAGTATTGTCATATTATTTAGTACTTATTTAAAATTTAATACTTCCATTTAATACTATTACTATTGTTCCTGTGTAGTTCATTAGAAGTATTGGTTCATTTATTTTTTAACTCATATTCGCTATACTTGGGTAATTATTTGGTTCCCATACTTTTATTTATAGTGGTATTTTATACATAATATAAAATAATGTAAGGTGTGTGCATGCGTTCAACCACTTTTTTGAATTGGTTATTATTAAAAAGCTTTACTTTCTGCCAATTAGATATTTTTCTGAATCGTTCAGTATGCTAAGTATGCTGGTTAATATATTATACCAGTACGTTGGGGGCATAAGAACAAAGACTGAATATTTTTATAGAAACTTATGTGCTGTTGATATTGTGTATTAACGGGTCGATGGCCGCAGTGGTTAGGCGGCTGACTATTGTCGTGAGAGGACGATAGGTGCCGGGGTTCAATTCTCTGGAGGGACGGTGACATTTTTTCAGAGAGTTTAATCCCGGATCGACTTGCCATTCGCTGTTGGGAGCAAAGTGATTAACAGCGCGGCATCATAAAAGGCGATATGATGCTGTCACAAAGCCATTTAAAACACAACTTACACACACTAAACTACACCGCAAGAGTTGCAGTGATAGCCAGACAAGTAATACAGCTTACGGAGTCACTGCAACTAAGCACCCACCACACATAAAAAAAAAAAAAAAATTATTTGTCTAACCGAAACTTGGTTGGATGAAACAATTTATAGTTCGAAGCTATTAAAAAGATACATAAAGTGACGGAGTGTCCTGTAGATACTGACTTGGAAGCCTTATAGCTGCAGGTTACGGTAGGTAAAGATACATATACTTTAAGCACAGTCTATTTTCCTCCGGATGCTAAATCTGATGATTACAACCAATATTTTGATCTTACGAGATAAATGGGCTCTTTACAAAACAATTTATTTCTAATTGGTGACTCTAATATTCCAACTATTACTGGTCGAGATCATGATCTCGGTACTGGCGGTCCTTCTGACAGGATACTTGAGGATTTCTTAAATTTTAATCATCTAAGATTACAGAATTCAGTAAAAAATAATTCAAACCGGACGTTGGATTTAATAATTGTCCGGGACCAAGTGTTTGTGGAACATGATTTGGATCCTATTGTTCCGGACGACCCTTATTATCCGGCATTATTAATAGAAATGTATTTGCATTCCGGGGTGGTTAGACGGAATACAACAAACACCGAACCTCGTTATAATTTTAAACGAGCAAACTTTGAGTTAATGTATGTAATGCATTTTTTTTAATGTGTGGTGGGTGCTTAGTTGCAGTGACTCCGTAAGCTGTATTACTTGTCTGGCTATCACTGCAACTCTTGCGGTGTAGTTTAGTATGTGCAAGTTGTGTTTAAATGGCGTTGTGACAGCATCATATCGCCTTTTATGATGCCGCGCTGTTAATCACTTTGCTCCCAACAGCGAATGGCAAGTCGATTTTCATGATATTAACTTAGGTTTGCAACAGTTTTATAATAAATTCTATGAGGTTTTTGACCCTTGGTTTCCAAAAGAGGAATATTTTTGTCTACCAAATATTCTGCTTGGTTTAATAGAGATATTATCTCTGATATCAAGACTAAGAGGTTTCATGCAAAACATAAAAATAAAAACGATTGACATATGGAGCAATTTCGGCTACGTAGAGAGCAAATTAAACGCAAAATTTCAGTCGCGCGTAATAATTACATGGCGAATATTGAAGTTGCATTATGCTAATGCAATGAAGAGAACGAGTGACTTTCCATAGGTCTTTTCACTAAACGAACAAAATTACACTGACACCAAAGAGGCAGCCGCTGACTTTGCGAATTATTTTAGGTCCGTCAGTGGCAACTCTTCTAACTATAACATATACACTATTATGGAAGTCACACAAGTTAGAAGTAATCTATTTCTAATTTCTAGTGTTTCTCTTTTGGATATCACAAGTTTTATAAAAAAATTGAAGCCAAAGCGGTCTGCTGGCTCCGACCGTATCTCACCATATATTATTACAGCCTGTGGTTCTCTTTTAGAATATCCCTTATTAATTCTGTTTAACTTAGCAATCAAAACAAATACCTTCCCGCAAGAATGGAAGCTAGCAAGAATATCCTCTATTCACAAGTCAGGTAATAAGACTTATATATGTAATTATCGACCGGTCTCGGTTCTTTTCGCATTGGCAAAGATCTTCGAACATATAATATATCAAACATTTTGGGTTTTTATCACACCACAATTATGTTCTCAACAGCATGGCTTTGTCCAACGGAGATCTGTTCAAACGAACCTATGTAGGTTTGTTGAAGAAGTCAGTGCTGCCTTTGATGCGGGATTAGAGGTAGATGTGGTATATACAGATTTCGCGAAAGCGTTTGATAAGATTGTGCATGATGTGCTATTAAAAAAATTGTATGCAGCAGGCTTTTCCAATAGTATGCTTTCATTCTTTGTGTCTTATTTAAGTGATCGGTATCACTATGTTTATCTGAAGGGTTTTGTGTCTGACAAGTATAAGCTGGTTTCGGGGGTACCTCAAGGTAGTAATCTCAGCTCTTTATTATTTATGATATTTATTAACGATTTCGTAGAATGTGTTAAATTTTCATAATGCTTATTATTTGCGGATGATTTAAAGATTTGTACTGACGAAGATATCATTTGTTTACAGAGGGATATTAACTCGATTCTAGCATGGAGCCAATTGAATCAATTACATTTTAATATTGACAAGTGTATGTCCATAACATACACTTTATTACGAACGGATAGCGAAAGGAGGTATATGCAGGGCATGGATTTACAATGGCGTCTAACAGTTAAAAACTTGGGCATACTATTTACTTCTTCCTTATCTTTTGGTAAACATATAGATGGTGTTGTAGCCAATTGTATAAAATTAATGTGATATGTAATAAGATCGATATATAATTTTGGAACTGTTGAACCTTTGATATACAACTTACTCATACGTATGAGACTTGAATTTGCCCAAGTTGTTTGGAACTCAGGCATTAAACTATACTCGGATAGATTGCAGAAACTTCAAAACAAATTTTTAAAGTTTTTATTTTACAAAAAGCATAATAAATATCCTGATTATAATAACTATAATGACGTTAGGGCAGAATTTGGTTTATATAAATTATCTATAAGAAGGAAAATTGCTAGTGCTGTATTTGGATATAAGGTTATTAAAAACGGGTCGATGGCCGCAGTGGTTAGGCGGCTGACTATTGTTGTGAGAGGACGATAGGTGCCGGGGTTCAATTCTCTGGAGGGACGGTGACATTTTTTCAGAGAGTTTAATCCCGGATCGACTTGCCATTCGCTGTTGGGAGCAAAGTGATTAACAGCGCGGCATCATAAAAGGCAATATGATGCTGTCACAAAGCCATTTAAACACAACTTACACACACTAAACTACACCGCAAGAGTTGCAGTGATAGCCAGACAAGTAATACAGCTTATGGAGTCACTGCAACTAAGCACCCACACACATTAAAAAAAATAAAAAATAAATAAAATTGACTGTCCTTGGATATTGAGGTTCTTTAACTTTTACGTACTGGCATATCACACTAGACCGAAATATTGCATTTAACACAACGTCGATTTTCTCCAATCAATAGAATTACTTCACTTCTGAACTCCGTTTCAATGGGAATAGATCTGTTTTATGACAAGGAAGTTGATTTAAATTGAAAATTGTTGGTTTTGTTCTTGGGCTCCGCGACTCGTTAGTGGATTTGGATGGTGGGCAGTTGTGAGGCAATGGCTATATGTATGTATATATATATTTTTTCTACACTTCAAATATTATACATTCAGTTTAAGTTATGAATAGAACATATTTATGTAATTAGGAATTCCTGTTTGTGTCGTAGTAAATAAATAAATAAACTCTTGAAGACTCCTCTTTTCAAGGCAATGTATCACATGTGCTTGCACTTTAGTTAATTTTTCACTGCAAGAAATGGATCAAAACTTAGAAAATCAAATTTGTCAAATTTGCGTGTCTCTCATAAGCTGTTTCGCCTGTGGTGTGATCGCAAACTAGTTAGACTAGAATTTTTCACATGTATAGATTACGAGATGTACTTACATACATGGACCAATGTAGAAAAATCAGTTGGGCATGAAAAGCGTGTCAGCATATTAAGCGTTGGAATTTTATAACGCTAGCAGACTGCAGCTAATTCTTTTTTCTGGAGATGGTAGTTATAATTGCATTACAATTTAAATAAACATTTTAGCGTTAAACGTCATTAGATAAATAAACTGTTAGTTTCTGTTACTTCATACGTTGCCTACAGTATTTATTCCACGGGCGATGGTTACATTCAAATAGAATTCACAAGTAATTAGAATTGATTCATTTAGAACCACAAATTGGTAATTGGCAATTAACATTACCGATGGTGGCGTTATAATCGGTGCCAAAATGGCGTCGAATGGAGGTATACCTATATAGTTTAGTGTAGTGTCATATAACGTTTCATACATTCGCCAGTTTAATTTTATGTTGACTTCAATTTCTTCATAAAGAAACGGCTTTTTTTAAGATTTACTTCAACTACCTACTCAAATAAGTAAGAAGCCAAAGGAAAATCTAATATAAACCGCTGCGTTTACGGTTATCACACGAAAAAAGGTAGAAATAATTCTCTAAGCTTCACCCGCTTTTCAGAAGAATGAAGTAGTTTAGTGTATATAACAAATAAATTGGGAACTCTGGAAAAAGTGGACAGGAAAAAAGTATGGGAATTGAAGTTCATGAGAAAACCAGCAACCCAATATATGCGTTTTTATTCTTTACATTTTCAGAAAAGTGATTACATATTGCGAGGTAAAATGTACTGCCTTTTTATATGCTGTATTTAATAGTACACAAATAATCATAACGTGTGACGATATAGTTGTCTCATTACTTTGGTATTCTCATAAACACACAAATCGCTACAGATTGACAGATCAATCAACCTAAAGTTGGATATCCAAAGGTTCAGGCCCCGGTGCTGATTCTATCCCAATGTATACTATATTTATTAATTATTGTTATGTTTATTAATGTGTTCTATATTTATACAAAATCCATTACGAGTAATAATAAATCAGTTTAACTATGAACGTTAGTAGGTAAACTAAGCGACTACGGCCGCAGTCACTCGACGTGGACACGCTGTATAAGCCGTATTTTGACAGCTGAAACCTGTGTAAAACCACCAAATTGTCATAATTATGACAGTTTGACAGGTTTAGAGCCGTATTTTGACAGCTAAAACCTGTGTAAAACCACAAAATTGTCATAACTATGACAGTTTAACAGGTTTTAGCTGTCAAAATACGGCTTATACAGCGTCTCCACGTCGAGTGACTGCGACCGTGGTCGCTTAGTTTACCTACTAACGTTGTTATGTTATTATAATCTATTATTAGGTACAAGTAGCTTATATTCACACACAATTGAAGGTTAGATAAAATGTGAATCATTTCACTTATACATCTTGTATATTGTTTAAAATACTTACTTTACTAACAACTGATATTTGTATTGTTTCTATAAAGACAAACCTGCCATTAAACAATACCGAAAGTATTAAATACTGACGAAGTGTACTTCCAACGCTAGTTGGAGTAGTCTGTGTTTACAATGAAAACTTTCCATACAGGAACAAAATTGAACAAATATAAAAAAAAAAACTGACGTGGTATGTGTATCTTCATTTCTCTATTTACCTGGTATTTCGTTCTAATACAAGTTGATTACAGTAATACAGAGAATAAAGAGGTCACCAACAACAATTCCTGTGGAAGACGCCAGTTAAGTTGGGTGAACATGCACGTAGATATTTTGATATGTGTTGAATCAAATAGAGAACATTTTGTTTCTGATTCTATGATCAATAACTAGAGACTAGCGCATATTTACACAATGCTTGTACATTTTTAAGCACGTGTCCAACAGTTTATATATTTCTATAATAATTTGACAAAATGGAATATTGTATACACCCTCTAAGTTTTACAGTAAACACTCAAATGCTATATGATCGCTGGATTGTGGTGTATGCAAAATCAGAGTAGAACAAGATACTAGAGTTGTCGCTGTTTAGTTTAATGAATCTTATTACGTATAGGATAATTGGATAAACTAAAGAGAATAAGCATTCCTTTGGTGTGAGAGACTGCACCCTCCACATCTGTATAGAGAAAATTGTGTTGTGGCAGAACACATTTTTGCCAACTAACGAATAAAATTCCATCTAGAACGGATGTAGTAATATGAATAATTCGGCTCTCGCAAAGTTACGATAATCAGATGGAAACTAACTGAAGTGAAGTAGGCACTCGATCCACGGCCGCTCATTTCGGCTGAACTATTAAACGTTTTAATGATATAAACTTAACGTAATGAAATTACCAGTTTCCCCGAGAGTCCGTTCGCGAACGAGACGGGAAAAATAAGGGGAAAAAGAAGAGCAAGAGGGCGAAACGCGCAAGATAGCAGGCCAAGCCAAAGTTTGAACATGACTGCGGACCTTTCCGGCGGTGGCGCGTTCATTTTATTTACGTTCGTCCGTATCCTCTCCATAAAAAAGCCGAAATTGAAAACGACTGTACGCTACGACGATTACTCTCTAGTAACTGGGTGATGGCTATTGCTGTGTTGCTACGATGTCGAGTCTGCAATTAAACCGTTTTTGATCAAAAACCCTGTCGTAGAATACCAAAACCGTTAGCTTTGATGTTGCCGGTGTTATCTCTGTACAAGGTGCGGG
Source organism: Holotrichia oblita (assembly GCA_023690525.1). Taxonomy (NCBI): domain Eukaryota; kingdom Metazoa; phylum Arthropoda; class Insecta; order Coleoptera; family Scarabaeidae; genus Holotrichia; species Holotrichia oblita. The sequence continues at coordinate 37,672,788 of CM043018.1, read as the reverse complement.
ACAAGATATGGTAAACAGTTCCAATTGACAATAAGTGGATTATAAGGGTGCCCGTGCAAAAATGTATTTATGTTGCAGTTTTTTCTTTTCGCACAGATTAAAATGTCCTTCGTAAGCAGAGCGATAAGTCGTATATTTGTTTTAGTTATCTTTAGCGTAATAATATGGGATTTCTATTATTTTTTGCAGTGAGTTATGTTCCGATCACAACGAATCTTCAGTCCTTGAGGTACGATCTTACAATTATCAGGATTTACAACTGGAGGTGTTCCTGTTGATCTGTCACTCGTCATTCTAAAAAGTTGTAGCACTACCAAGTGTGTGCGACTGCTTTTATTGGAAACTTTAGCCGCGAGGGTAGCGTACTATAAATTTCGTATGTGAATCCTAAGATAAAATAACAATCTACACGGTATAATTATTCTATTTTATATAAACTGAAGAAATGAATCCAATTAATTCCAAACGAAAATCATTACAACTGTATTCTCAACAGATTCGTCCCATTCACAACTGGTGACGGGAAATGCTTCAGAAATGTTTGCTCTTCGCGACTATATGTATACACCCGCAGATGATTACAAACTATATCGACATAATTCAAACAGTAGGTGGGAGATTTATCGTCACGCAGTTTATAGTCCGCATCTTGTTCCCATTGTAAAATAAAAATAGAACATACATAGGTATTAAGACTGTTTGTTGACTTAATTGTTGTTATAGGTTACATTAAATCAACCAGAACCACACGGGACACTATCAGAACAGCATTCAATCCTCTCACCAGAAGAAGATAAGAAACGAAATGTGAGCTTGCTGTTGAAAATAATGATAACTGGCTTCCTGGTGTGAATTCTAATGAGATTATCAGATCATACGTCAAGGGCGAAAGGTTCTACATCATCCTGAACGTAATCTTTATAGAGGCAGTAGCTGTTTGACGTTAGGCAAGCTTCAGCACTGGTCTCTGCAATGTTCAGCATCTATACGTCGCAGACATTCTCAAATCGTCTGATAATGAATCCGAAAAAGGCGGAAACGGCTGCAGTTTGCTAGACCCTTGCAAATGAGGCAAAAAGATCGATTACTTTAAGGTGATTCTTTATAAAAAGCTGACTCGCCAAGCGCGTATGTATTTACGTACTCTAATAAAAGTTGCTCTAAAGTGATTCGTAGAGTTCAACAACAAAATTATACATCGTTCAAACTTTGAATACTATAAATTGAACAGTATGTGTTGTTGGCTGTTAAAATATTACTAAATTATGCCCCATACTATACCGTATCATCCCTGTTGTAGTTTTTATAGTCACGTATCACAGGAGACCTATGCATGGTAGTGAGGATGACAGGCGCCGGCATGGAACGGTATACAACGCAACAGCACATTGGGCGATTTTTCGTCCGTGCAAAGGAATTAAATTTTCATTAAAATGTCAATATTCTGGGAAGCAGCGCGTTTAATAAAATTAGTGTTTTGTAGGAAAAGCGTTTTGTATTGCATTAATCCGACCTGTTGGTCGCACGTTCGCACAGCCCCGTAATTGTATTTCGTCCGATAATAGGCGTCTAGCTTTTCGTCAACCCCTACTTGAAACGCAAAGTACCGGTCTGTAGATAATTCCAATTTACAATGGCGTACTTATTGATGTTATAGAATCTATTTCCTTTCCAGTTATTGCTTGTGATTACTTCTCTAATCACTAATTATTGCTTTCGTTCAGAAAACGGGTATTTCCAGATGAAAATTAAATCTGATTTGAACTGCCTTATAGCTTCTGTTTAGCATATAATTGAAAATGGTACTACATAAAATTATTGGTTAATATCTGAACATATTAGAGCTGTATAAATACCTAAATATGAAATTTCTCTTCTGTGATTTTAATTATAATTAGTAGCCTTTGAAACTATGTTAGACGTATTCTAAACTTAATGGTCTCCCGGAGCGGAAATTTTTTTCCGATGTAAAGTATAATGGGTTGCCTAGTTTTTTTTTAGCTGTTCGCCCCGACACCTGTCAATCATCGGCCCCTCACTGCCGGATGCACTTATTGTTTGAGTCGTAAAATGCAAATGATGGTAAGCGGTCCATGGAGATAACGTAAAATCTACTTTGCTGCGAGGTGGTTTGCCGTGACGTCATAAAATGTTAATATTTGTGTATTCTGGACAACTTTCTAATCTAAGACCCGAAATAGAATCCTTTATGTTATTATTATAAATACCGAAGAAAACATTACCTGATAATTTTCAGTCAATAATTTCTTTTGCGCAAGATATACTATTATTCGTACCTCAACCAACCAATTCGGAATTATTTCAAAAATGTGGTTCTGCATCATCTGTGCCCAGTACATTGATAGTGTAAATAATAGACCAGATGTCTTATTTTCAGAATAATCACGAAAATGGTAATGGCTTTATTATCTGCTTTCGACCTCCGACTGCTAGGATGGTAAATTATAGCTTCCTGCGCTTACAATCTGAGTCGCGATGCAAAAGAAGTTGCCTACTTTTAATTATTTTGATATTAATTTACTACTTAATTTGGACCTTCATTGTAACATGACCGACCTTCCGTGCTCACAATAAATGTACTCTACAAATTGGCATAAGTGCCAATTATTAAAACTTATTGCTACGGCCGCAACGTGAGAACTACAATTTTCAGTTTTTTGCACTTATTTCAAAAAGCAATCACCTTCTGTGCTAGAGATAAATGCAACTAATCAATCAAGTACGCGAGAACTGCTTCAAATTCAAAAATGTGGAAAACATCCAAGAATTTCATTTACATGCATAAAACGAACACTCCGGTAAAGCCTTAATGTGTCCACAAAACTACTATTAATCCAGTACCACCGTGCATTGTATTGACATCAAATTAAGGTACTCATTGGTCGTAGACCTCGATCATGTGATAAAAACGTTTATTTTGCTATGATATTCTGACGATGCGTTATTTAATAGAATTTTTCTGTGTGGGTGCAGCTACAGTAACCCTGCTGTATTGTATGTAGATAACATTCTATTTAATGACATTCATAAGATAATTAATATATGTATTTTTTGACCTTTATGTACTTATCTTTTAATTCCTGATTTATTTCCACTTAGAGGTCAATAAAACAATAAATAATTAAATACCAATTTATTCCATAACATATAATAATATGTTTTCGTTAAATAACTTCTTCGGTGGAAGAAATTGACATAAGATAGTATAGGCTTAATAAGAGATACATGTTTTACAATTCATAGCTACCTAAGACTTTTAAATTTATATTCAGCAGATGCAACTGCAAACACAAATATATTGTGAAATAAAACTTTGTTCTATTACTATGTTCATATGAGTGGATACATTTTTATGACATTTTAGCTTGATACTATTACTCAGTGAGCCCTTTAAAATGAGGTGTCACTCGACCCCCCATTCCATTCAAAATTTTAATACTGTCGTCAATCTTCGAAGCTAACTAGAAATTTTACTTCAGGAATGTAGTATATAATATTTCATATTAACGACTCCAAACTGAAACGTCTCTATTAAACCGATCAAAAGTTAGCGGTGGGGAAAACTTTAGATCCTCACTGTACAACTATCAGAATATCACTTAGAATCTTCAGCAAGTACCAAATTTATAATATTCAACTAATTAAGGGTTATTTTTGATTTACAGATACGCAGTTTTAACCGAACTGTAACTGAAAATGGATGTTTTACATTAGGAAAAATTAAACTAATGTATTTCGACAAAAAAATTCAATCAATTCGACTCGTTAGATTCAACTTAAGTCTCTTTGTGATAATTGAACTCCTTTTTATTTTATAATGCACTGTGCGTGTACAAATAATCCCCACGTCTTCTATAAGGTATGTGGAGAATTCATTACCCAACGACATGAGCAGAATATTACGCCTTTAATAGGAAATTTATATATTCACTATTTTGGTCTAAAAATATCAGGACAAGGAATAAGATCCTCACATTTACTGCGCATGGTGTGCTGTTACTGTGAGGAGCTGGTCAAACGATATAAACAGCGCTTTGCCATCTATAAAATAAGCTTTCACATGAAATTATGTGAATTTTTATCTAAAATGAGTCAAGCCTAGTTATATTTATCGTTGCTTATAGGAAAATTCTAGATGTATTAATTTTATTGATTTATAGCTTACGTTTATTTTATTAACATAGAAGTATACAATCAGTAAATAAAGCATAAGTATTTAAAGGTTGTAGAATAGTTACTAATTGTTCAAGTAGGTAATATCAGTCAGTACAATGTGTCATATTGGTGGTGTCTGTATTATATGTAACAAGTGTCATTGAGGTAAATTAATCTTGTTTGGAAATACCCGCACGCCTCCTATAAACGATATTGCTTTGTCGTCCATATAGTCTCATAAATGATTATGTATTTTTTCTATTTTCGTTTCGGATGGAAAGAAAGAGCAATTCACGTTATGCAACTCATTTATTTTTTCATTTTAATGCAATTTCGCTATAGCGCACTAGGTATAAGATACACGTCTTCCATCTTATAGACATCGTCACATCCGTACAATTATCACGTGCAACACAAACGTCCTGTAATCATTGTACGGTGGTGCGGCGGTATTATTTTACATTCGCAATAACAAGCTATCAGCTTGGTAAGGTGGAGGAAATTAGATTCCATAAAAGGTAAGCGCCAGATGCTTGCACGATTAGCACCGAAACGGACCTATCTTGTAAGGGAAACGTCGGCAGCTATGGCTCGTTGTCCGCCTGCGTGCTTTACTTAGCTATACGGTCGCCAAGTTTCCGAATAGAACGGTTGGAGTAGTCTTGAACAAGCGGTGAGATATTGTTTAATAATGCAAGAGCTTAGCAGGTATTGCAGATAAATACGTTAATTGCGAAAGGGGTGTAATAATTAAGATTTTGGACAAATGAAATCGTAAAGTAGTCGTTGTAGAAACAAATTTCTCGCAAAGCTCTACGTGAGAATTTTAGTGGCGTTGAATTAATAAGATCAACTGTACTGAAAGGCAGCATGTGAGGTTGTAGATATTCATTTGATTTATAAGAAGTCTACTATTAAAAGGTTGACCATCTAATATTCATATGTAGTTAAATAGTACTTAGATAACGATGAAAGCTTTCTTAAAATGATCATAAACTAGATTAAAAAATCAATAGTTTTGGTGTAGTTTCTTCCGATTAGGTACAGTTATTAAATATTTGAATATATGTAGTTAATATAGACAGTCGTAGACTTCAAATATAAAAAAAATAAAAACTGTACATTCAGACATTCAAAATTACACAAAATATTACAAAAATACTGAAATGCAATTGTTCCTAATGATAAAATATTGGCAGAAGTTTCATGATATGTTGAAGGGATATTATTTTGTGGAATATGTACCTACGTGAGTGGATCGTAAAATGACACCAATTAAATTGGAACTATGTAACTTGACCAAGGCACAGCAAACAGATGATGGAACTATAGTCACAACGATCAACTGCTAACTTACTTGCATTAGACAGGACTCAGCACAGGACAGTAAAATGTTTATTAACAGGTCATGGCTGTTTAAGAGGTCATATGCGCAAGATGAGGATCTATAAAGATGAACCCTTAAGCAGACTCTGTAATGAGGAAGAGAAAACAACCTTTCATATAATCTTCGAATGCGTAGCAGTAAGTGAACGTAGGGTTGCTATGCAAAGCGCATTTGATTTACCATTGGAGAAAGATTTACGAAATAGGCTCTGAAACTGATCGATGAAACTAACCTGTTTGAGTAAACCGAAATCAAGGCTGCAATAACACAATAATAATAATAATAATAATATAATAATAATACTCTTTATTTCGAACTATGGGGAACCATAAAAAACAACGTCAAAATAATTACAATATTTTACAATAACAGGTAGTCGTTAATACTGTAACAAGTTAATGTAAGAAGATGCTTTTTACAATTGTTTTTGAAACTTCTTAGGTTACTACACAATTTTATATTATTCGGTAACTTATTAAATAACTTACATCCTAAAAATGTTAAATTTCTTTGGAATAATGAAGTTTTGTGTATCGGAGGTAATAAATAATTTATTTGTCTCGTGTTGTATTCATGAGAAATATCAATCGAGAATTCTGGCTTATTCTTAAAAACAAAACAAAGTACTTCCAAAATGTAAGCATCGTAAAATGTTAATATATTATTGGATTTAAAAGCATTTTTACATGATTCTCGGTATGCTAAGCCGAATATAGTCCGTATAGCTCGCTTTTGCAGCAACAGAATTCGATCTGTGCCAAAACCAGAGCCCCAGTGTATTATTCCATAGGTCATCCTAGAGTAAAAATTTGAAAAGTAATATGTTTTAAGAACGTGTGTGCTACATGAACGTTTTAAGTTATAGAGGGCATAACATACTTTAGATAATTCTTTGCATAAACTATCCACATGAGAATGCCATTTGAGGTCTTCATCGATGGAAACACCTAATAATTTCGAGGATTGACTCAATTCGATTAAATTACTATTTAGATTAAAATGTTTGATGTTGTACTTTTGATTATTACGGAATAAAATACACTTGGTTTTATCGTTATTAAGAACCAGATTGTTGTTAAATAGCCATTCACATAACTGTCGGTGGACAGAATTGGTAATCTCAAAGAGAGTATGAAGATCAGGAGCGCTAATACTTAAGTTAATGTCGTCTGCGTAGAGCATCACGTTTGCTACTGGGTCTAAATATGAAGGGAGATCATTGATGAAAATCAAGAATAGAGTAGGGCCTAAAACGGATCCTTGTGGTATTCCTTTAAAGACAGGTAGTACGTCAGATGAGTATTCATTTATTACAACCTTCTGCTTGCGATTTTCAAGATAACTTTCAAACCAGCGCAAGGCAGTCCCTCTAATTCCGTAATTGGTCAACTTATGGAGCAACAGCTTGTAATTCACGTTGTCAAAAGCTTTTGACAAATCAACAAACATCCCTATACAAGGATTATTAGAGTCAACATTAGAAGAGACTTGATTAATAAACTTAAATAATGCTGTATTAGTTGAACGATTAGGAAGAAATCCATGCTGATAAGTAGACAATAATTTGTACTTGTTAAAATAGGTGAGTAATAGTTCATTCATTAGTGATTCATATACCTTCGAAAATACCGACAATACGCTGATAGGGCGATAGTTGTCCAAGCAGTTAGAGTCTCCTTTCTTATATATAGGTGTAATATTGGCTATCTTCAACATTGTGGGAAATATTCCTTGATTAAAAGAAAAATTTATTAAGTATGCTAAAGGTGATAAAATTAGAGATGCAAACTTTTTGACTATAAAAGATGGTATGAGATCATTTCCAACGCTTGTTGAATTAGATAACTTACTTATTGCTCTAAAAACATCATGTTCAGTCACAGGAGCTACAAAGAAACCATTGGAAGTACGCATAGCATCTCCCACTTTGGCGGAACATTTTTCCGGCGTGAAGGATGGGGTAAATTTCTCGTTAAAAACATTACATAGGTCACGTAGATTGTAATTCACAGGTAACTTCCTATCATGTACAGGAGTAGGAGAGTTACGTTTAATAACATTCCAAATAGCTTTAGACATATTTGAACTGGACATGATATAATTATCATTATTGTTAAATAAACTCAGTGGGCCGCAATGTTACGGATAACCAAAGACTTCCTTGCCTTCATATTAATCAATCTATCAACATACATGATTGGTTTTGGATTCGGTCTACTATTACACGGTGGACTTAAAAAAGGGACACAGAAGAAAAGTGGTAATTAGCGTCGTTATACCTTTCAGATTAATTTAATAAAGAAATGGCGCAAATAAAGTACTTTACCTTTCACGGAGACTCATATGCATCCTTAAGAAATATCTTAATTATATTAAATAAGATTGCAATGGCAGTAAGCAATTCATATCGCTCGTCTTCTATATCTCGTAAAAATGTACAACGTCGCAACATCCAAAATTATTTGTATATAATGCGAAATTAAATCTAATAACTCTTTGGCGCGTCAGGTGTCGATTATGAGATTGACATCCTTTCAGATTCATATAAATGACCTAAAGTAATGCTTCGAGACATTACAATATGTTGGAGATACAAGTACTGAATAAGGTTGCCATTTTTATTTCGTATTTTCTAATATAGTAGATAAACGTTAAACTCTCAACGTGGATATTTCTATATATGCAGGGTTATTCAAATATACAGAAACATCTCCAAAACCCTTAATACAAAAGTTGTGTTGTTGTTTTGTAGTTTTAAACAAGTTATTATTGAAAAATTTAATCTAGCTATTGTTTGTATTATTATGGAAATTGTATTCAATTTACGTTTTCCAAATAGAAGATCCTGTAGGGGAGAAGGGTACTAGGTGAGACAGGGTACAAAGTAAGACAAGCTATGAAAATTTGATAATCTCGCCATTAAAGCATGCGCATTATAGTGGTCGTGGATCTTTCTATTCATCTTTCTATATTACAGCGAGTTTTTGCAGCAAAAATATGATTAAAAAAGTAGCTGACCAAAAAGGCTGTTTTGAGGATAAGTAAATTACTTTTCATGATAAGCAAACGAAGTTTTTGCGAAAGATTAATGTATGTTTTCACAAAACGATAATGGTTGAATAATCCATTATACAACACATGTTTGTTAGTAACGATTTCTTAACCAGTGGCGGAGATAAAGATGTAATAGTTATTTAAGTTTAGTGTGTAAGAAGTACTAGGTGAGACAGAACTGATGGTGCTGAGACTGTCTCACTTAATTTAATTTTAACTTAGAGGCAAATTTCACCGAGGTTGAATGTTTTAATTTGAGATACCACGACCACCAAATGAGAGAAAAAATAGGAAATTCTTCTTCCGAAAGAATGTGTGAGGCTGCTAATTTGATTTTACATGAACATTATAGCATAAGAGAAGCAGATTTTGTAAAGAATGTGAAATTTAAGATACTTGCCAGATATGTGAAGAAAAGACGAGATAACGCTGATTGTAGAATGACATCAAATTATGGACACAGATTTACTTTTAAGCCCGAAGAAGAACAAATCTCAGAGTATCTTATAAAGTGTAGTAAACTGGCGTACGGTTTAATTATTACCAATACTAAAAAACTGGCTTATGATGTAACCGTTGGGAATATATTCGAGGTTCCCGATTCTTGGAAAAGAAATGGGGTGGCAGGTGAAAAATCACCAAAATAGATGACTCTTTTGTATTCCCAATCATAGTTGACGAATCCTTCGTATCTTTGAGTGACATAGAAATGCTTCTGTCAAATCCGATTCCAGGAATCACTTAGCGCTAGTCGACACTACCTAAATTTGGTTTCAAATTCAATTCCTTGCAAGTACGTTAGATTCCAGTGTATTATTATTCAGTAGAAGACTGACTATATATATTTTTTTAAATAAATACCCAATTAAATTACGTGCAGCGCCGTAGCTGATAAGCGTGTAGTGCGTGGTTTTCACGCAGGCGCCTTCATTTAGAGGCGCATTTATGCATAGAAAAAACAATTACAATAAATACGTTACGCACGGGGGCAGATACGCGTTACGTGAAAATATTTTGCTTGAAGTTCCAAATACTTATTACTTTAGAATTTTAACAAATTTTCAAACAGTATTAAGAGAGTGGTTAGTTTACTCCGACAAAGCCAATGCAATTGTTTGCTTTTGTTATAAATTGTTTTGCTCTTCTGATATACCTAGCTCTTACTAGTAAAAATGGATAGAGTGATTGGATCCACTCTTCAATTAATTTAAAACATCATGAAACATACATACATTATAATTTAAGTGATGAATGAATTTGCAACTGGAAAAGCTATTTGTATTTTTAATATTAAACAAATTCCAAATTTTTAACGCAAGACGAATTGAAAGAAAGCAGGGCCGATAATAAATTTTTTGGAAATTATAATTATAGAAACTATAATTTGACTTACCAACTTACATAACACTATGGTATAATTATATAACACTATTAATTTTCACGCTATTTTACGTTAATTAAAACAAATTTTAACTTTATCGCCCTTACACCTTCACCATCATCGTAACCACATCGCACCTAAAATCTAACTACTTTTTGCATTGCTGTAGACCAACAACGGTATAGGATGACGCATCACCAAAAAAAGTTTGAAATCGTTTCTGTGATATACTGGAGCTTGATTTAATGTAAACATAAAAAATATAGTTTCAACAAGTTTAAATGACCAGAATACAACTCTATTATTAAAATTTTTTTAATGGTATAACCAGTCTTATTTTATTTTTGAAAATTCCATAAAAGTGAAGACATATTTATTACTTAATATGTAATACGCTTGAAGGGCACACCTCATACTTCAATATAAATAATTTGCACGGATTAAATTCAAAATTAGAATTACGGATCCATTTAGCCACATGTAGTGTTTGTTTAATGTAAAAACAAATTAAAATTTTTTGGATATAACACTGTTTTCAAACAATTAAACAAAGGAAATGTTTTGTAGAAATAATAATTTGACCTACCTTAGATCAGCCTTTGGTATAATGTAACACTACACTAATTTTCACACAGTTTTAAGATAATTAAAAAATGTTCATTTTTATCACTTTTACAATTTATATTAAATTAAATGAATATCGAAAGCAGAAGCATCTTCACCACATCCCATCTAAAATCCAGCAAAAAAAGTTTACAGTCGTTTTTGTTACATACTGGAACTCGATTTAATGTAAACAGAAATACAGTTTGAAGGAGTTTAAATGAGGAGAATTTAACTCGATTATTAAAAAATTCATATATGAATATAACTTCCCTAAGTTGTAAAATTGTTTAACATAAGAAATAATTTAACATTTTACATTATACAAGGTCATTCAAAGAACATAATCACGGTGGGTTTTTTCTTGTGGAATAAGACGTTTTATTTTATTTTTATTTATTTATCGATCGTCATATTTGTTTTTACATAGAATTAGCTGAAAAATAATTTTCTTAGGCCGATATTGAAGTAGAAATTTGATTTTGTTTATTTAAAAATTTGGGTCAAACTTAAGTAGGAAAACGTTCTCGGATTTTTACACAAAAGGGTGTTCAAACAAGCGAGACCAATTTTGAAGGCTGAATTTGCTTGAAAATATGAGTGTTTCACAATAAATCGGCAATTGGTAATGAAACACTACTACACATCGGGCTTTCCTTCTTGTGATGCCCTTTACATCAACTAGCATTCTTGGTGGTTTTTCAACTGTATGTACTAACTGCAGGAGTTTGATACCAGCTCCATTGTCCATCATTTCATCACCTGTATCTTTGAAGAACAGGTGTTACTATCTTAATATTTATAGTTTTTGCAAATTCTATAAGAAATTTTTTTATTAAATCTGCTCGGCCAAATAATCAGTATTGCTTTACAGTTCAAGTGCGACTAATGGGTATTTGGAAAGAGTACACCAGAATTTGATATTATTCAACTACAAATTCAAAATAATAATAATTAATTAAGCCGTCACTTGTTGCTTCTGCATACTACTACAGCTACTACTACAAAACATTACTTCAAAACCTGGTGCACAATAAATGTAGTTTCTAATTCTTCCTGTAGTTTAAATTTGACAGATGCTATCTTTAATAAATTCCATCAACTTACCGTATTATTAAAATACAATAATAGTTACTTTAAAAACAAGTTTTCACAGTTATATACATACGTCAAATATTTAAGCCTATTTGTATATTAGCTTTTGATATTAGTTAGATTTTATGAGGCTGTATAACCTCCATCATTAACGGTGAAGTCTGCTTTAGGCTGTAGCATGCTGCTTCTAGTTATAAATGCTGTGAGAACCACATTAATATAAATATAGCTGAGGTGATTATTTAGACTGATTTTTAAAACTTGAGTATTTTGAACTAAAACTTCGTTGTATATAATAGTTTTTCAGTGCAGTAAACTGACGACCATTAAATGCTAGATAATTTAGTTAATAGTCATTGCCGGATCCTCGAATATGGTACTAATCAGTTCACTATATAAAGCTTGATGAAACAATATAATTATGTATTTGTCTAGCCTACCTTTTCATTGCTCGAAGTGCTTTAATTCATGGCCCTCTTCTTGCTCCGAATATACTGACCTTAAACTGCTTGACAAAGAACACACACTTGCACAATCTTTTCTCGTATGGGTCACCCATCACTAACATACACTATTGTGTTACACCTACACACGCCATTATCGCACTTCCGAGAGATAAGAAACTTAAAACAGTACCTATCTGATAATAATTTTAATGTTAACAGGACAACACACTTTGCACCACCTTTCGTATTAGTTGTCACATTTACTGCTCACATTTACAATTGAGTCATCCATCGTGGATTAAAAATCAACCATTAAAAAACTATTTGCAAGTAAAAAAGTACATTTATAGTTCTATTAAAAAAGGTTTTACAACTGGCGTAGAAGGAGTATCTGCTAAGGACGTTGATTTTTATCGCATTCTGGATTAAATAATAAAAATACTTGTTACAAATGTTTAGTTGGTATTTACCCCTAATAAAAGCAAGGACAAACAGGGATGCAATTAATGAGCAATCATTAGTTCCTCAAGAAAAATATAATATTAGATTTTCTATCGGATATTTTAAACTGTCATCTAAATTGTCTGTGTTTATTTTAAGTATTTCCTTCGCACTGTATATAACCCGATACAGATACCTAATACGTCATTTAATGAGTTCGCGAAGCTGATGATTCATTTTTTTTTCTCTTATACATTCAAAGGTATATACTTCACAGAATACTGTGGTTTTCTTAGGGACCTATGTCGCTGACAATGGACGCACCAGATGAAGCCATTTTAAATAGACGCGATCACAAAGGATTACATAAGAAACGGAATAAGAAGGTCGAACAAAGGATATACAGCCGAGCACAGGCGAGCTAACCGTTCCTCAGGCCGCTTTTCCTTCCACCTGCAGATTACGGACATCCATCTCGGCGCGTGGATTATTTCGCGCAAATTAACGAGACAGAAGCAGGTGCCGTCACCGAAAGAAGAAGATAAATGACTGTTCTGGCGGTGCGGTGGAGGGTACATACCGCAAACGACTCCCGTGCTGGACGAACGATGGGTATAAATAAAAAGCGAGAGAGCACCGGATACGCGAAAAAGGAACGGCTTTCACGGTGGTGTCGGTTTTCGGAAGGTTAAAGTGTTTGAGTTTGATGAACTCGCGGGTCAGGAGAAATCTCTAAAATGAAGCACGAAATTTTCTTATTTTTATCTTCGCAAATCTACTGAAGCAAATATGAAATATTAATAGAGGAAGATAAAAGATATACTCCTAGATTCGTATATAAATATATATAAGGTTATTCTGGGCCCTTAGATACATAAGCAGTATATATACCATCCTTCGGAGCTATCTTGTTGAGATTTTATTATGCTCACTTATTTCAATTAGTTATATTAAAGAATTTTAAAAAGAATATTTAAAACAAAAGAAATATAATAAGATTTTACCGCTCAACGCAAGCCTTTGGGTATTATTATGAAATTATTTGGAGACTGTGCTGCCGAAAATTAGAAATGGGAAAGCGTGTATGTTTCTCCACCCATTCACCGAGTGTCTCTGAACCATATGCAACAAGTTGTACTTACGGGTCTTGTATACTATTAAGAAATATCGTTTAAGCAGTAATTGTGTAATTATATGTAGAGCTTTTCTTTCAATTAACACCTAATCGAAATGAATGTTTTTAAGCAAATGTAAATGAATCTTTTGCTTACAGTTAAATGTCCATTAAAAACTATTTAAGGCAACTTACAATGCACCAATTAGTTAAATCATTGTAACAACGATGCAGTAAAAGCATTAGTGGATTTAGATTTATTTCAATATTTTTCAACATTTTAAATCTAACAGCGTGTATATTTTATGACATATTATGTCGCAACATTGAACAGAAATACTTCTTAATTACTTTTTGCAACCAAACTATTCTAACGTTGGCAATCCACTAATTGTAAGTTGATTGGGAAAAAAATGGAAACCGCTTAAAATAATACCGTTTTAATCTTTTTCCTGCTCTAAATCCGGAGCTTCCTCGAGCCACTGTTGTGAAACAACAAATACTATAAAACGATATTGAAGGCTTTCACTGTCCAAGTCTCCATTACGAGAGCTGCCAAGTTTTGATTGCACCATAGTAGTGTAAATATATACGATACAAAAATAAAACAAAACCAAAATAAAACAGAATAAAGCACAAAAAATACACTCAGACGTCAGAAGATTTTCGCCTCTAGCGTAGTTTACACGTCGAGTTACCGTGATCGTTAGGCGCTCCCTACCCCCTTTTGCTCCTGAGAAGCCACTTACGATAGTGGCGAAACGTGCAGATTAGTAGATTTCGTACTTTCATTTTATTTTATTTTGCTTTTGTTTTATATTTGTATTGTATAGATTTACACTACCATTACGCTGCCAACACCCTAATGCCCTCATAACAATAAGTACTATTATACAAATGTATGTTACATATATACATAATTTGAAATTAAAATAATAGTAAGTCATTGAATGAAATGTTAAATGGCAGAGTCACCTTTGGTCCATTCGAAAAAATTGCGAACTCAAACTTCTTGAAATTCAATATCCATTCCGATACGTTTGAAAGCTTCATATCGTATCTTTTCTTTTTGACAACTTTTTAGACACTTATAATAAAATTCCAGTGTCATGAATTTTCCCACTTGGTTTTAGTAAAAATTGTAAAACAAGTGTCCAGATTCCTTGGTGATGAAAATTGTTTATTACTATTGCAACGTTACTTTCTTTTTCCATTAATTATTAATATGTCGGGAATTAAAAATTAGTAAATTAGCTTCTGGAACGTACGCCACTGGTCGATTTGCTTGTCGGTGATCGATATTATCGATTTCGCTTGCGCCTTCGTTCACTGAAGATCCGGGCTGCGGCGCTGTATCACAATTTGACGTTTGACATACGAAGTTTATTTACGAATGTATCAAAATCAGATTAATGAGCAAGAAAAATACTTTAAAAGTGTCAGTAACGTCGAATTAACAAATTATAACCTCGGGGTAGCGGAATAAAAGAAAGGTAGGTTCATTATATACATATATTTACATTAAAATTCAGATGAACAAAATTTTCCAGATGACAGATACAAATACCAGTAATCAGAAAAAAAAAACAATCAAAGCAATAATCGGATATAAACTAACAAGTGTCGGTTTGTACAGAGAAAAATATCAGTTTATCAATGGCAAATATACAAATACATAATATTTACAGAAAGCGTGAGAAATAAATCTTACGTTGGATGTATACCAGGTCCTTCGGCAGTTGCTGTGAACAATTTAAAATCATTTAATTAACATGCGGATGCATAAAATAATAATCAGGCAAAAATATATATACAGGTATGTAATAGCAAAATAAGTAAAATAATAAATGTCTCTGATATCGGTCTTGTGAACGGACAGGTACCTGCTGGCCAATTTCTCGGCTCCGGCAAGTCAGACAGGATGGTGAACGCCAACTTTTCGGCCGCTTCACCCAGGATACTTACTAGCCAACTACTCGGCCTCAGCAGGTCGGATAGGATGGTGAACACCAACTTCGTCGGACGCTTCATCTAGAAATACCTGTTAGCCAACTGTATCGGCCCCAACAGGTCGGAATAGGAAAAGGAATTCTCTTTATGTTGAAAAATGCGGCCTTTATATAGTCGGCTAGGCCCGTTTTTGTTGTCTGACGTCTCCCGGAAAAACTCTGAAAAATATACACAGGTATAAAAAAAAATTGTAAATAAAAAAAAAAAATTGTTTCTGGGTACAGAGGTTCGTTACAGTATTAGTTATGGTCTCATTAGATAGCGGCACACGATCATGAATAAATCAAGAGCTATATCATTAAAGAAAAATCGGAAAAAAACTAAATTTTGGTGGTTGATTTATATGTCAGTAGTAGCTAATCCTTATCCGATAACAACTGCAAATCTTTAATGCAAAATTGCAAAATATATTTTATTAATAAGAAGTTGTTCATAATTGCGAACCCTACTCTCCAATGAATCATAAAAGAGAAAGATTTGAGTGTGTGGATCTGGATTTCGGCAAGAAAAGGCTTTTGAATATGAGTACATATTTTCATGGTGTAGCATAAGTACTACGAATAGGTAAGTTTGGTATAAAGTATGATAGCCTAGTAGTTAGGAACTTCTCTTACATTTTGCCACTGTCAAAGGTGAATTTAAGATCAAATCACGACGCTGTTCGTCTTCAGTTTCTTTTCGCTGTTTACTTTACTTTTTATAAGAAATGTGCATGACCATAATATTCTGTGAATGTGAGCCAAATTAACAATGGGCTGGGTTTCGTATTGAGCATACCAAAACACCTGCAGAGGTTTTCGTGCAGTGAATGTTCTGTTCTCTCTTTTAAGAGTTATGGAAGCAATATTCAGGCCTAAGTCACATACGTTCATATTAACATAGAATGTGCCATATTATTTAACAGATTAATATATATGAACATAATTTCCGTATTTTGGGTAAGATCTCGTGATTAAAAATTCATGTTAGTTATTTATAGGCAAATTGCTTGATTTATCCAATTGATCACAGTGGTTTACTACGGAATGAGGTACCTGCGTTTATATAAATATCAAATATAATGTTTTTAGATATTTTGTACATTTTTCAAGCAATTTTAACGTTTCTCATGTGGTCACATTGCAATTTTTGCTACCAACATCCAGATTACGAAGACGTAGATACTAGAGGTTTCGATGTATGTATCTCTCTTAATCACAATGATTTAACTCTCCATTTCATTTATTCTAGTATTAACGAATTGTACCGAGCATTTTTAATCGTGGTCATACTGTTACTTACTGTTCACCGTTTGAAAGTTGGATTGTATTCGGTTGTTTACATTATAGCACGTCAAGGATCAAATAAAATCACTAATCACAAATATGAGTGCAAAGCGAAATCAGCCTACTATGCGGGGACAATGCAGCCACCACAAGGACTGAACTAAATTTTTCCTTGGAGAGGCTGAGAAGCGAATTCACAAGTCACAGTTCTAATTTACTCGATAAATTGTCTATTATTGAAGGTATTTCATATCGAAACGGCTGTTCCACAAACCGATCGTCGCGAGGAAACAGGGAACTATATGTATTACTCCTTCATTTGTAGCTAAATTGAGTAAACTCGACAAAACAGTTATACCAAAGATCAATTTTAAATAAGACACGTACAAAGTCAGAGTACAGCAATACACATACAAAGCGTTAAATCTTTACTTTTATTCGCTAATAAATTTCCTTTGATACTAAAATATATGGTGTAAATACAAGGAAATTGTAGTAACGAAAACCGTAGAAAATAATTATTTTTCCTATTTGGGTCAATATTTTAAATCGACATCAATTCTTTTTCTAGCTTTTCCTGAAGCACATTCAAGAGTACTACTATTGTATAATGACTTTTCTAATTATAGTTATCTTATACTTTCTCGTTCTTTCCCTTGTCAAGTTTTTGGTTTTAATTCGAGCTAAAACGACGAACGATTGCTTGATATGCTTCATCCGACATTCTTTTATAAAACGTTAATTTTCGCGCTCGTAGCCGCTGGTGATGGATGAGTAACGAGGGGGAGAGGGAATGATGTGGGAGATTCATTTGTCGGCGGGTGGTGACTGCGATTCGATGCAATTATTTGCTATTGTATGACGAGATACGCCCAGGACGCACATTAGCTCTATTGTGAAGGAAACGACGGCACCGGCGCTAGACAAAATTGACCTTACGCTACTCTTCTGATAGCTGACAAGGTTGACGTATGGACAGGGCACGTTAACGAACCTCCAACCTCTGTGATGTTTTTTTTCGATGTCTATTTTTTGTGTAGCTTAACAAATTTATGTGATAGATATGAAGCTTTTAGTTTTCGGTGGATTGAGCAAAAAGTAGTCGTTAGTAAGGACTTTTAAAGACATATTTGAATTTATAGCGCTATGTGATTTTTCCAAGAAATGTTTGCGAGTACAAACATAAATTATAGTTTTAGACATATGCATGGAAAATGCTGTTAATGGGTAATTTGCAATATCTCCGTATTCGTTAATACTGGAATCCAAAACTATGTGTTCTGATTATTATCTATCATATGAACTTTAATCGGATCATCTGCGTGTTGTGTGTTGATGAACAAAATATTCTGTTCAAGGGACGTCGAAATGGTACACAGAACATGAAGGGCAGGTCATGTTTTTGGCTTGTTTTGGTTTAATGATGGGTACTATATGATTTCAGTATAATTTTTTATGATTTATGTTCAGACAAGTTTAAGGAATTCGGGAATCAAATTTATATAAAGTAATTTTCAAGATTCTCAACTATTCAGAAACATTTATGTCACCGTCAGAGTGAGGATGTACAGATTTGAGGAACTGCCAATCACTACACAGAGAGAATTGGAAAAAAAGAAAGTGTCTGTTTGGAAGAATTTATCTGTAACAATGGAAAGTATGAGAGTAACTAAGTGCTGTGGCAACAAACTTGCCAATGTATTCATGCAACATGACCAGAATGCATTAGAGAGCATTTTTTACACATGAACTTAATTCAGTTTGCACCAACGCCTGGATACAATGGGAGCTTTGGAGTTAAAACTTCCCCAGACAGATATAGTGGATTATTCCACTTTTGTTTGTACACAGCAAAACCATTTCTAATGGCCGCAGCACAACAAATAACGAAACATCGGTGAACGATTCCTACAACAACATTGTTATCATGGAAGCTTTTATTACTAAACTGTAATTTGGGTTACGATCTACAATATCTCCTTTGCTCAAAAAGGTTCAAGAAGAAACGACAACACCAATACATGGTTTGTAGTACTGAAAATCTGCCTGAATCCGCTTTAATTCTAAAGTGCATTTATGTACATACATAGCAATGTGAAATGAATTCTTGCAATTTGTATCATACGAAATAAATGTTTCTAATTAGCATGCATATCTTTTACTGACGACCTTCAACATTCGTCTATAAAGGTAAAATATATGTTTCTTCAGTTTAAAAAAAATCTTTACAAATTGTTTTTACATATTCATTCAGAATTTTTACAGAATAATTTAAAATTCATAGGATCAAATAGACGTATAATTAGTAGTTAGATATGTAGAAGTGAAGAATTTATACTTAGTAGTATTTCTAGCATTGACTGTTTATTGTTTTTATATCATATACCAGCCAGTTATATAAATTAGGAATAGAATACTAGTACTTACTAACTCGACACATACTTAGTAATATAGGATGGCGTTGACTTCCGTTATTCACTTCCGCTGTCGTAGTCAATTAGCAAAATGTTTGTCTATTTAGCAATACAGAAAGACATAAATTATATTCAGCTATCGCTTCTACATCTGACGCTCTTTTACATAATAAATGACAGCAACAGCAAATGTAAACGATTCGTTATCCTACATACCAAATGGAATAACGAAATCGATCTTGACACGTGCGTATCGCAAAAATAAACTCCCTAAATAAGCAGAGGAGTGAAAAACGTCCTTTTTCTTCGTAAATAATTCCAATACCGAGTATTGGCCCTGTCATCGCTGGAATAGTACAATACGTTTTGTCAAAATAATTAATCTTTCATCATGAATATACGGAAATAAATTTTACGTACGGATGACGTAAATCTAAGTGGATATTATCGAAATGTACACATGTTTTCATAATATATTTAAAACTGACGTTAAAATACTTGATCGGCTTACAGACAATTAAAATGTTTTTGTTACAGATTTGTTATAGTGTAGGTTTATCCCTACTATAGTGAGATTAATTTAAAAAATGTTGTGTTATTCTCGTGTAGGAGCGAAAATACTGGCGCGTCATGAATGCAAAAGTTTTATCAGGATCATGATTAAGAGCAGCAAATGTTAAAAATTCAGTTGTCCTCTTCTCTTCTTGGTACCCACAAAAATTCAACTCAAAATCTTACCCAAATCTGTACTTGATTGTGAGGCAAAATTGATATAGTAGGTTTCCATTAAAATGTCCGTGATTGATTGATTCTTTTTTCTTCTTCATCACGCCAATTGGTTACAATACCCATTAAATTAATTCAACTTACCAATCCTTGGGCTAACGTTGTAAGAGCTCTTACATGTCCTTATCTCCGGAATTTGAGATAGTCATTGACAGCTGTCGCAAATGAGTGAAGGAATAATTTAGCGGAATATTTAAGATAAGCATCTCTTTCAATATGGCCATTGTCAGGCCATTCAGTAATGTTTCTCTAATGTTTAATTATGTTTAATGTTTACCAATCACACATACATTTGCATTGTGTTCTTTAAGCAGTAGTTGTTCACTCTCTTTACATTCTGGGATCATACTTATGATAGAACGTATTATAGTGGTAGGTATATACATTTAATAAAAATTAATTATACTGTAAAAGGAAAAATGCGAGTGAATTAAGTTTCACTATGAATGACAGAAACACGGATAATATTACGTTTGCTACAAATATAAGAATATATCATTTATGTATATAATACCGCACTGTACTTCAATAATTATCAGAATTATCATTACTTTTTGTTTAGGTTTACATTTTTGTTTAATTAAAGTAGAAGATCTCGACAGTCTTGATTCTTTTTTTGTTCCTCTTCATTAACATTTTTCTGTAATGGATAGAAAAGCTCCGTTATACATATTGTATTTTATTGAAGTCAACAACAACTGAATCCAGTTTATTATAATATATGCATATATATAATATATAATTTGTTTTATTATTTTGAGAAAATACTTCCAATAACGTGAGGTTGAATAGAAGTACTGGCTGTACAACGCTAAGATTCAAAAGAAGGGGGCAAAAGATAATGGGATGGCGGCCGTTGAAAACAAAACTATCCTTTTTACAATCTAAGCTTTTGTAAGTTTATTATTTCCTTTTTCAGAGATCATATGTGGATGGATGCAGGCAAATATATAAGTAGTTGCAAACTCGATTACACATCCTATTACTAGTCAGATTGTTAATTAATAAATCTTCAACCCAATCATCGTGTAAATAATCATGGTAGAAATTAATCGCATAAACTTGTAATAAAAATTTTTTAAAATTCCAACCTTTATCATTAATAAAATTCCGGACATGTTAAAGGTTAAAATGGAATAGCAGATTCCTTATCTGTTGTTGTCATTGTTTTTGTTAATCGGAAATGAATGATTCGTATCGGGTGCATAACATTTAGGTTATCTGTTATTTGTAGGTTTTATTTTAATTTAGTTTTATTGTCGCCTTGATAATGACAGCTTTGTTGTTGAAACGCGTCGGTGTTTTAGTTCAAACTTGTTTGGTGTTTAGTGGGTTAAAGTGTTTAGTGAACTCTGTTACTACTAAACTTATATTATTAGTCATTCGGCAGTATCTGATATGTATCGATTGAATTTAAAAGATCGAAAAGACCCTGCGTTAATATCACTCGCTTGGACAGTAATGTTGTTCTTCTGTGTAACTTTAGTAGATCCTTTGAAAATAGCTAATTTTGCGGTACCTAATCCTGGTCATAATATTACAACAGTACAACAAATCAGATAACTTTGAACACAATTGCATCATGCCATCGTCAATATCAGGAGCACGGTGGAGCGTTGTTATTATATTATGAAATGATAGTTCGGCAGTTCTCTCGTGCTGCCGATATTGCCGCATAAATTATAAGATGTTGCATACGCGACCCGTCATTTTATCGCTCGTGTAACATTCACGCGAAGCGTAACTAATAATGATGTTAGAGTAAAGTGCTGTATAATGGGATTAACTTGCCCAATAACATCGGTATTCAGTTTTGTGCCACTTGTTCGTTAAATATTAATTTATGCGATGTTATTTTGGTGTTAATTATACCTATGTATGTATACGCGAATTAATATGCATTATTCGCGAGGCGATACATTTATGATTAAAATCGTTTTTAATCAGCTTCGCGTTATGTAAATTATAATATAGGTGTAATATAATATGTGTGATGGAGATATTATGACGTTCTGGATGATACTACAATAGTGTAATTATTAGATTTGGCATTTGCTTTGTTCATATTGCTAATGAACCTGTCAATTATTTGCAACCATTTAATTCTAAGAGAGTATGTAGCTGGTAATAATTACCATGTGTATTAATAAGAGCTTGTAACAAAATTATATTTGTGAATTCACTGATTATTATTTTATTTTATTTATTTATAGTTTGGAATACAAATAGATACAGTCCAAAACAGTATGCACAACAAAGAGAACAAAAAGAAAGCTCAATGAATACTACTTATAAAATATAAATATAGATTGCTGCAATATCTGTCTTATGTTCTGTTTCTGAGTACATATTAGTTGGGACTTGGAAGTATAAAATCTTCTTTATTGGCATGTATAAAGTTAAAGGAAAAACAAGCAAAGTTGCATTAAATATTTCTGGATATTAACTTGTAATCGTCTATAATTCACATAACATTTAAAGAAATGATTTAGAAAATGGTGAATAACTAACTGACACTTTTTTGAATATATCCAACACAAGAAAGTTTGTATTACTGCATCTAAACGCTTGTGACTTAAAGAACACACCTTATGGATATAGTTTTAAAGGCATCCCTAGAATGTTCAGTTATAACTTTTATATTCCATGAAATGTCTTTTAGATGCCTAAAAACATTTCAGATATAAGTTTCAAAACGAAAGCAACAAAAATCCCAAAAGAAAAGACATTACCGGTAGCCGGAGTCTACAAAGCTTGTCTAAACATTAGAAAGGTGTGTATTTCTTAGATCGTTGTTGCTGTCGTTGATTTCCCAAAGCAGGTAATTTTCTGTCAGTGAGCATGAGAACAAATATAACAAAGCCCTAATCTATTTAGTTATGTATTGTTTCCCGACGATGTGTCTTTCGCAAACTATGGAAACGGTTAATAGACATAACATATAGCAGGGTTGAAAGTTTGCACTGGCTGTGCCTAGTTGAGCAAGTCTTGTTCAAAGTTTCCAATCAAGAATCAACAACATGCGAGAATATGACTCAGTAAATTAGAAATCGAAATTCAAGGGTACACACTCTTCAGTTTAAAATGTGAATTGTGCATGTATTGAAACCACAAGCTATAATTTTGGGCATTTACCGTAATTGATAGAACAATAAAACTTTTTCTAAGGCTAACTTTGATTATTTGTAATAAAAATATGGTATTTCTTACTGCAAACATATTTAGCATCATATGTATAAGTTCTCAGTGGGATAAATCGAAACAAATTCAGTATCATGAAATGAAAAAATGCTTCAAACAAATTTTGCGTATTTTTAGCCACAGAATCTGAATCTGCAATACAACCTATTCAAGACTTCAAAATTACTAAATGTATTTCTTCCGCGGCGGTTGTATGTTGTGATAGAAACTATCATTGATTGAATCTCATCATCTAACCATATTTTGTTGACTAAGTTGACTACAGCGGTTTCTATTGATACAATTTGATGGTGTGAGGCGCATAAAGATCCGCACAGTATTTTTAACGTTGCGTGTTCAAAAGTAGTTCTGGTACAAAATTTTATTTTAAAAATAGTAAACCTTTGGACAGAAACCCTTAAGGAGGGGATACCTGAAAACCTTACTATCGAAATTGCTGTCTATAAATGGAAGGGCTGTAAAGAAACTTTTCTTTATTCTTAATTTTACGACTTGAAAATTGTTAAATTTTGAACTGTAGGATCTTTACAAAATGATAACCAGTATATTTACACAGGGTGTAGCACCTAAGATGCCTTGGTCCGTAGCTCCTTTATCGTCGGCCTGTGAATCGAAGTTGCGATTATGCTTCCAACGAGAAGGTCGTCATTTTGAACATTTAGGTTAGGTTGAGTAAATTCCATCTTTACCAATTTCCTTTTATCATGACAGCTAACTTTGAAAAATGACGTTTTTCGACAAATTCACTTAACAACTTATTTTTTGTTTTTAATTTTGTTAGAGAATGTGTTTTTTTTTACAATTTTACACTTGAAACAAAATTATGTACAGGTAGAAGTGGTCTTAGACTATCCCGAAATTTGAAACCGAAGTGCCGGTACAACTTAGTCACCGACAAAAAACAATTCGACATACGATCTAACTGCGAAGAAAAATCGTTATAACAGCGAAACCGATAAAATTATTAGGGGTATGATGTTACTTAAGAAAAATAAGTACTCTTCGAGGGCTTTCCGGATGTGTCACAAAATATATATTGTTCCATTTGCAAAAACAGAGATTTGATGCGCCACTGGAATACGGCACGCCATTAGTCACCAAAAATATTTTAGGGACATGGTGACTGCAATTAAGGACAATTTTGCTCTTAGACTTTTTTCGATATATTGTATGATAAAGGAGCTACGGTCGAAGGCATCTTAAGTGCTACACCCTGTATAGGTTAAGGTAAAGAATAATTTCTTTCTAATCCAGTAAACGTGACTATTTCGATAATAGTAAACAAGAAAATGGGTATAATTACGTGTGGGAGCTGTCTATGTGGAGCCTTCCAGTAGTTTTAAAGCAACAAAAACACATAGGATATACTTCAATGTGGCGGTTGTTTGATTTGTTCCCAAACTAATAGTGATACTTGATGGGAGATTGGTGTTTGCTTAGATTGTATATCGTACATAGCCTAGTGAATTAAATTAAATCGAATAAAATATTCTTTTCTGGCTATCCACAGTGACTACATATTTACATAGTTACAATTAGAGAGTATTATAACGACGTACATATCTCTGTGTAGTCGTTATTATATTCGCAACTCACTACATTGTGATAGATTCGCAACTATATACCAATATGGTTCTAACACTCTTTCGTTAAAATAACTATAGGGACAGATATGTACGTAAAATGTCAACAAAGGAGAGAGAAACCTTCAGCGCTGTGAGTGCAGTTTTATAGTCCCTACCGTTTTGCCAGTTTACTTTGGCTCTCACGGTACAAGATGGTCTAGTTAGCAGTCGGAATCGTTGCTACAGAAAAGGGAACCGTAGCATGAAATAACGTCTAAATTTGCATGACAGGCGAAAGCGTCTATATAACTATGCAGTTAGTTATAATTTAATTCCGATATTACGCTCTGTCTCTATGTTTAATTTAGCTTATTATATCGTCATGTTTGTTTTACACTCCAGTTTCCGTCATTCGCTGATGAGATTTGCGAACGCCCGAAAGTGTAGTTAGCTCCCAACCGTACCTTGTATCCGCGACGAAACGCTGGTAGTCAGCCGGTCTAACCAATCTCCATAACTCGTACCCTGAGCTCGTCTTTAAGCAAATACGTGCAGCAGAAGCGGTTGAATTTGGCCTCGTGTCCCTTCTAAGCATGCTACGGTAGGTGTTATACATCCGGGCTGTAGTGCTCCCTGCTTTCTCCTGTATTGTATTTAGCCGTTCTTCCTTATGTATTTATCGCCTACAAGTGAGAAACCGAATTTGGAAACTTTTCCTGCTCGGTTGCCCTCATTATAACTCCTGCACTTGCCTTGATTGTAACTCATTGTGTAGGTGTTGTGTACCCTAGTTGTACTCGTATTGGCGTATTATTAACAGTTACGTAAATTAAAGTCTAAAGTAAATACAGTTGTGTAACGCGAAATGTTGATAACTAAACATCAATAAATTGGGATACATGGGATTACATATTTGGATTTACCTATTTTTAAGAGAACATAACCGAATATATATATTTCTGAATATTGAAATTTATATTTTGGCCAGAACCCTACAAACTTCTAACGAACGGTCTCGCTGAGACACTCTGTATAGCTGTTATAATAATTAGGCTTCTATTAAAGTTAATATTATATATTATATATAGTTCCAACAAAGAAGATATTGCATATTTTATAAAAATAACATTCAATTTTTTTGTATTTTTTATGGTGAGTGTATTTGCAGCGGCTTTCTAAATTGTATTACTTATCAAGATTATTAGCAACTCTTGCTGTGCAAATTATATCTGTAGATTTCTTTCGGTGGCTTTGTCACAAGACTACCTCGCCGTAAATTTTGTTGTCGAAGTAGCACACCATAACCAATCGCTCTTGCGACTATGGAGCTGTTAATTTCTGTTGATGTTGTTTACTTTTCTGTTTTTATGTACCTACCAAAAATGTCTCTTCCACTTGAGTTATTATTTCAGCATGTTGGCTGCCTTTTTAAATGTTTGCAAGCCGGATGCTGTTCCAGGAGCCTGCCATTCCATATTCTTTAATTCTGGGGTAAATTGTAATACAGGAGCACTTACAACTATAGAGTCATATTTGCCAAACTTGTCAGGATTGATGGGATATATGCCACAACTCATATATCCAAAAATTGCTGTACCCATAATAGTTACTACCACGTAAAGCTTGAAGCATTGCAGTAGACTTGTAGCAATTTGGTGCAGTTGGTAAAGTGCTTAAGTC
Organism: Holotrichia oblita; assembly: GCA_023690525.1. NCBI lineage: Eukaryota > Metazoa > Arthropoda > Insecta > Coleoptera > Scarabaeidae > Holotrichia > Holotrichia oblita. Next base: position 37,646,170 of record CM043018.1, on the reverse strand, counting down.
ACTCTAGAAATAAGTAGACTTTCAGTTATCCTTTCAACAGTGATAAATTGCTCCAGGTGGACAGTCTCTTTTCAAAGGAGGCATCATCTTTCACCGTTGAGATATTGCTTCCTCTTTCCAACTCATAATTATAGGGCATGGTATTGAACTATTTCTAAAAGCATTATGTATAGATTGATGAGCTAGTGAAGTATATCAATTGGAATTGAATATTTAGGAAAAGTTGGCTTTTATTTTCTTATATTCAATTGTAGCCTAAAAGCATTTCCTGATTCGTCGAAAAGAGATCATGAAATTATGTAACACATTTACAAATGTAAATATATTGTTGTGTGTGTCACTAATGACACGAAATAAAAAATATATAAACATTTTAAAAAGAACCAGATTATAATGTGATTAAAAAATTTTTACAATGTTTATCTAACTAAACCACCCTCAACCCTTACCTGTAATTTCCCAATGTAATTGAATATGTGTGTGTGTGTGTGTTTCCTTGTCCAATATCCTCCTATGTGCGTTACAAACTCCTCCTTTTCCGTTTTCAATCTTCTTTCTCTTTTCCCGGGTTTTCTTCACGTTCACTGGTATAATTTTGATCTTGAAGGTCTAATGGGAACTCATAAAACTTTCACTTGCTTTTAAAATGTTGTATTTCTCGTTAAAAATCTCTTTTGTCACTCGTGACTTGTTTTTTCTGTCAGTCGTCCAAAACTTCCTAAACAACCTCTCCTCCCCATTGTTTTTTCTATTTTTTCCCAGGCCTACCACAGAGAACTTCCAAATGTACTGTTTGCTATTTTATAAAATTGATTTTCGTAATTTCAGCTTGACTTTCATGTTTGTTGTGTCGAAATGAATGTAATTATGTGTTATATGTGTTTGTGATGTGTTTTTACAATAAATTTTGATTAATAAATTTTTTCACATTATAATCTGGATTTTTTAATTTTACCCCGTGCACGCCGTTGGCTGGAGTCCTTTTTTTTTTTTTTTTTTTTTTTTTTAAACTAATTAATTAGTAATTAATTAATATAAAAGTTAATTTAATTTAATTTAATTTAATTTTTTTTTTTTTTTTAATTATTATTTTAACTTTACACTGCTGAACAATATCAATATCAATAATAACATAACAATATACTACATATGTATATAGTAACGGTAACTCCAGCAATTGTAAATGAAAGGGAATAATAGAGAACTTTATGCGCACAATATTAAAATTTTTTAAGTCTCTATGCGTCATAGAAGAATAAATCTTGAATATAACTAAAAATTTGTATGAAACTAGAAAATATTTTGCTCATATTTTATTATCCATAATCCGTCATTGTCAATTACTACTTAATTTACTATTACTTGAGTTTCTTATCAACTTACTTCTACACAAGAGAACTGTTCAGTTACCTTGCTATATGCATTTTATTCAGTTAATGTAGAAGGATATGTTGTTCTTTGAGTTGATTAAGATTTATCTTCTGTTATTCTATTTCTCGTAATAAAATAATACTTAACTAGAATTTGGATTTTCCGCTAGGACATAGATCCGATAGGACATAGATAAAGAAAATCTCTAAATTTTCAATCGTGGATCTCTAATAAATAAATAAAAAGAACACGTACGCTATTTGAAGTAGTGTGGTATAGTATGAAGTAGAAAAGGTATGGAAAGATCTGAGACCTTCCCTACGACGTAGCTACCTGTTTTCGATTTCTGGTGGTGCGTCTTCCCTCGTTCCACTAATAAATGGGCTAGCTTCGTTGCAGAAGCGGATTATAAAAGACCGACCGATAGATAAATGGTCGATGGTTTGGCTTCGGCGCTGCTCTTCTGGAAAGATCGAACCTTACGGTAAATTACGTCTTGCACGGAGAGGGTTTTGTTAAATTAGAGCCGTGCTAATTCTCTGGATTTCGTTTATTGCAGGGCCGGTTCTCGGTAAATTTTTGGGATGTTAACTTGCGGAACCGTTGAAAAAGTTGACATATTAGATTTTCTAAATAAATCACGGTTGAAATTTGTTTAACAAATTAATTAAGAAAGACATGTTAACATTTCTGACGTAGAAAGGCTATACTATGTGAGACATGTTAAAAAAGAAGGATACTCTAAGATATAAAACTCAAACAAAACATGGTTTGAAATAGCAAGCTTTATGGTTTATTTTTATAATTTAACGCATTTTTTGTCAATAGAATGTGTTCCCCCCACGAGCCTCTACAACTGTAGCCGCACCAAACCATACTGTAGTAGTGCAACTAAATAGTGTATTATGTCCTTCTTGGCATTGACACAACTTCTACTATCGTCAATTAAAAAAAAATCGATTCTCGTCCGATACCTATCATACTAATTTCGGTATTTCCATTTAAATTATAGTCCCGCTTTCTAGAAACTTGGGACTTGCGTTGCATTTAACTTGCTTATATGATCTTCTTGCTGTGTGCTCAGATATCTGTTTCTACCCGAGAAATTGTTAAATTCTCGATGAAGCGATGAACTTAGCGATTGCGCTGGGTGGCGGACTTACGATTTTGCGGCAAAATGATTGCGTTGATTGGTAAGTTTCATCGGGTGGCAATTGGTGAGTAGGACCTGAAGTGCAATGTTGTTGGAAATAGTTTTTAAAAGGCGCCAATGCCAATTTCTCTTTACTGCTCAATTGTGTGGAGCTATAGACCACTTACAACTTATATTCTGCGACATTTGCATATTGGGCAAAGGTTATTCCTACTGGAGGTAACTTGTGTATGTCTTGGAAGTGTTGCTTAGCGTGTTGTCTCCTGATTTATAAGAATTTGTTGCTACGGTTAGGTATAGAATTAAGAAGTGAATCGAGCTTGATTACTTTGAAATTTCCATGGCGACTGAAACTGCACAGACAAAGCAAATTATGAATGCCAGAGTTGCGATATCATAATCTAGGTGGAATGAATATCAAAAGAGAAGAATAATCTATAAATGGAATCGAGTTATTATACGGTTATGAAATGACCAGTTTTCTTCCTAATCATAGGTCTCTTGCTAGTAAGTTACACACTTTTGGGTTGTCAGATACTGTGTCTCGAAAAGTATTTTTGGGAATTTTTGGAATAGATGCAGGAACTCGGAAAAATTCATGAATGCTACAAATTTCAGAAAAGAGACCTTGTGAGGTCGGGCAAAGCAAACTTTGATAAAATCGAAATGGAATAATAATAATAATAATATAGACACATCGAAAAAAATCATAATTAGAGTAGGCTATGTGAATGGATTGTTACTTTAGCCACTTTCACATAATGACATTTATTCTATTCCTTGACATTTAATTTGAGGTTAACAGAGGTTATAAACTTTGGTTACAATAAAATGTCATTATGTGGTAGTGGCTAAGGCAACGACCAAAAACATTTACATAGCCTACACCAATTATGTTTTTTTCGATGGCACGTTAGTACTTTATTAGGCGATTTTCATATAAAAATATGTTCTTCCATATAACCTGACGTACTACAGTAATTTTGGCACTACATCAACTGACACTTATTCCAATCCAAAACCAATAATTTTCAATCGACAAAAAAACTCTTCTTTACTTTCTTCAGAACCGGTCCAAACTCCGACACACTCAAATCTTGGTGAGGAGTGGACGAATGGGAGCCAAATTCAGCTTTCCTCGCGATTGTGGAAAAAATTTCACGAAAAAATAGTCAAGTCTTATTCGATGTGCCACTGAATCTTTCAAACCATTTTAGTCGGAGTACATTTGCCGGCACTACTACAACAGAGACTAAAACCATTGTCGTCTGTATGTGTCTACATTACCTGGCGCAACCTCAAAGATGGATTACACAGCGAACACCTGGAAAAAGTGGCCAGAGTAGTCTTCGTCCTTTTACAGTGTATTGTTACATAATATCTTTCCAAATGTTAGAGAAGACTATGGTTAAGCGACTGATGGACTCAGTGATGGCAACATTGCTTCTACAAAGGAAATAAACGTAAAGTCTTACGAGGAAACCACGTACGTTATCTTTAAAGTATGTATACAGGTTCTCTGGTACAAAGATGTTAACTAATTAATTTTATATTTATTTAATAATAATAATTTTATTTTATATTTATTTTTATTAGATACTTAATGACTTCTGGTGTTTATAAACGTATTAACGAATGGTGTATATCGTAAAAAGCACTTTACTACCACCAAACCAACATAGTCCTTTGGTAGTAAGTGAAATCATGTTCGTCATGAAAAAAGGAAAAATCTATTTTTCCAGTTCTCACAGAAATATGACACGTATGACACCTAAGTAAACATGAATACATTATGTAGACTTAAAATCGTCCCTAACACATACAGAAGGGAACTGAAAATGTATGTATTTTTTATATAGTTTTTAAAATTGTAATTTGTTGGTTTGGTTGGTATTGTTATGATTATGGGAATTGACAATCGCTAAGACAATTTCCATAAAAACTGCACTGCTTCTTAAGGACAACAGAATTTTGTGATTACGTATCAAAAAGCAAGAATGTTTGTAACCACAATAGTTGAGCAAAACCTAGCAAAACCCTTCCGAAATAGTTGACATATCGTAGTTTAATAGCAATAGATATGCGACACCACTACACAGTAACATTTAATATGTTCAAACACTTATGTAGGTATACATAGATCTGTTCATAAGTTAAAGAATGATCTTCGAATGGCTTCGCCGTAAATAGGAAATAATCGTTTTCTCACTCTGTCGTCGTTTTGTAATATCGGCAGGGCGAACACGTTATGCGTATATGAAAATTCTTCTTCGTTTATTTCCCATTCTTTCTCCTTCATATCTTGTTCGTATTCGTCAGCGTAGATTTCTTTCTTATATTATAATATTATTTGCTATATGTACGTATAAGATTGGGACTGCCGAAAAAATGCGAATTTTATGTTAACAGGTGCCAATAAATCATATAATATTCATTGTCGTCAGTCCGCAGGTCGCGCGTGGCGCTGCTGTCAACGCTCTTGATCGATGAAGTCGCTGAATAATCGTAGAAAGCTTAGCATTAGGGATCTACTACACTGCGTTGACAGATTCTTCCCCCTACTTTGTCGTATCAGTGCCTAGTGATTATATAAGGCGAACTATGAAATGGCAAGATTTTCCGTTTTAATGGTAGTGACGATGCATCATTATCTTCAATGCAAGTGCATGCATTTTTTTCACTTCTTTTATAATACAAATTTGAGGGCACGAATTTAGAATGCAGTATAAAGTGGTTCGTAGCCGTTAATGTTTTTTACCTCTCGGCCATCCATTATAATTTGTTTGGCATCTTTCTTGTTATTTTTTGTAGATATTTATTTGAATAGTGACTATGAAAAGCTTGATAGTATAAATTTTAGAAATTTTAATGCATGGCGCATTACATTTGATTTCAGATATACAAATTTGTTTGCCTACGTTTGTCTGAGGACTTTTTCCCAGAGTAAAGCTCTTCCTTGTATTTCGCATACTGGCTGTAAAACATGTATTGAATAATTGTTCTAATCTTTTTGTATTTTATTCTTTATTTATATTTTTACAACAAAACAAAATTCATCTTGTTCTTAAATACTACCTAGGATTTTTTCTATTTTTTTTAAACTAGCACGTTTTATTATTTTATTATTGGTACTGTTTCACTATATTGCATGAAAAAATTACAAGAATATAACATATTGTTGTCAGTTTAAGAACGTTTTAACATTAAATATAAAAAATAAAAACAGTCAAATTAGGCTCCATTCACTGCCAAACAATTGCCTAATTCCATAGAAAGGTCTACTCGGCTATTTGATAGGTGACCTTATCCATGTGTTAGGATAGATTTCATGTAACTATTCTCTAACACGTGCGTCATCTTGTTGGAAGATGATCCGCTTGTTCATATTAGGAAATAAATCCATAAATTACTGGTATCACTTGCTGTTAAAGAAGCTAAAAATATTGTTCAGCAGTGCCATCAATGAAAAACGATCCATTTATACGCCACTATAAAACATCTGTTCAGGCGTTAACTTTTTGTGGGTAATGAGCGTACTCGTGTTGCACCGAGTGGGTGTTGTTGCTTATCCAATATCCACTGTTATGCCTATTTACCGTACCATTCACCACAAATGCGATTTTATCATTAAATAAATGTTTATTGGGAGATTATCATAATTATCGTCATGAAATTCAGAAACTCGTTGACGTTTTTAAGGCTCATTTAAAATATTGCGCATAGATTCATGACTGATTCTTAAACTTCCTGCCAATTCTTTAGTAGAAGCTTTTGGTGTTTTTTGTATTGTTAGGAGAGCACCTAGTACCATATTCTAATCTGTGGTCGTTTTAAATCTTCTAGGCTCTGATTTATGTTTTATACCTCCAGTCTTCAATCTCAATTTTTTAGCACATAGCAGAAAAAGAAAGAAAAAAACAGAAAAAAGAGGAATAGGGGCTATTAAAAAGTAAGTTGATTGCCGTAGAAACGAAGACAAGAGAAAACAATATTCAAAATAAAGCCAACACATTAGATTAGAATAACTATTGCGTAGATCTGTTGCACCTAGTATATATTGGCTCTTTGTCTAGAAAGTTTGTCCGTCACCTAACTTGCAATCACTTGGATTACCAAGCAAATATAGATGTTATTCCTTTTATAACGTTGTTCAAGTTTTCTCAGTTCCAGACTTTTACGATATATATTAATACATATAAGAGATCATTCAGGATGTAATTAGGACTTATACCACACAAATGTTCCTTTTTCAAATTTAAATTCCCTAGAACTGTTATTTCTGGACCACTTCTTTTTGAAGGTCACTTCGAATTATTAGATGTCTTGTTAAGGGGACGTTTCCGCGCCTAAATTTTCATCATATCGTTCAAACTGTATTTTATGTCGCAACTGAAACATAGATGGCTCGGAGAGTACTATATTTCTATACACATCACAAATTTCCGTTTCAATTTAATGACCTTGTTTTAATTCCGTACTATAAGTTTATTTGCTTTGTATTTGGATTTACCTGAATAATCAGACTCTCGGTTTATCTTTGTCAGTTGTATTGGATTAAGAAAGGGTAGAGCGAGCAATGAATACGTTGGGGTAAAAATTACATATTCGTTTTCTCGAAAGTTTCTTTACTCCACAACTACATCTGATGTAGTATCAATGTTGTATCAATCCGTATTGTACCTAATTGTGTTTCTACTGTTCGCTAGTTGGTTTTTCTAGTCCTGCAAGAATTCGCAAGAGATTTATTTGTTAGCATTTTTATCATTTTTTACTATTATTGTTATTAGTGTAAATAAAAATACCGTATATACAGTAGTAATTCCAGGTTTGTGTATATGGCGGTGTTATATACTTATATAAATATTTTATGCTGCGATAGCTTATCGATTTACTAACGGTTTTGCTAGCATAAGAATTAGGTACATGCATAGAGTAGTGTAGAGTAATTCTTTCAGGATTTGCAGAATGGGTAGAAGAGCAAGAAATACATCATTTCGCCAATGTATTCTTTATAAAAACCCTAGACTTTTGAAAATGCAGGAACGACGGGCAAAAAGTAAAATATGATATTCAGTCCTATATATAATTTTTTTGAAATTTCGGTCTAATATATTTAACTTTTTCTAGATCATATAGCTAATAATGGATTAATTCAAATTAAAAAAAGTACCTACCTGTACCAGTTTACATATCAATAAAACGTTTGTAGAACAAACAATTCAATTTATTATTATATCAATAATGAAATAGTTCCTAAATTAGAAACATTTTATCAGACTTTTATATATTTCCAGAAATAATTAATAAAAAAGCAAGCTGTGTTATTTCTTACCCATAACTATCCTTTTATGTAAAAATTAAGGTATTTTTATTTAACTTCTTAGGTTTTTAAGTATCCTTATTAACTTATTACTTTCTGTAGTAATCTGTTGCATACTGGTGAAACATATTAAAAATATAATTTAATAACAAAAATACTTTTTTGTTTCCTCTAATTTGTTAAACTGTTTAAATTGCAAATATAGTATAAAACGATAATTTGGTAAAAATAATTTCAATTTGACATAAAACAAAATTTTTTTCAAAAAAAATACGTAAATAGGCCTTAGATTAATAGTAAACCGCAATTTTAAATTTAAAATATTTAGAAAATTATTAATAATTTCTCATAAGGTTTTAAATTTTGTTATGGCAATTGAAAATTTTATTATCTTTGTTCGATTTGGTCTCTTGCTTTATATAGTAAAAGGCACTATCATGCGCCATAAAAATACCCTATTCCATTTGCATTGTCGTAAGAGCGAGTTTCGAATATCACTGCATGCGTCGTGTTGTAAACGTCTAAAAGGAACAAACCTATTGACATTTAATGAGCGTCATCTGTTGCACAATCGCTGAACTTCATGCATGTACATTTGCCTTCGGCATCATATTATTGAGCTTTTATTAAAAAAATACCATACATTTTTTAATTACACTATATTTCTAGCTACTGTGTCTTTTTTATGGAACTACATGTATATATCTAGGTTATGATTAAGAGATATCGTTAAAAAAGCCTTACTTCGTCAAGTAATTTTTACTAATTTTTTTATTACAGGTCTTCCAATTTTCTTTTGTTAATCAGCAACTGCCCGATGCAGTTATAGTTTTATAGAAATTATAATAATTTCGATATTCTTACACGTTTAGAAATCTACGGTACTCTAAGAATGAGGAAAATTTAAACTTCCCGCACAACTGTGTAACGTCACCTTAAGTCGCCTTATTTTAAGTAGAGCTGTTTCTGTAATTACGAAAATGTACCTTAGTTTTGGAACCAGATACATATTTCGGATATAGTTATGTATAAATGTATGTGTATGTAGCTGTACTTAGTTATTTTGAAAGTAGAATGTAATTTTATATGTGTTTTAATTAATACTTATGTAACTACGATTGTAATATAAACAATTGCTTTAAAACATAAATGTACCTCCTTGTAACTGTAACTGAATAAATTTGTCTATATTATTTAAACGTAGTAAAAAAGGTATCTAGAGTGATTCATCATACGTATTTTGTTAGTATACGAGTTGAATCGTAGCGCTACAGATTTTAGGTATGTGAATGTATAATCAGTATCGGTTGAAAAATGTTTGTGTTAGTGACTTGTTGTTGGTGTACGTTCTAGTTTACAAACAAAGAATTAGAGACAGGTGAACATAAAATTGTTTGTAAATAAATAATTTACCATTCAAAGCTCATAATCACAGAAATGTAACATTGACAAAGCCAATATACGATACAATCACAGTAATGATTACTTTGTTAATTTGAATGAAATTTACAGTTACAAAATACAGTTACTCATATTCAGTCACAACAAGAACTAAAAGTATTCAAATTTATTATATTATTGTATACAGCAAATGATGATAATTTATTGAATAATCTATACTCCGCGTAATTAGAATTTCATTAGTAAAAACAAAGCTAATAGTATTTGGTTAATGAAATATTAAAATCATTACCAATTATTAGGCTCGCGATAGGTAAAGTATCAATAACATCATCAAAGCAAGTTATGTAATTAAGATACACCGGAACCTCGCTTATGTCCGCGCTCACTTATATACAGCCTCATTCATACCCGCACTATAGCGCTCATTTATATCGACTCGGCATCCACCACCCGATAGTGCACGTATTCACATGAGCCAATCGGCGCGTAGCACGGCCTTTCCTCTCCGCTAACGGGATAAGAGTGGGGACCCCTCTTGAGCGGATGTAAGTGAATGTTTACGTTTCCCGACCGCGGATATAGACGAGGTTCCAGTGTATTTAGTTCACCTCTTGCCTGGGGGAACATATACAATATTTAACAGCAGATAATGTAGATATATGAAGAACAATTGTAGTTTATTTGTATTAATATCTCTCAATTCAACAGCTTTTCACCATATCTTTTCACCACTTCAATTTCTATATAAATGCATACAACAAACCTACTAGGTATTAATTCAGCGTCACTGAAAGCTCTGTTATATTTTGAGCATAAACTTTTAGAAGCATTTGGCATTACTACATTCGTCCATGTTAACATGAATGAAGGACAAGTAATAAATGCATGTAAATTCTATAGAGCATTAGAAAATAATAAGTAGCAACAGTAGTACATCAAGTACAATAATATTAATATACAGCAATACGTTGGATACAACAGCATTCTCAGATATCTAATTGTATTCTGATTCCATACAATAAAAGTCAATCACCATGTTGGTAATTGATAAGGAAAACTCAGCAAGTTCTTTTAATTGACGAAAATATTGGATCACCTGCGAGTCTCGCCAGCTGTATCCTTGTTGATCAACTTGGCATGTATAGTACCGTTGAGAAATAAAATATTTGTATTCTGTATACATTTTGTCGCTATCGAAAAAAGCATGTTTACATACCTTCTTTTACTATAGTAATGTAGTTCCAGTATACTACTGCAGTAATAACACTGTTCAACATTTTTTTCTCATGCACCATTAGGTGAAGTTTATATGGTTCTTGATACTGATTCTGAAACTGATTTTAAATTTGTTTCATCACGTCAGGATTTTGAGAAATTTTTGTAAATAATTTTTTACAAACGTACATTAAATATTACAGAATATCAGTGACTTTTATATAAGAACGATATTACAAGATATATTGTAGTGTCGAGCATTGAGTGGACATGTCTGAACATGTTCTTGCTTGTTTCTTACGCTACAAAATTTAAACTACTCGCATGTATGCTCTAAAGCCAATGAAATTAGGAATTTGTAGATTTCCGGCTGTGTAAGTATATAAGGCGCGTACGACTCATTAGATTCAATTTAAGTCAGTTTGTGATAGCTGAAGGTCTTGTTATTTCATAATGTCCCGTGCGTGTACTAATAATCCCAACGTCAGCTTTTGTTATGTATGTGGAGAATTCATTACCTAAGGACATAAACGGAATGTTACGCCTTTAATAGAAAATTTATATTTCCACTATTTTGGTCTAAAAATTAAATACCAGGTCAAGAAATGAGTTCCCATTTGCTGCACACAGACCTATGATTTAGCGTGAACAAACAGATCATCGTGTGATTGTTACTTTTGCTGCACGAAAACTTTCGGGTTCTCCAATAAAAATAAGAACAAAATTAGTTACGCTAGTGTGTCGGCTGTTACTCGTATAGTACCTTATTCAGAAGTCTTGCCAGTACCAAGACCTATAGGTGTTTCCAGTGAAGAATATGTCATTACAGATGCACAGGAAGAAATTGGTAAATCAGTCAGAATTAAATTATCCTATTCGAGATCTAAACTTGTTAAAAACTCAAGCAGAAATACTAGGATCTAGACTTTAAAGATGGAAGCTGTTAGCTCCGGGCACACTTATTTCTGTGTATCGTAATCGCCAGAAACAACTTCTACAGTACTTTTCAACCGAAGAAGTCTTTTATTTCGCAACAATGTCGATGATGATGACCATTAACACTACTCAGAAGAATGGCATCTTCGGGATACTTCGAAATTGAGTTTGAAAGCTGTTCTTCTTCACATAGGAAACGTTTATCGGTCCATCGCGGTTGTATACGTAGCCCATATGAAGCAAACTTGTGAAAATATGACTCGTCTTGTCGACAAAATTAATTACAAATGGCAGAGGTCAGCGCTGACCTTTTGTTGTAGCAAATCTATTCGTTTTACAATTGGGGTATACGAAGCACTGCTGTTTCCTTTGTGAGTAGGACAGTAGATCTAGAAAGTTCCACTACGTTGTTAAAGATTGACTAGTCAGAGCTCAGTACATTGAGTACTGGACGAAAGAATATAAGATGAGACATAAGACACTAGTGGAGCCTGATAAAATATTTCTACCGCCACTGCACAATTAGGTTTGATGAAGAATTTCATCAGAGCAGTGGATAAAGATGGTCGTGGATTCGGTGACGCCAGTGATGAACGCGGCGACAAATTTCATCAAGACGTTTTTGTTGTGGAAAAAAAAATAAAAATTTGTTGTCCAGTGTAATTCTTTGCCACTTATATTTTTTTATTAAATGCCTTATATTAAAGCAATCGTAATTGTAAATGTTTCAGCAATTCCTTTACTCACATCGTATTTATAAACAATTACAGTTTCTTGTACTGTGTAGCTGTAATTATTTACTTAAATACGTTAAGTTCAAATAACTGTAACTGTAGCAGCTCTGATCGAAAGTACTGCAATATATTTAAACGGTGTGCACTGAAACTTTCTTGGTGAAAGCAATTAATTCAATGATTTCCAACTAGACAAACATTCTGTAACTAAATTTGTGCTACCTTTTACACTGATTCTTGTCCTCCATCCTGACGTAATATATGTGAGCTGCCAAAGGATATATCACCATACGATATAATCAACTTTTCTTCTTTCTTATTTGTCATTTATGATTTAGCTGTTATTTTGTGGTACATTTGATCAAACAAATGATCTTTTATTGGGATTTATTATGTGGACGTTTGAATGTAATCTGTTTCCTATATAGTCTAATATTTTCTTCTTTCCATAAAGAAAGCTAGAAGTTACAGTTTCGCTTAATTTGACACTTAAGTAGTTTTCGTATTGCATTAAGAGCATAATAGCTGTTTCCTGCTTGCTCTTTGCATAGCATTATTTCATAATCGTGAAGGTATGTATACAGGATAAGTGAAATCAATGAGAATAATGAAGCCATCTTTATTCACATGAAACTCAAGCATGATTTGATGTTTGCTGAAATGTATATATAGGGTATATATCTCAATTGCCCGTGGGTTATGGTTTCGCAGATGTGTAGGTGTGCAAATTCTAGGAACACGCAGGTCTATATTTATTTAATTGAACAAATTCTGAACGTTTTGCCTGATGTTTTGAAGTCGCACGTTTCCGCAAAACCAGTAGCTACACTAATTTCATTGCTCCGGTGTTATAACATGTGTTTGGATAGAACCAGTGGCGTACTGGTATGTTCTCATATATGTGTTGATTATTCATCAGTAACGCCCTCTTGATTAATGCTTCCAATTCTGCAGTTAATTAAAACCTTTATAATTTCCTAGGACATGGCGTGAAGCGTCCATCGTCCTGCGAACTGTACGCTTATTCTGATCGCTTGAGTACTGATTTACTGATACGCATAAATCGTCAACCACGTTGCATTTCGAGAGAGTGAGAGAAGGCATTTCCCCGCCGTTACACAATCCCCGATCACCCTATAGCGCGGCACAATGCTAACAATCTGTCACGGTGTCGTGAGCACTTCCATTCATGTTAAATGTGTCAATTATTTTTGCCGTTCTATTGTGTTTCGTATCACGGAGGGAATACATGTGTCTACATTGTGCTGACGCGGTAAATATTTAGTTTAGATATGTGTGTGATTCTTCGTCGGAGTAATCGAATTTGTTTATTTTCGAAATTCATTGTTGCGATTTATATTTTATTATTTAAAGTAGCGACTTCTCTCAAATGATTGAAATTCTAACCGTACTGAAAACTATTGGAATAAATAATAGAAGAGATAATCGAACCATCCATTCATTCGAAAAAGAGACAAGAAAAGCAACCATAATATTGCATCAGGGACTATCCAATGGTGGGGTTTTGGTAAATGACGCTGCCAATCGTAGAGTGCGGTCGAATTAGTTTGCGTCCGGGATAGAATCCCCAAATCCAAGTGTGGCACATTGCGGCTACTTCCCCAGTACATAAATAACAGGTCTGCACTACTATAACTTCTAACACGATTCCCTCTTAGTTGGATGTATTTTAATCATTTACTAGGTAATTGTAATCACAACATACAGTTGGTACTGCCCTCGTAGCAAATGCGTTGTTTTCCTTAGGGGAGGAGGGACATTTTATTTATTTTGTTAGCTTTGTCGGCATATTTTTCCTAAAAAACTTGTAGCTTTAACAATTATATCTTATGTCGCAGAATCAGTACACTCTACATCTACGAATTAGCTGGATATGACCTTGTAGAAAAGTCAAAAAATAATTGACATTGAAACCAATAGCTTTATCTATTGATGCTTCTCTCGCAAATATACAAGTTGATTCATTTTCGACTCGCACCTTGAAGATCTTACTTATTATTGAAGACAGAGAGCAGATCTAAATTTGGAAAGTTCGTTAAATTTTGTGTTTGTTATAAACCCGAAGAGAAAATGAACTTGTGACGAATGATATTCGAGATTTTGTTTTGTAAATGAAAGAACACCACCTAACACAATTACTTGGCTTTGGAAAGGAATACTAAAAAAAATGTTATCGAGGGCACTTTAATCTTCTATCCAAGAGAATATTATTTTGTTGTTGTTGTGTTTTGATGTTTAGATTCATTCCTATCATCATTAATCTGATAATATTTTAATGTAACCGTATTGGCTTTGGACACCGTAGAAAGTAGAGTTTTTGTTATATTGGGATCAACCGTGTGTAACGTGTCCGTTAATATACAAAAAATAATATTTCAGTTTAGATAGGGCGATCATGATATTTCAATGAAACATATCAATTATGATTGATAATAGTAAAAAAAATGTTATAGATCGACAAAGATAACACAGAATAACAAATTTTCATTTTTTTTAATTTTTCTTTATGAATTATACACAAGCTTATTTTGTTTTATATTCCTAATAATTATTATAAAAACAAATATCTTCTATCACGTCTGGTATTATAAACAAATGAAGTTCATATTGATCATACAATACTAACACGAATTAAGTATATGCTATTCTGAGACGTATTTAGAAAGTCTTTCTTTTCACTTTTCTTTTATATTGGGATAAAGAACATTCCGAAATTAAAGTAGCATCTCATTTTTCCACTTGCCCTTATAGCGTTTTTCAATAGTGGAAATATCCTGATGAAATCTTTCCCAATGCACGTCACTAACATCGCCAAGATTCGGGAGAAAGAAGTTCAGGTGTGAATGCAAGAAATGTATACATTGAGTCATAGTACATTGATGTGATTGGAGTAGTAAGGCTAAGTCACCATCAGCGCAGTCACTCGACGTGGACAGCCTGTATAAGCTGTATTTTGACAGCTAAAACCTGTGTAAAATCACCAAATTGTCATAATTACACAGTTTGACAGGTTTTAGCTGTCAAAATACAGCTTATACAGGGTGTCCACGTCGAGTGACTGCGCTGATGGTGACTTAGCCTTACTACTGATTAGTTCTAGAGAAAAAAGAGAGTGCTTTAACGACTATGACGTAGCTCAAACAAGTTAAATCCTGTTCAGATATGCCCGTTAGCATGATAATATCTTGATAGTTTCTTTTAACTTACTGATAAAAAAATATCTTTAGACATACAGTACATTTAATACATATACATATGTACAAAAAAACGTTTCTCAGAATCCTGACATGATAGCCAATTTTTGAAAATATTTTCAGAATTACAATGAAAAAGTCCATAACGTACACGTATCAGAGTGTAAGCAAAAAAAAAACTATGTTGACCAGCGTAATCGAGATATGCTAAGTATTTTTGTTGACCGAACCGAAATACGACAATGCGACACAAATTATTTATAATTGTATTCATATTATCAACAGCCACAAGGATTTATTTGTTATAAGTCGATTTCTTTCAATTTGAATCGATGACGAGGGTTGAAAATGAATTAGTTAGGGGTATCAATCTGTTTTTTTGAGATTCCTTACCGATATTTGACTCCTCCGCGATGGCTTAAAAAAATCCTTGCACGAAATGAGAATTACGCATTATTAATACTTTGATCTTGCACTTTAGATTTATGTATATATGTAGTATCGAACGAATTTAAGAACACAAAGTTAGGCCACATTACCTACAATGATAATGTATTGAATCTTGATTATTTACTGATCATTAAATTTCTTCGTTTCTTATTTTAATTGAAGTAACATTTCGCGTTACATCTTCAGAACTTTGTATATTGTTGGTTGCAATAGATTTGGTGTTGATTTGAATGGATTATGGACTATATTACCTTTTCTCTGATCGTAACTTTGCTGTCGCCAAAATTTGCTTTTACTGTTCTGGTTTTTAGTAATTAGCAAAACAAAAAAGAAAACGAGTGTAAATAATAAAATATGCATGGTAGAGTGGAGGGTGGAGTGAAGGGGAGGGGAGGGAAAAGAGGAAGCTGGATGTAAACAGAGTAGTGATATATTGACAATTATAATCGTAGACGACTCATTAAGGACGATATAGCAGAGGACATGAATGGATATTGGAATCAGCTATATTTTATATCAATAAACATAGCCTTACCAAATTAATGAACTGGGGTTGCTACTATCGAGTTTAAGATACTATTTCCTTTGTTTTACCGAAACTTGAGCTCAACAAAATCGCAAGTTTTAGTCTTTAAAAATGTGTATACATTGATTGCATATAAATTCAATTCTTCAAGTATTTTCACTTGTAGGTCAATGAAACAGCAAATTAATTAAATACCAATTTACTCCAGAACATAGAAAATTATGTTTTCGTTAATAAGACTTCTTCAGTGGAAGAAATTGCTATTTACAAATTTCCTCCACTGAAGAAGAGAATATATTCTTTACAATGAAATAGTTTGTAGATCGGCTTCATTTGGATTAAATTCGAATATTCAACAAGCACTATGCTTCTTTTCAATTGTTGTCGATGGAAATGAATAACTTGTACGACAGGGTTCAATTTTTTAAGACAAAGCATATTAATCTAAAGAGTCTGACAGGGATATTCGGTCACATATTTTGCCAGGAACGGTAGAAGTTCTACAATGCTCGGTACTAGGACTCGTGCCATTCAGTTTATAGTTACCTACATTAATGATATAATTATTTTTTATTGGATCTGGTTTTCATCATATGTGCTGACGATATTTCCATTTTGGCTGCTAATACAGGTGTTGATTACATATCAAATAATTGTTTCTAAGTCTAGACGATACCAAAAACTTTAATCTTTCATACAAGACAAAGACACTTAGATCTGCATAAATTATTGTGATATTGACCTAACCTATCAAAATGCAGCTCAGCGAAATTATTTGGTATCACAAGCGAACTTGTCATCGAACCAACATTGTGACTTATTCGCTAATAAGCTATCTAGCAGATCAGATACTATGTTTCCAATGCTTGCGACTTCAGATGTGTTGGCAATTATTGTATTATGCAGAAATTCAGATGAGATAAAATATGGTTTTCTGGCATGGGGTTCGTCGCAACCAGCACAAATGGTAGATTGTTGTATTAGGGCTAAAAATGTCTTTTTTTCGACGAGTACAATTTGTAAAATGTAAAATTGTACGAGTCGAAATGACATTTTTAATCCGAATGGAACACGATATTTTTCTCCAACAGATATACATTGCGATAATAAAACGAAGTCTATTTTTCATTCAACCGAAATCATACACTGGGATAATAAAACGAAGTAGATAAGTAAGTTATATCGACGTTGTCATGGATATGTTGTCAAACATTAGTCATACATTAGTTGTCATTGCGTTCATTTGTGATTATTAGTGGTCCAATTTGAATACTTTTTTATCATACCATTAAAAATAACGACTTTTACACTAGCATTAAAACTGAATATTTTTGTTGCTTAGATACCACTTTCTTGGATCAGTATGGAAAATGACAACCTTAGATACTCCTGACAGTCGAAATATGTCATACTTTTTTTACGGTTGGAGAAAAAAGTATTTTTGCCTTAAAAGTCAGTTGTGAGAGCTGCTTTAGGAGTGCAATTTATTGTTTCGATGTAAAAAAGTAATCAACGTAACCAAAATCATATTCTGCAGAGACCACAGCCAGAACAAATTCATGCAACTTGACAATTTCTAGATATGGTCGAATAATTTTTTCCTAATTCGTATAATCGATGTTTTAAAAGTGTATAAATAAGTAATAAGAAGCATAAATCATTACAGTGTTATTAACATAATAAACCGTATATAAAAAATAATCGTAAATGGAATCACATGCATTAATTATATAACAATATTTCAATATAGAAACCCAGAAGATTCGATACTTTTAAAAGATTTTAAGCAGTAATCTCTGATCCTGTAATGAAGATCGCGATTCCGACATCCGGCTCTTACATACATGCACATATATTTCAGACAAGCAAAAACACGTACTTTGTAGCAACGCAAATATTCTGAGGAAGGAACCAAGCATGTACCGACGGATATTCATCGTCAGACTACGAATTACACGCAGAAAACCAGAGAAAGATAGACACACCACCGAGATCGGGGAGAAACACGACCGTCTGATCAAGATATTGAAACCATGGCGTTGTAGAGTCATCACCGTAGGATAGTCATCGCAGAAGTAGGCAGCCGTAGAGGGACGTCCTCGTTTTCGTCGTATTTAAATATGATATCTGCAATTCAGATTAAACAAATATAATTTTGAAAAACGGAGAAGA
Organism: Holotrichia oblita; assembly: GCA_023690525.1. NCBI lineage: Eukaryota > Metazoa > Arthropoda > Insecta > Coleoptera > Scarabaeidae > Holotrichia > Holotrichia oblita. The sequence goes on along the minus strand of CM043018.1, from coordinate 37,627,674 downwards.
AATCACCGGAGCGAATCCTTATCCGAAATGGATTCGTTTCCTCCCTCTTTTCCCCACTTTCTTTTTTTTTTTCGCCTTGAGAATCGCCGTCATCGCTCGGATCTTTTCCATATCTTAGCGATAGCGTTACGCCGTCGAGGTGAAGGTGAAACGATGAGGAACGGTGCGACGGCCGGGAAGCGAGAGGGGTATAGCCCTTATTTGCCTTCGCCGCGCATCGATATCTTTAAGCGCTTTCTATCGTCTACCGCTTCTACTTTTTCTTCCTTCCGTTTTGCTCATCTCAGTCACTCCCCGTGATCTTCAATAACTCGCTAAACTGACATCCAATCAGACTATGGCTGCTCATCAACCGGATCTCGTGCAAAGGAACTAATGGACCAAAGACGCTCGCTTGCTTTAGAATTCCCGTATAGTGAACAATGTTGATTAGTATAGTGGTGTAATAGTGGTTGTAGTTGCAATTTTTACAGGAATGCAGAACATATAAGGGGTTATTTTAAATAAATTTGTTGTAACTCTGTGCTGATTCCTTTATCAAGGAAAATAAACTTCAATCTCTGTATCTGTACGCGTACTACAACAATGCACCGCCTCATGTAAAATTAGTACCGGAAAATTATAATGAATGCAACTTACTGCACTATCGTCGTTTTGAATATGTAACATGTTTTATAGTTGAGTATAACAAGAATAATAACATTTTTGAAGGAATAACAGTAGGTCAGAAATTTGTTACTTGAACATTGTTTTCCTCAAGAAAGCAGTGTGTATATTGATATAGTTCGTGGCATTAATATGCTTCGGTGCAGTGTTGGTTGTAGGGTGAGTAGCAACGATACACGTGGAATTCGAACCAGCTCACGGAGGACTATGGCAGTGTTCTTGAGTGATTGATACTTTTCTCGATCTACCTTTCGACTTTGGGAGGCAATTAACAGTGCAACATTATTTACGGAAGATAAATGCTACAACAGAGCTAGAGAACTTATCAAGCAATCTAGCTCCAACAATTATGTATACTGAATATGAAACTAGTTTCATGTAATTAAGAAGGGAGGCTAAAATAGAATAAGCTCGATTCTCTTATTAGATTAGGCTTACGCTATTTCAGAAAAAAAAGAGAAAAACAGACCCAAATAATAATTATTAGTCTAGAGTAGTACGCTTTAGATAGTGCTTGAGATAATTGCTTGCTATAATTACGGATAATCCCATCTCAGGTTTGTCAGGACAGAAGTCGGGAATTTATAAAATTGCATGTAAAGACTGCGATCAAATTTATATCGGGTAAACAAAACGGTCAATAGAAACTAGATACAAAGAACATCTAGCTCACTTTCGATACGGAAGAAAGGAAAAGTCCGCAGTAGCGCAACATTTAATTGAAAAGGGACATCATATTGAAACAGACAGTGTCAAATTATTAAAAGCCGTTGATAAGCCAAGGGAACTCGACGCCTATGAGAGCATTTTTATGTATAAACATGAAAATAATCTCATGAATAGAGAATCATCGATTCTTGGAAGGTCGGTTTTGTTTACGAATTTAAAGAGATAGGATGTCCCTTCGCAACATGTGCTAATGATTAGTCCGGTTAAGTAGAGTTCGCATGCGTTGCTTGTTTATACAAGAAGTAGGGGGTGTTTATAATGATGGATTTTTAATTTTATTTATTCATTCGGTATTCGGTTGATGATGAAAACCCATGCGTTTTCGAAACACGTGTCCCGAATAATTAATCAAAGTTGTGATGTGTGATGATACCGATGTTTATTGTTACACTTTAATTTAGATCGAACTATTTAATAATAACTACTATTGAAAATTTTGTTTAGTTTAACATCCAATTCGTCATCAAAGTGCATGTAGTAAGTGATCAAATAATCAGCTTTCTTTAGATATATAGATGTTGTATTACTACTTTTGAAGTAACCTATTTGTAAAGTTTGGAAACATATAGTTTAAAAATTCTTTTGCTGATACTAAATGCTAAAAAGATACTTGCTAGGATGTATTAGCAAACTTGGATCACTTCCACTGACTATCACCATCAGTGAAGTTGCACGGGTAGTGATATACAATAAGCCACTAGTCCTTTCCATCGATTAAAACTTGGCTGTCTGTAAATATCCGACATTTCTAAAAATATTCTATTTCTAACAGTTTGCGAGATTTTACAGTACTACATATATGCGCCGGTACCTGCCAGAAAAAAAATTCTTATTTAATATTCAACCATTCAACAGCATTATATCTGCTGTGGTGAGAAATACAAGAAAATAGAATTTCACAAGCAAAACGAAAATGAAGTTGAACTAAAAAACTCGGGCGTTCATGAATTTGTATTTACAGCTAGCGTCGATGAACTAAACAAGGCAGCCGTAGCTACTAGTATATAAATAATTAACTCTAAATCAAGAAAAAATCAAAGAAAACCTTTACAAAACTGTATAATTTTTTTTGGCTGCTACCCGAGTATTGCTCAATGTGAAATGATGTAGCAATATTGGACAAGGTATTTTCTTTGCCACTGGTAGCTTCCAAAAAAATGTTAACCTTTTTTATACAGTGCAGTTCTAAAGTATCATTGAAACTAAATAGAAATTTTACCTCAGTGATGTAGTATATAATATATCATATTAATGACCCAAAACTGAAACTTCTCTATTAAACCAATCATAACTTAGAAGGGGAGAGCACACTTTAGAAACGCACTGTATATTAGTTGATCGGCGATTGTCTGATCGTCAATGAAATGCGTTACTGATGTTGAACTATTAACAACAATGTTACACACCTATGTATTTCAACATGAAATATTCCTAAATGCACTTGATTCTTGCGCTTTAGAATTCAAACTGTTATATATTTTTTTGAATATGCATGTCTGTTTGAAATATGAAATTGTTGTATAAATTTAATTAAATTAATTGGTCTAATGCATTGTATTAAAATTTGCAATTGAAGGATTCCTTTGTGTTTGTCCTGTCTGGAATAATAACCATTTACGAGCGCAAACAAGCAGAATTGTCATTTTACATCAAGCAGACTACTGGGCAAAATGTTCTAACATCGGGTATATGAGAATATTGCTTTCTTATCATTGATGCCAAAACGTAAAAATTACTCTAACCATAGAAGCAATTGATGGGTTACATATAGCACCTTGCATTTACGTTCTACCTTGATATGACTCCTAAAGAAGATATATGCAGGATGAAGAAACTAGCTGATTTTACAGGAATTTGTTGTCTATTCTTATTGAACAAGACCATTTTAGTGAAATGGTTTTTGCGAAGTCTAAAATGGATTTCTAGAAATAAATAAGTTGCAGTAACATATCAGATTGTTACGAAGCAATTAAAAGCGTTACAAAAGCAGGTAGTTCACTAATGATATTGGTTAAATATATATTTTCTAAATAGATTGAGGTAACAACAACAATTTTTTGTCAATCTTTAAGAACCAACTACTGCCACAACTGATTCTGTTTTTAATTTCAACGTAAATTAGCTTATAAGAAGCATAGGACTGAAATTCTACCTTAATATGTTAATCTAAATCAATTTAAAATTATTTTAAAATGAAAAAACCCAAGTAAAGGCTATAAACGAGATTATGTTATTCATATGTATACGTAATCTGGTAAAAAATCTTTCTCTTAACTAAAAGAATTACATGAAGTGCCGTCGAATAAACATAAATAATTGATAGCCGACACAAGCGGATAAAATGAAAAATTAAAACAATCCGGCCGTGAATTTGCAATTTAACTATTTTCACAACGCACACCCGATTTACGGAGAGGTGAGCCGTTGGCGGACGCAGCCGGGTAATGTAATACCACTTTGTCTGTGATTACATTATTTATGAGCTGCCAATAGTTCTATTCACATGTGCGAGGGCGGATGCGACCGATACCACCTGGTTGGCATCAATTCGCGCCGTGGCGCGCTGCCACGGTGCCTTCCATGCACACAACAAACCATTAAACGTCTGTTCGTACTCGGAATTAGATGCAGGAGAGGTATATATGGGTGATACAATACACTAGTGGACAATTTCAAGTGAATACCTTTAAATTGCTAAAACGAGCTGGTAACCTGTTCTACTTTAATTAATTAGTGTGACTGTGTTATAGGGCACAGAAATTCGCAGCTTTGTCCACCTATTTAGCTGTCATTTTGTTATCGTTTATTTGTTTGGTGGAGTTTTATTAACTGAAGATGTTTCTTATAAATTATTTCATGTTCGTTGCTGAAATCTGTTTTGTGCTTCTAGATACAGCTTTTGACAGGTATTCAATTTAATAGTAAAAAATAGATACCACAACAACGCCAACGTAGCCGACATTCAAAAGACGTGTTGTCTCCCGTATACAGTCTAATCTAACCTCTAACTAAATGGATGGTTATACAGATTATTTAGAGGGACTAAGGCCAGCTAGAATAGAGATAGATCTAGAGTGGGGCGGTTGTAAAACAGGGATTTAACGCAAGCGTGCTATTTCCCCTTCCTTGCTGCCATAAGTTTCAATCTTCCTATTAGTAGTACTTAGGGTAGTGTGGGAAGTAAATCGCTCATGTATGCGTATGCCATCGCTATCGCAGCGTGGAAGGGGAATAACACGCTTGCGTTAATTCCGTATATGTTTTACAACAGCCCAACTAGATCTATCTCTTTTCTAGCTGGCCTTAGTGCCTCTAAATGATCTGTATATCTAGCTCACGGAATAGGATACTTCCAATGTACTGACCAATATTCTGTGCACTTGTTACATCCAACTTAAACACTTACAAGTGTTGTTAGACTTACAAAAAGTATAATTTCGAAAACATTACTGTCGTATTAATTCATTAGAATATTTTGACTTGAAATATTCTAATAAATTAAGACAACAGCAATATTTTCGTAAATGCTAAACCATTAAGTACCTATGCTTGGAGTAGACCATGACATTTTAGTGCTGACTGTTACTGAAGATAAAATACGAGGATATACTAATGCTACTGTAGTGTAACATAGAGATTTGTGTAAACTTAGGAGAGAACTTCTAGGGTAATCATAGTTCGACAAAACATTTAAACATCTCGAATTCAAGAAGGATGCCAACTCAAACTATATTTTGTGTTTTCATCTCCCTGCCAATATGTTAAAACAATATGACTTGACATTCAGATTTAAGGAAATTATATACTATTGAATATGACATATGTATTTTTTGATACATACATACTAATATAGTTTTATATTAATCAATGCCAGTGAGAACAGTGCTACACTTACTTGTCAGTTGTAAAGATTCTTGCATTATAGGAGATAATGGTAATTTTACATAAAAATATCATCACTAAGACTCACCTAAACACATTGTTTATTAGGTACTACTTTAAGTATGCTTTAATTTCCTTAGTGTATACAAGTCTGAGTGGAGCTTGTTTTCAATAATTGTGTTGTACTGTCCTGTACTTGATGAAAATTCATAATTAGTTAAATTGATAGAATTGGGTTGATAACACATGATGTTTCAAAGGGACAGATATACAGATTAGCACATTATTCATAGATACCAATTCTTTACACAAAAACATCGAACTTACAAGGAAATTAAAAAATTAAATGCGATATTTTTTGTAGACCTCCTAACTAAAACAATCAATCAGATATTGGGAATTTTCAGCACATATCACATCGTTCCACTAGTATGAGCACAAAATTGCCTAGTTAGCTGTCCTTTGACACCGTACAGTAACAGACGTCAAGGACCTGAAACCTGACCTTGTGTAAAATTAATCGAGTTACAGAGGGTACTCGCGAGTTTATGTTCTTCGCTGTGTAAACGTTTGTAATTGGTTAACTCGTCAATAGTGCTCATATTTTAAATAAGATAATTTTTGTCTGATTAGTGCAAATTGACTAATTATGGTGAAAGATATAAAACCTTCTAAGAAATTAGGAATCAAAGACATTACTACTTGAATTTTTGTTCTGGAATCTTAGGTAATTGCATTCTTGATTCATTTATTTACAAAACTGCATTAAACGGAACACGTTATCTAAATTTATTGAACAGGAAATTTATGGAGAATTTAGAACTTTCGCACAGTTAGCATAATTATGGATGCAACAAGATGGTACATTCCCTCATAATGCTATTAGAGTCCATAGATATTTAAATCAACACGGATAGACATTCATGGAGTTGTAGAATGGTAAATATTCCTGAGATGTTACCTTTAGATTGTTTTCTATGGGAAAGTCTTAACGATACAATTTATAAAACTGATATTGAGAATGTAGAAGACAGTATTTGTATACATACAGAAACTGCATTTCTATTGGTTTGTTATATCTATACCAGGAGCTCCACTAAATGCTGTAGGTTTGGTTGCTAATTTATTTGTTTCCTGAAGAAGTGCTCTTACTTAATTATTATTGCCAAAATACACCTTGTCGAAGTACTTTCTATCTGTTATCTTCGTTAATTGTGCGATAATTTTATTTTAATTAAATTAAACAATTACCATAAAAACATGCAATAAGCGATTCAACTGAAAGATAATATTTTAGCAAAATCAAATTTCTTTCATGTGGACGTTGAATATTCCAAACACTTTGACAATTTAAAATTAAAGCTAGGAATTAGAAAATCAGCAGGATTACCATGTTACGCCCTGCATTCTGCGAGTATCAATAACGGCCAATATGAAGTACAAAGGCCAGATTAACTTGACATTGATAAACTAAAGTTAGTTGTAAAACACATCCCGTAAAATTTAATGCAAATTTGTTTAGTAAAAGACATTTATTCAAATTACAAAACAAAGAATAAGATAAAAAAGTTGCCGAAACTAAACATATAAAAAAACAGTCAAATTGATCCGCAAATTTTACCTTAATCTACTGAGTAAATATATTTTTTTTTCTTTTTTCTCGCAAAGCTAAATGTGATCATTTAAATTTAAATTATTAAACTTTGATGAAGGTTCTTTGTGTGTGTCGAATATGCACGAATTTGATCCGGTTATTCGTTTACATTACATTGTTCAAGATGGTACCTGAGTACATATCCGGACTACTTCCGTTTGGTTAAAGCAAAATCCGTACTCTCCCACTGAGTGATGCAAGTTACGCGGTTGAGCACGGTGAAAATGAAAGCAGTACACCAACAATAGGTGTTGGAGAGTGGCGCAAAGGAGTAGAACGATTATTTATAAACGCGTATACTTAACGTAAAATATAAATAGATGGTTTAGGTACTTAAAAATACCTCCGGTACTTCTCGTTCTTTTAACTGATCGAATAAAGAGGAATACATTTTCGCTTTAATTTATCTACAGCTTAGGAGATGTAAATAACGTAAATAGCTTGTTCATTAAGACTGTTACTGAGACAGACCGGAGAAATTTTGATAAATAACTTCACACCTCTTTTAAATTGGTGTTAATAGCAAAAAACCATTAGAAAAATTATATAAAACATTACAAAATGTATATCCGTCCATAGACTGCGTGTTATATGTTTATAGTAAATGTTTATTGCCCAGTGTTGACCGACCGCTGTCTATAGGGACTTCGTTGTAGTACTATCGTAATAATAACATAAGATACAGTTTTGCAATAAGTCCCTTCTAGGGAGTGTAAATTATAGTGAATAGTGAATTATAAATCACAGGCATAGGGTCTGATGATGCTGAGATCATGTAACATATCGGACTAGTATCTACCACTAATGAGATGGTTTCAATTATCTTCTGAGCGCTTAAAGATATTGCGGGGATATAAACTTGTTTCTTGGATTGACTGCTTCTTGGATAAACTTATTTTGTATAATGTAGATATAACTTCAGCAAAGTCGTAATGCTGGTTAGTCAATAAAATTTTATGATATACTGTGAGTGTTTGTAGTTCGTGTTATGTGAAACTAAACTCAGACTCCTGGCTTTATTTACTACCTGTACGTGGGAGTTATTAACTCTAATATCGATTATGTTACTAAGAGTTCTGTACGTGTCCTTACCACCGAATACGAAAACCTGAGACTTATCAGCGTTTAAATGCAAGGAATAAGGAAATGATGTTTGATAAAGAGTGTTGAAGTCAGGGTTAATTTAAGCAATACTCTCTTCCCGTTTACTCATCTTAAATGAACAGTATATTTGAATATCATCCGCGTATAAGTGAGCTTTCGTATACGTTAGGTTATTAACAAAAGAGGAAGTGTACAAAGAGAAGGGGATCGGACTTAAAATGGAACCTTGTGGGGCGCCACTTACGACTTCTGATGGTACGGAGTTTTTGCAGTCAATACTGACATATTGTGTTCTTCGCGATAGAAAGTCAGCAATTAAGCTCACAGCATCACGATCGAAACCCATACCAGACAAAACGGTCAACAAGGTGGAGTGGTTCACAGTATATGAACGCGTTCGAAAAGTCCAACAGTACTACCACTGTTCCGTTGCGGATAAAATGCCATCAGTCACTGAAACCCGATTGGACAAGAGGAAGTAAATTGTATTTATTTATATGTGTTTTAATTTGTGTATGCAATACTCGTTTAAGAATTTTAGAGAGACACGGTAGCAAGCTAATCGGCCTTAGATCTTTGAGTTGTTCAACCTTCCTAGTTTTTGGGCGTGGAATATCAACAGCGTTCTTCCAACACTGAGGAAATGCGCTGTCTAATATGCAAGAATTGATAATATGCGTAATATATGGCACGATGAATGCGAGCATAGTCGCAGCATGGTTATGTTAATGAGGTCGCTACCGCAAGCAGTTGATTTTATATTATTTATTATCTCCGCGATTGTTTCAATCCTCACTAGAGTGAAGCTGAGCTTTTCGAATACGTTGTAATAAGACACAGCACCTTTCGGTGAAGGTCCAGAGTTTATATATGGGACATAATAATAATATTATGAGATATGCGCAGTGTTAGTTAATTTATATACATACTTAATATATAAAAATAATATAAGTGTTCCTTAACTTAACTTAATCACTCTAGCTTCTTCACTTTCACATCTTTTTCGTTAAGGATATTTTTGTCGAGATCTCTCAGTTCATTTTTGGAAGCACACTTTATTGTACTTATAGTTTTAGAGAATAGTCGATTGTGTGCTCATCATCACTTTTATACTTTTCCATCTTGCTTTCTTCGGCCTATGTAACAGATAATTTTCTCCAGTTTCTATGCAGTGTGACATTCTATACATCGGAATAAGCAATTGTAGCTGTAAAAGTAACATCTTTAATGTTAATATTACGTCAGAAGTCTCTGGTGATACAATATGAGCTCAGTAGGTTTTGCACAAGAATTGTTTTGTATTTGCACATTAAGTTTTGTTAACCACTTGGCTGTGGGGTATTATTAGTGGCGTACAATTAGCAAAAAAGTATGTGTTACAAATATTACTTGATATAAGCTCAGATTATGGTGCGTGGGATCGGTAATTGTCGAGGACGATAACTCAAAAGAAATTTTACTAGGACGAAATGATGACGGAATCATTTATCGAACAACTCGGCTTCGTCCATGCTTTAGCCTGAGCATCGCAAGACGCAAGACAGGCAGATACATTAGCTGCTTTCTATTTGTCACAATTCTCACTTTTCCTCATCTCACTTCTCACTTCATTCTCACATGATTCTCACTTCAGCAAAACAAATCACATACTCACTTGCAAATAAAACGATGCTTATTAGTGAGAAAACTGAAGTGAGATGAGAATTGTGGCAAATATGTAGAAAGCAGCTATTTTAAGTACTTTGGCTCTTGATACTTTCCAATCGCAAATAGACTTAGGATGGTTGCCTAAAGTGCTTTTACACAGACAGAAAGTTATTCTCTCTATTTATTTTTTTTATCTCGTGAGCGTTGTAAATTAGGGGTACGACAATTTATATTTATCAATAATATTGATGTTGCCTTTTGACCGTTTTTTTGTTAAACAATAAAATTTCTACGGGTTTTTCCTTAATCTAAATTCTTTTTGTAAGTTTTTATAAACATTTTTACATTTGTATAATTTATATATTGTTTATACTTTCAGATATAATATAATTTCCTGAAGAAGTCGCAGAATTGTGAAGAAATATTGAAAATAAAGATTTGTATTATTAAAGGACCGAAGAGCTCGTAGAAATTTTATTGTTTATTAATGAATAAGTATTTGAAATGTTGTTTGGAAAATGAAATAATTTTGTCTGAAGACGACTGGAATTGCTTACGGCTTTCTTGGCACTTATATAAATCTTTTCTAGAGTCTCTAATTTAAGTTTTCCTGTTGTCTTGATTTTGAATACAAGCAGATTGCGACACAAAGTGAAGCTATTGTTTTTTAATATTGTCGAAGATGTTATATTAAATTCATTCATAGTAAAACTACGTTGATGCAAATGTAATACTGTAACTGTAGATTTACGTTAATTGAGAATCGTATGGATATTAGTACGAACCCTAAATGGTTAGGTACTCAAATCTTCCGAATGCATTTCATTGTTCTACCGTGTTTCAAAGTATGGAGAAAATCGACTTCTGATACCTGCTGGGCTATTGGAACTGCCGGACAATCAAATGCTGGATTATCGCAGTCTTACTGTACTCGGTTTTGACAACACATTTCGGCGTCCGTCAGTTCGGCCACGCAACTGAGCTGACGTTAATCCGACCCTATAGTTCGACCACGACCTTGCGGAGAAAGGATTAACCGTAGGTAGCTAAACTTTACAGTTACATTAGTGATAATGTAACTGTAAGTAAGGGATGTGACAATTATGAAACACGTATTGAAAAAGAACAATCAGTCTTTTAAAATATAAAATTTTATTTTATAAAGGAATGAATTTGTTGTTCGATGCATACTGCAAATAAAAGTAGAGGTATAAAATTGTGCGGAAACCGATCACTGACCGTATATACCCCTTCCCTTACGTGGTCGAACTGAAGGGTGGGATTAACGGAACCATTTTTGAGTGAAAGATTATCCAGGTACCCGTGGTCGAACTGACCGGCGTCCACACATTTGCTTACTGCAATGTTTAAACCAAATTATGAACTCCATACATACAGTCTTGGCCAATTGTGTTAGACACCCTTTACTTTCATAGGTTCGAAAGGCGTTTCCGGCCGCTTTTTGGTCGATTTGTTGACAATCCACTATTCATATCGTTGCAAGTTGGTACGAACCGCACATCGCGAATACTTCATTATTCTCGCTATAGCGATTAAAGTCTTACTTTGTGTCTTAAGTAGGACTGTTTGCCCACGTTCTACTTTGGTTGATTCACAAACTTTTGGCGTTGTTTCACTAAATTAAGTTTAATTCATAAAAATGAAAGTATCCAACACAAAATATCCTGGTTATAAACTCCTAACACATACCTCTCTCCAATCGCGTCGACTATAAATATACACTAATATTTAAAATCGAAACATTGCTGCCTGCTTACCTATTGTCCCAAAGTAAGCACTAAATATGTAAATTAAGTATAAATTCGATGTTCATTTTCTTGGAAGTGTAATAATACTTATAATAATGGGGTCTTATGAGGGTGTCTAACACATTTGGCCAAGATTGTATGCATATCTTTAAGTTAAAACTTGAAAAGAGCTAAATTAATTCAGCAATTAAGTTTTAAATTCTCAATTTAGTAAGTTTTTGGAAGGTCACCAAACAATAAGAAGATTTAACTTGATTCATAATTCATGCGAACAATTTTCTAGGCTAATACAACATTCAGAACCTTACACAAACTTTTCGTTTGTTTTTCTTAGAAAACTCTCTTCTCTTTGTCCCTGCGTAATGTTACTTCATTCTATTTACTATGTCCTTACTTACTATTGTGTCATTAGGATAATGTTTTAATCACATTGAGTAGCTCAAAAAGTGTAATCAGATCAGTGTTGTTGATAATAATATTATATACATATATTATAAATTTATTGTAGATTTATTTAGCTAAAGCACTAATATTGAATTATATTTGTTTACTAGGCAAGTGCATTAATGTGTGCAACAATTGAGAATTACTACTAAAATATGAAAATCTATTGATTTATTATCTTGCGAAATAAAGCCATGACAATGACTAGTAATTCGACGAAATATTGACGTCGCATGCATTACAAAGAATTAAACGGCGTTTCCACGTAATTATTTGAATGTTATTGGATTGCAATGAACAATACATGCTCTTTATATGTTGTAGATGCAATGCAATTTTAATTAGGTTAGTAAATATAACGCTAATCCAATTATAAATCGGTAAGCATGGGTTATGCACATCCATTTAATACCTGGCGCATGATATTATAAATAATGCTATAGGGCTTTTGTCGCTCGGTCAATTTGATATCGGACTAGTCTATGGCGATAAAACGAATGTAAATTTACACTTGGGTGAGATAAAAATATCACATTGCGATAGGACTTTGAAATTTAGTACTAGTTTGTTAGTAATGTGCAATACGCAATTGTAAAAATGCTGTTGTGTACTATGCAGGGATACACGGTCTAACGTGATAATAAAGATTAACTCGTGTCAAAAGGTACAGTCCTTTTCACAGAAAACAGACGAAACCCAAAGGATTATAATTATCAAGAAATTGTAAACATTCATAAATACAATGTATGTATATTGCAACGTTTTAAAAAGCATAATTTTAGCGGTGTATAAAAGTTTTCCCTAGACGAGTTGCAACATTCCGTTGGCATGGAAACCGGCCGTTCTTACTGTGATGTGAAGGGAAACTACGTAGTCGTACTTTGTGCGTAACGGAAGGCCATTCACGTTACCTGAGCGAGTTTGAGCGAGGAATGGTTCTCGCACATGGCAGGTGTATTCTTCCGTGAAATTGCGAGCCGTCTTGAGCGGTAGTGCAATAGGCATGGCGAGAATAAAATGAGCAACGACAACACCCGACCGTACGCCGTGCGTATTGTACAGACCTTTGTAGAAGAACATTACATACAAATGCTCTCATGGCCGGCTCAAGGACTTCAACATAATGTTCCCTATAACAATGCTCTTTTTGTCAACATAACGTTGATAATCAGACGACTTGGCGGTCGAAATGTTAATACATAGAGAAGTACGGACTTTCGTCAAGAGCCTCCGTTAGAGAAGTCTTCGTTTTTTTTACTCTTAAATGCAAACTGTTGCAGAACTGCAACAAATTAATTTGAATATGTAAAATATAAGCCGAAATAAGTTATCGATTTATTCATGGTGTTGTAGAAGTGCAACCAGCGCCGTAGCTGATACGCGTGTAGTGCGTGGTTTTCACGCAGGCGCCCTCACTTGGGGGTGCATTTATGCATAGAAAAAACAATTACAATAAATACGTTACGCACGCGCAGGCAGGTACGCGTTACGTGAAAATTTTTTGCTTGAAGTTTCAAATACTTATGACTTTAGAATTTTAACAAATCTTCAAATAGTATTAAGAGAGTGGCTAGTTTACTCCGACAAAGCCAATGTAATTTTTTACTTTTATTATAAATTGTTTTTCTTTTCTGATATAGCTCTTACCAGTAAAAATGGATATAGTGATTGCATCCACTCTTCAATTAATTTAAAACGTCATGCAACATCTACTTCTCATTTAAAATCCTATTCAAATTGGTTCGATTTGCGCCGCCGTTTAAAATTAAATTTGACAATTGACCCGGAACAGCAAAAATTATTTAATTTAGAAAAAACGATGGCATGCGATTATTGAGAGACAATTATTCAGTAGTTGGCGAAACAATGTTTAGCGTTTCGGGGTTATTCTAGCAAGTTATATGAATGCAATGACGCTAATTTTCTGAAAGCAGTGGAAATGATTGGTCAGTTTGATCCGGTAATGATAAAACACTTAGCAAATGTAAAAAAAATGTCTTGTACTGAAAACACACATGCCTGATTACATTAGCCCTGATTTTCAAAATGAAATTATTAATCTCCTACACTGAAAAAAATGTCTGCGAATTTAACTACTGGCTTCTACAGCAAATTCGGAAAATTATAGCGATGTGCAATGCTAACTTACAACGTCGCTTTTATTATCACACAACGGATTGCTTTTTTTCTGTTTATTTACTGTAAATGTTAGAATAGGATGTTAAAAAGCATGACTATAACTTAAAATTGCGAGTAAAACTTAAAAATCAATATCTAATTGTTATTTTACAGTGTAGAACAATGCACATTTCATTAGTATTACCAATACTTAGCGAAATACCGTTGGTGTCTATTGGACACATTAGACACAAAAGGCTTGCCGCGCTAGCGTCAGTTGCCTGCTGTGACACGTTCTACCACGTACAATTGCTACTGTAGCACATTTTTGCTATGACGACCCTTGGCAGAAAAACAGCAACGTAGGCTACTGTAAACATTTCTTTCAGTGTAGGTGATGCTCTTACCACAAATATAAGAAATGAACTTGAGAATGCTAAATATTATTCAATTATTATGGATAGTACTCCTGATCGAAGTCATACAGATCAGTTAACTTTTATTGTAAGGTTTCTTGATTGATCAAAGGGTGTGGCAAATATAAGCGAAAGGTTTTTAGGATTTCTCCCTTCGACAATGACAACATGTGAAGGAATTTTCGAGTATTCGACTGACACTATTCTACCTAAGTTTAATTTAAATATTAAGGATACGCGTGACCAAGGATACGACAATGGCTCTAATATGCGCGACGCAAATGCTGGGGTACAGAACCGTATTATTGCCGTTAATACTAGAACTAAGTTCGTTCCTTGTGCTACTCAAACATACTTTAAACTTAGTAGTAAACGATGCTACAAAATCAGTCAATGAAGGTTTAATGTTTTTTAGAGTTAATTTTTTTTTCGTCGTCTTTGTATAGATAAAATATACAAAAATCAAATGTCAGTTCTCTTAATATTTAACCTGTATCAAGAACTCATTGGTAAAGTGGAATAAAAGCTATCAGACCTCTCTTTTTCCAATTACCCGAAGTATATGACTAATGGAATTACCTACAGGTCAGTCCAGGGATACTAATATAAGACACACTGTTGATTCTTTGCCTACAAAAAATTAAATCTTTTAAATTCGTTTGTTCCTTAACAATATCTTTTGGAAGAGATAAACGTTGTCAGGAAACTCATTCAGAACACGTCTACAACAATAAAAGATTGTCTTAATGCTTTGCAAAATTTGATACAATTTGTTTCCACTCAGAGAACAGATGAAAATTTTGATATTTAAATGGAAAAGGCCAAAACTATTAGCAATGAAACTGATGAAGACATCGATTTCCCACCAGTATCTACAAACAGGATTAGAAGAAAAAACGTCTTTTTGTATATGAGCCGACAGATGAACCAGTGGTAAACCCTAAAGATCATTTTAAATATTTTTTTTTATTTTGCTATTCTTGATTGCACAAAAAATTCTATCGAACAGCGATTTAACCATATGAAAGAGCATGCTATTGTTTTTAATTTTTTACTGGATATTAGAAATATTGATCAAGAAATAGTTAGAAAAAGCTGTTTCGGTTTAGACATATTTAACGGACCAAAACGACAAAGACATTAACAGTGCAGAGCTGTTCGAAGAAATAAACACTTTTAAATCACTGGTTAATGACGACACAATGCCTATGGAAATTCTAAATTATTTTGTAGCAAATAATTTATATTCTGCTTTTTTGAACTTACATATGTATATGTAGCTCTCAAAATTCTTGTTACTCTCCTTGTATCTGTCGCTATTGGAGAAAGGTCGTTTTCTAAATTAAAAGTTGTAATGCAATGTCTTAGAGTCGTTTGTCAAATCTAGGTATAATTATTATAGTATATTATAATTTAAGTGATGTTATCAATGAATTTGCAACTAAAAAAGCTATTTGTATTTTTAATATTAAACAAATTCCAAAGTTTTTACGCAAGGCGAATTGAAAGAAAGCAGGCATGATAATAATATTTTTGGAAATTATAATTATAAAAAATATATTTTGACTTACCAACTTAAATGACACTATGGTATAATTATATAACACTCTATTAATTTTCACGCTTTTAATTAATTAAAACAAATTTTAACTTTTTAATGGAATAACCAGTCTTATTTTATTTTTGAAAATCCCATAAAAGTGAAGACATATTTATTACTTAATATGTAATAGGTACGCTTGAAGGGCATACCTCATACTAAAAGTTATAAAAAACTATATACGGAGTGCAATGTCTTACAGTAGTTTGTATAATCTAATACATGATAATAATTTAAATGATGTCATCAATGAATTTGCAACTAGAAAAGCTATTTGTATTTTTGATATTCAACAAATTCCAAATTTTTAACGCAAGACGAATTGAAAGAAAGCAGGCATGATAATAAAATTTTTGGAAATGATAATTATAAAAACTATACTTAAATGAGACTAATTATATAACACGTTATTAATTTTCACGCTATTTGACGTTAATTAGAACAAATTTTAACTTTATCACCCTTACACCTTCACCATCATCGTAACAACATCGCACCTAAAATCTAACTGCTTTTTGCATTGCTGTACGCTAACAACGGTATAGGGTGACACATCACCAAAAAAAGTTTGAAACCTGGAACTCGATTTAATGTAAATATCAAAAATATAGTTTCAACAAGTTTAAATGACCAGAATATAACTCTATTATTAATTTTTTTTTATTTTATTTTTGAAAATTCCATAAAAGTGAATACATATTTATTACTTAATATGTAATACGCTTGAGGGGCATACTTCATACCTCAATATAAATAATTTGCACGGATAAAATTCAAAATTAGAATTACGGATCCATTTAGCCACATGTAGTGTTTGTTTAATGTAAAAACGAATTAAAAATTTTTGGATATTACACTGTTTTCAAGCAATTAAACAAAGGAAATATTTTTAGAAATGTTTTGTAGAAATAATAATTTGACCTACCTTAGATCACTCTTTGGTATGATGTAACACTGCACTAATTTTCACAGTTTTAAATTAGTTAAAAAAATGTTCAGTTTTATCACTTTTACAATTCATATTAAATTAAATGAATATCGAAAGCATCTTCGCCACATCTCGTCTAAAATCCAACTGCTTTGTGCATAGGTTTAAACTAATAATGTTACGGGCGACGTATTAGCAAAAAAAAAAAGTTTACAGTCGTTTTTGTGACATACTGGAACTCGATTTAATGTAAACAGAAATACAGTTTCAAGGAGTTTAGATGCGGAGAATTTAACTCTATTATTAAAAAATTCAAATATGAATATAACTTCCCTAAGTTATAAAATTGTTTAACATGAGAAATAATTTAACATTTTACATTATACAAGGTCATTCAAAGAGCATAATCACGGTGGGTTTTTTCTTATGGAATAAGACGTTTTATTTTATTGTTAAAAACTCCATAAAAGCCATTTTTTTATTAAATTAATTAGAAATTATGATAAATAGCGTTTAGTTGGTAATAGCTGTCATTAAAAAAATTCAATCACTTCTCTACGTTTGCATGCATTTTTGAGACAAACAAGCGGCAAGTATATTGATGATTTGTTCTTAAAGGAAAAGCACGGGCATGATAATTATTTTAGGCGCAGGTGAGTCTGAATAAAAATCATAATGTCAACCTTAATATCTTTAATTTTGTGTTTTATACGTTTTTAAATAAAGTATACTTTTTTTTTTTAATGTGTGGTGGGTGCTTAGTTGCAGTGACTCCGTAAGCTGTATTACTTGTCTGGCTATCACTGCATACTTAATAAAATATTTACTGTAAAGGGCCCACTTTTATCATTGCGCGCAGTAAATTCATACATGAGCTGCGGGTCTGAGTGCAATAGTCTGAATGAAACTAACGACTGCGCACTCACAAATGCGGTTTCCAACTATTTGAGCTTTGTGGTGTAAGTTATAACTTTGAAGAATATTCGGCTTTAGAGAATGACGACAGGAAAAGGATAGATACAGTTGAGCCAGATCTAGGAGCTGCTGCTGAGGTAGTAGTTCGATTATCAAGACTAATACTTAGAAACCAAAACTACAGATTCTATTTTGACAATTACTTCACTAGTCCAGCATTGATGGTATACTGAACGCAGAACAGAATGTACAGCATGGGAACTGCACACCATAATAGACTAAGGAACTTCAAGTTACCGATTAAAAAATATCTGACGAAGTTTAGTTTGGACAGAAATGTTACTTTTCTGTAAGCTTTTGCAGGAGAATTACCTTTAACTACCATAAGCAGATATGATAAAAGAAGCAAATCTAATGCTGAAATTAGTTGTCCAAATGTTGCAAAAGAATATAACCATCACACAGGTTGCGTGAATTTACTGGATGCCTTTGTGGCAAGACATAAAATATAGATTAAAAGCAAAAAATTGCTTATCCCTTTGTTTTATCACTTTTCAGATATGGCATTAACTACTTCATGGGTTTTACTTAAAAAAGTATCTGCAACGAAAAGTGGGCAACAAGCAATTACATTTTTCGAATTCCAGCAGCAAGTTGTATTACATATAATGAAAATTGGACAACACAATTTATTAGAACGAGGCTGTCCAAGCAATAATCTGTAGAAGAGATGAGGAGCGCCAAGAAAAATCTGGGCCCGCTCAGAAGGATGTTGGCCTCGATTAAATTATAAATTTCCAAGGTGCAGAGAGTATGCACCAACTAAATGTGGCGTGTATTTCTTCCAACAATTGAAAGCATTTTGCATTGCAGAAGTCGTTTCATAGCCTTTCTTGCTACGGATAATCGGTACATAATCATCATTTTCAATACCATTAGGTACGTATAAATTAATGGAAAGAAAATGAGTAACTGTTTTAGACAATTTTGTGGGAAAAATGAAGAAAATAAGTTACTTAAAAGTTTGCTTACAGTAGATTCGTACAGAGATTCCAACAAGGCAATATCCTTAATTATAGCAGATATAGCCCGAACTTTATTTGATACCTTCTGATTTACAGTTAGGGCTTCCTTAAATTAAAACGAGAAACTGAAAATAAATTATTAAACCTGAATTAAAATTGACGCTTGCTGAATTATACTTGGAAAAGGTATAACAAGTAATTTTTGTTTCGCTTAGATACTCCGCCATAGATTAGTGTCATATTTTGAAATTTTATCTTTAATTTAGTTTAAAATATGTAGCCAAACAAATTCTCAATGTCGGGCAAAAGTACGGAATTTTGCTTCGACTTTTTTTCAATTCTGAATAGATCTTTTAAAGCACTTTCTTGGTGATTTTTTTGTCTTCCATCGAAATTAAAAAAAATTATCATTGTCGTATATGGAGAGAATTTTCCGTCGTCTCCTACCGGTTGCGCAGCTCTTCAAATCATGACGCCTTGTGTATATTATAATTGTCTTTTACCATTAAGCAATAAAATAGTGGTGAGAATCATAATGAAAATTGTAACTGTAGTAGTAATAAACAACTGGTATAGATAGACTTCAGTTATTTTCTTGCTTTCTAATAGTATAACATTCAACTGGTAAGTTATAAGGATCTAATACTTTACTGTAATAGTTGGAAACCTAAGATACCCAAACAGCATTTAATGTCCGAAGGAATATACTAAACAACTCTTTCTCTCTCTCCCTCTGATACAACTACATTAGATGAGAGCATGCATTTTGCAGACCTGGCTTTTTGCGAAACGAACGCCTTTTGCGGACAAACTAGGTCTGTACGAGTTAACTGATAACACCCTACACATAATGAATGGAAGCACTGGCTGAGCTTAAGCAAACAACTGCTACGTCGCTAGTGCTTGTGCTGGTTGCGTCGCCTACATTGTGACAGCGATATCCCGTACTCGAGACCGTAAACCCGCAAGCCATGCGTCTTGTGTAGCCGCAAGCATATTGTTGCTTAATTTATTGATATTTAGTGTTGGGTTAGCAACCCCGTACAAGGAATGTCATCAAATACTTGTGCACAAACGCATATATACATGTTTATATTCTAGTATTTTCGTATATGGATATATATGTATATATATATATATGTTTATGTGGGTACGTAATGTTCCATAGTTTTCTTCGTCTGTATGAAATTTGTTAGCACCCTAGAAAATTACATCATAAATTTTATACAGCATTATCTCTAGTTATGCGGTCTTTTAACAAAATAAACGCAGACATGTAGGCCACCACAATGCTTAGACGTAAATGCAGAGAAAGGTAGGAATCTCTTTCGACTTACGTGATGTAATCGTTAATATAAGGATAAATCCTCCCTATCTGTTGCTAATTTATGACCTCCTATGAAGTACTCATTTTACAGTTACAGTCTAGACTACTTTTAACAGTTTCTATCGTCAATAGGATATCGCCGGATTACGTTCAGGATATAAATTCCTACAGCCCGAATAAAAATGTGATATTCTGTTCAAATATGTTGTACTCATCAATGTAGTGCTGTAGCCAAGTTTTTCAGAGAACATTGTTATTGGAAGTTGTCGTTTTTGTCTTCTCATTTCACTAAACCGACCCTCCAAAGGATTCTGTTATAGTACGAGTAATTTTATACTGCGTTCCACTATTGAATCATAATCTACTATTTGTTCTTTTAATGTTTGGGCAGTAATGTCGTAGAAAAATTTTCAAGCGTCCATGGTGGCGGTTCTTGTTGACTCTCATCCTCATCGCCTCCTGTTCGTCTTTGGTTATATCGTTAAATCCTTCGTCATTTATTTGCAGCACTATGTTACATATCGTTGGAGCTGTGGGTTAATATTATGTGTGGCGTTAGAATTATGAACGATGTCATTCCACAGATCCATAGTGCCTTTCATAAATATAATTGGGTCAGCAATTGTAAATGACTCCCAACATTTCATGAGCCCGATAATGAATAATTGTATAAAACATTCCAAGAACTTCCGGAATATATGTCTTTAAAGCACTCAATGGTACTTTGATCGAGAGGCTGAAGCAATAAAGTCACATTAGATGGTAAAAACCACTTGACCATTTCCATCTACTATGGCTAGTGACACAGCCCAGGAAAATTGTCCAGGATCAGAAGCACTTTAAATAATAATCCTTCCTTTTCCAAATATCTTTTCATTTCTGAAATAAAGCATCGATAAGGCCATACCGTACACAGAACAGCTGTAACCCCCTTTCGATTTTATTGCCAAAACACAGGTAGGCAAGCTTCATTTTTGTTTTTAAGAGCACATGGATTTTGTGGCCGGTAAACAGATTCACGTTTAATCATATGAGCAGCTGCGATTGAACAAAATGCCGAGGTGAGTCTGTTACTTTAAAGCTTGGTGCTCTCTTTGCGTCTTAGGAAGGTAAGTTCGTTGAAGCATCTTTTTCTCCTTAAGTCCCACCGCAATTAAAATATTGCTTAGCATGATAATTCTTTTCTGCAATAATTCGTTTAATTTTATCTGAAAACGAGGTAGCAGCTGTACGATCAGCCGACACTGCTTTCCATACAGCTTTCTATACAGCCACCCTTTACGTGATGTTAATCACTTTCCCCTTTAGTTTCAGCTTAGGTCCGGTCCGCGTATCGTAAAATCAACGTCATTTGTTGTAACATTTTGCTATCAATGGGAATATTTTCTTTTGTCATGTCTCCACCCATAAATTTAAGGCATTTCCTATCTTAACTAACACTTTATTACGTCTTCTGGCTACAACTTTTGCAGTTTGGGTTGCAGTAGTAAAACTAGCTCGAATACTGTCTTTCTTTTTCAACACTTGCCGTATCCAGGATTCGTTTTCGTTGTATATTTAGCAAAAGTTGCAATAGATTTTCTTTTTATTTCAATCACATTAATGGTTTTTGCTTCTTCATTAATAGAGCATTTCACGTTTTCTTTTCAGTTCAGAAGCCATCTTAAAATGAATAAATCTACTTGCTCTATTTGAAAATTATTACAAGCACTGTCTTCGCCGACAATACGAATAGTACTAAATTAGACACAGTTAACAGGGGCGCTTGTACATATAAGTAAAGTTGATTGACAGCGTAAGAAAGATCCAACTTGTTTAACTCATCATAGGAGAGTGCCTAGTTCAGGAGACGACTCATATACCACATTATATCCACAAATAGGTAATATGTGTGGATTCCTATAACTTTTAATATGGGCTCGAACGTCTTGATATTTTTCTGTACCTACATACTTATCGATATAATCCGCTCTCTGCTAATCATAATTCATCACCGCCGAGGAATAAAACTACGGATACGGGGGTATCACTGTATTCTTTGTAAGTTATGGATACTTTGAAAATCTTTACATACTTTATCATAATCAGTTCCCAATTATTTTAGCTTTATCATAGTTTCCGCTGAAAGACGATGATGTTAATAATTCATTCCAAGACAAAAAGGTCCATTTTAAGAATAGTCGCAGTCCACTGTATTTTTTCATTAGATTGCACGCCAATATCAGCGGAAATAAACTTATCCTACATCTAGTGCCACGCTGATTGTGTTAAACTAGCCGAAAAGCGTTCTTCTTCATCTTTTGAATAAATATGTCAAATCTAGAGCTTCCAGGCACGTATCCTATTTACTGGACGCGACGAATGGAAGAGCACCGGATGACACAGGCAGAAAGGCGTTTCGGCGGGCAGCTACAACTGTAGTAGAAGTAAGTTAACGTTTGATGGCGGTCGTGATGTGTGTGCGGACTACCGGCAAAAATTGCTCAATCGATAAACGAACTGGACCGGTCGACACTAGAAAGGAATCTCGTTGTCGTTGTGTCAGTGCGCTAGGACTACGTCAAAGAGTGATTGGACAATTCAATGCAGTAATAGCGGGTAGTAGCCGGTAATATAAATTGTCCGTCGATAAAGCGTTCCAACAGTGCATTACTAATCACCTAACTAGAGCCGCGCACGAGGTACGCCATCTCCCGACGGACCCATGCAATTTGAATGCCGATGACCAGCGTGTGCACCGCAGACGCACGCACACACACATGCATAGGTTTAAATCGAATCCGATTCGATCTCTGGCGAATTCCGTGTCGCCGATTCAATTACCGGATGGCGGCATGGGCGTCCGATTTAACCCCTATGACGTACCGCCGCTGTCCAATTAATATTTTTAACCCGGCTTGGCAACCGAATACGTGCGTTGTTATACGTGCAATAAGCTCTTGTAGGTCTTATATATGAACAGGATAACAATTGTATAGTCGTAGGATTAAAATGAGAGAGAGTCTTAATTAAATTTAAGGCTTGATGATTTTATAGTAATGTTCTGTAATTTTTTGGTATTCAGGCTGGCTGCATTCAATAAAATACCAAATAAAACAACTTTTTATGCAACTCCGTTCACGTCCAAACCATTAACAAGCATAAATATAGGACCGCAATCAAATTAGTACCATATCATGCCACTTTAGCGACTGGCATTGAAGCTCTCATCATTATCACAATTTAAATAAATTTCAGATTCATACTGAAACGTGCTCTATTGTGCGATAGCACATGTTTCAGTATGAATAGTATCTAAATATCTGTACAAGTTCCTATATACCTGCCTTGTATTATTATAAAATATTTGGTAACATATTTCATTTGATTCTTAGCAGGTATCGACAATTGTTGTAAAAAGAGCGAAAGCTGTTTTTCAAACAGTTGCTTTTCCTAAATATAGCTAATGTCAAATACAAATTTTGATGTATGTGCGGTATAAAGCGAGTCGATAGCCGTAGTGGTTAGTCGGCCGACTGTCGTTGTGGCGGAACAATAAGAGCTGGGTTTCAATTCTCCCGAGAGATGGTGACAATTTGTTGGAGAATTGAAATACGGATCGACTTACCATTTGCTGTTAGCAGCAAAGTGATTAACAGCGCGGCATTATAAAAGGCGTTATGATGTTGCCACAAAGCAATTTGAACACAATTTAAACACACAAAAACTACAACATGAGAGTTGCGTGATGGCCATACAAGCGATACAGCTTATAGGGTCACTGCAACTAAACACCCACCACACATTAAGAATAGTAGTAGTAGTAGTATTTTTATTATTATTATCAGTCATGTCTGATTTGGTAATGTATTTTTAATTTATATGTCATGTCATATTATATACAGGGTGGGGCACCACATTCGCCTCGGTTGATATACAAAAAACGATAACACATATTTAAAATCTTTTTGTTGAAGCATATGTAGGTCTATTAGGAGCATGTTCTAGAATTATTTTTAAATATACAGGATGTCCCAAAAGAAAGTTACACATCAAAGTAATCAAAATTTAAATGGAACACCATGTATATTATTGCATATTTCGATGCCGCAGACTAAATAAAGGCAAGTTTCTGTTATATTCCCTATACCTAGGTTCAATATTTTCTGAGATATTGAACAATTTTTGAAAATGTAGATCAATATTTAGAACGAGTACCTGGCGTACGTATTTAAGTTACGTGTTTCAAGTTGTATTATTTCATTAGCACAACCATTACATCTAATGCTAAAATAAAGATGTTTTCTAAAAGTTATACAGGGCGGTTAAAATCTTACCACCAGGTGTGGCTACCATTAATATAAATGGAACATCCTATATCTAACATCGTCATTCGATTTTAATTTTATTTCTCTTTTAAACGTCATTAAGGTTCCCTATATCTATTTCTTATAGTTTATTTGTAAAAGTCAATTTAGTGTTTTAATTGGGGATTCTGTACTAAAAATTTGATTAAATCAAGGTAGCTTTGAGATGATGATAATTTATTTTTGAAAAGTAGGCTGTGGTGGCTTGGACGTTGCTTCATATTTATTCGAAACAAAATAAAAATTAACCAATACATGTGTTATTACATGTAAATTTTCACCATAAACTTAATACACCCTTAATATACCCATGCCCCACCCTGTATATATTACAAAAGAAAATATGCTCTATTGAAGTGATTTTCGTATTTTGCGGGCGGTGTTATAAAAAGCAATTCATTAGTTCTAGATGCAAACAATTCGAGAGAATACGAAAATAGATAGCAAGAAGAACGACAAGATTAAGTGCGTGCTGAAAATCTATTACAACTCCACAATTATTTATTTCGTAAAGAAATATATGCCGGATCTTTAGATTGAATGTAATGGTGATAAAATTAATTAAAAAATGGCCTTACCGAGGAATATATTCGTTTTCGAATAATAATAATAATAATAATCCTTACTGTCGATGGATATAAAATCATCAAAGATGAGTTGTAAATCATCCGGTAGGGTATTGTAAGGTTTAATGCCATTATAACATAAGTATACATAACCTATGTATCAGCACTACGTGTTGTGGAGGTGTTGTTATGAAAATAAGATTCATTTTTATAAACGAATGGATGAAAATGTGAATGTATAACGATAGTGATGTCATAATTTTCATCTGTCTGAAAAGATCCCTGCATGAAGTTCGACTCAAAAGAAACAGAACAAACCGTAAACACTGCAGCGCTCTGTGATCAAACCAGCATCAACCAACCAACAAAAAACTGTATTTTTGACTGAATATTCGCGAAATAAAAAGTGTTTAGTGTGTATAATTGTTTTAGGGTAAGAATTAAAGTCATTGGCGTACAAGATAAATAAAAGTAGACCTACAATTGATTCTTGAGAAATTCCACGTAGTAATTCTACACTTCTACTACAGGTCTCTCACAACTATTTTTGTTCAAATAATATTTGATGTGGATAGGTTGGTACCTATTTGAAAGATGATCTACTTTGGATACACGCAGAGAAATATTATTTTGAGTTAAAACAGACTGTTTTAGTTCAAAAGAATTCCGTATTTGTATATCCGCAAAACTATATAGTGTTATCATAAGAATATTATTTTCTAAGGAAATTGTTGTAACGCAAAGCAACATAGTTTTAATGTAAGAATATAGTGGGTTTACTTCAAGTCCAACGTTTGGTTGAAATTATTCCTCCAATTCCCATGAAGCTAAAATCCACTTCACATAATCCATTATTAAATATATACTTTTATTACTGCAAATTTCCACACCTCAATTATGAAAAAATTATATGTATCTAATTCTTGCAAAATGGTGCACGCAGATAAAAAGAAGTCGAATGCACGTATAACGCTTAGGAAAATTATTCAGATCAAATACGTTTTTTACAACAAATATAGTCTGGATTGTATTAAACGTATTTACTTATTCCAAGAAAGTGTGTTTGAATCAAAACAAAAATATTCTAGCATTAAAAATATTTGGGTAAAACAGTATATTTTCTTAATTCTGTGTGTAGAACCGTACTGACAGTTAGATATACAATTTGTCGTCTGAAGGAAGAAAAGTAATCTATTAACTAGCAACTTTTGAAAAACGCGGCAATAGTGCAATAGGCCTGGTTGTATTTTTGCAATTTTTGGAAGGCTAGGAAAAATATCAGTTTCCAATATTTAATTAATAATAACAACGAGCAGGCTAGATACCATGTTGCTTACCAGTTTTACCATTTTTGCGGGAAACTTCATACACTAATTGTAAGTAATTTCTTGCATAAATAACTGTTAATAATACCTGCATAATTTCAGGTTCTCTAAGCTAGTGCTTTGTGGAGCAAATATGAAGATCTACAGTATCAAGAAACATTTCCAAACAAGTAATTTTATTACTAGATAAAGTTCCACATTTTATTTGAGTTAAGCAATATACATAAAGTTCTGTATAATTTAGATTGATAGCGATTCAAATTATGATGAGAAATGTATAGCTCACATAATGACTTCTTCGTTATGCAAAATTATGTCGATAATTGGAACATTCCATTATCGGGTTGTATGCAGTGTATTACAAAGTGAGTTATTAGATTTTGTCTGCAGTACTGAATACTGTTTCAGCTAGTATAATCAGATCTGATGCCTAGTTCACATTTGTAACTGATGACCAGTCGCATGTTTAAAATATTTATATTCAGTTTTAACTAGTTAGCGCAGAGTGCTGTTTTACTAGACTCCGAAACATATGGACGATTTCAGGAGTGTTATATCGGAATGAACATTAGAAGGTTAGAAGATAACCAATATAATTTTACCTAGGTTACTTCAGGCAAAATTATTTATAATCGGCAGTGGTAACAATTATACTATACAACTGTATTGAACTCTACCATCTATAAAAGTGAGCTTATATAGACACAAGGTGGGAAGATAGATTTAGGGCATTAAATCTAGACATTTCCAACTGCAAATGCTATTTATTGAATCATTAGCGAGTTCAAAATTTGTGCCACAACAAGAAGTGATGTTATTAAGGAATTGCAGCACTAAACCAAGTAAGAAGAGAAGGTATAACTTTCATGAGACACTATTATGCCTCACGAAAACCTCCACTAAATCAAGTTCGATTTTAGAATGAGTTAGAGTTTATCAAGAACACAGCTATATATAATGGTTTCTATTCTGCAGACGTCGAGTGCACGTTCAAAAAAGTCCAATGTAAAGAACACGTGAAAAATTCCACTTTAGTCCCATCACATAACCGGAAAAACGAAATTTATTATATTACCGTGCCATCCTCTAATTAAAGAATTGAACCGCGTTTTTCAAGAAGTCAACTTAAATGTTCGTTACAGACCAATAGTACGCTACCAAATATCTTAGGCAACTCGAAAAACAAACTTGAAATGAGGCGTAAGTCTGGAATTTTGAAAATTGCATGCAAAGACCCTGATCAAATTTATATTGGACAAACAATGAGATCAATACGGATTAGATATAAGGAACATTTAGCTCATTTTCGGTATGGGAGAGGGGAATCGTCCGCAGTAGCGCAACATATAATTTAGAATGGACATAATATTGAAGTAGACAGTCCCAAATTCATAAAAGCTACTAATAGGCCATAAGATATAGACGCATATATGATATGTACAGTGATGAGCTTTACTACTGAGTCAAAGTGCCATAAAACTTTATAAATATAACCCTTATGTACAACGACAGATAGCCGACTGCCCTCGAGGGGTAATAGAACTAAAGCACATCACTGCACATGTACAAAGACGAAAATGTTATCAACAGAGACCCGTCGATTCTTTGAAAATCGGTCTTGTTCGAAAGTTAAGAATCCCATATTCTTAGTTTTTAGTTTGTTTATTCATTGGATATTCAGTTGATGATAAGGGCCTCTGAACCTTTGAACCACGTGTCGCGGATTAATTTATTAATTAAATGTTGTGGTATTGGTGTTACGGATTTTTTTATCTGAACTTAATGTTGAACTTTAATAATAAAATGTGTAATTTATTAGATAATTCATCGTATTATTAACATTTCCTCTATTTACTTAACAGACATTGTGTTATTTTCTCATGCAATAAATAATGCATACAATAAAAATTATGTAATATTACTTAAAATAATGTCTTATTATTGGCCCGCCTATCTAGAGCGCGTAGATAACCCAAACAGACTTTGCACATAACATTAATACGGCATTATTCCTGTGTATATAATTTTAATTACTTGGCGCTTTCCAGAACCGAAAGCGAAGCACCGTTTCTAGTAAATATAGATTATGTGTAGTACGTTTATTGCAAAAGTTTTATAATTATATTGAAGCAATACGATACGTACACGACTTCGAAGCTACACATATAAGGTAAGTATAATTAATTAGGGTTTAATTCGAGGGATGTATTTTTGGAATTTAATTGTAGACACGCCATCCAAAAGGATAGTCTACTGTGGTATTCAGGGGTACGGGACGAAGAGTGTCGCATACACGGGGTGGCAAAGACAGGGTATTTGGTTTGAATTACCCTTATCGCGATTCAGTTCTAATCCGACAGTGCATTGTTAGCTGCAGGAATTATGGAATTGGTCGAGTCAATGTACAGCAGGCGGGGTAAACGTCCGATTAGATAAAATTAGCGATGCATTAGGGTATTGAATTGAATGAGACAAATATCAAGTCAAATCTTAGATTTATTTACTTTTTCTACTTTAAATTAAAATTATACGAGAAGCTATTGTACTTAAAATTAATCTTAATTTTGTTAGAGGAACCAATTCAATACATTCACACTAATCTATCGATTTATTTAAACTATTGAGAATAAAACTGATGCTCTGGCAATGCGTTTAGTTAATGATGGTGGCTACTGTTTTCAATTCGGAATTGACCTGAAGCTAGCTTTGTATATGGTTTTGAGTTAATGTCTTGTTTTGCGAAAGTACAACTATTCTTGGTGGATCAGACTTGCACAGTACGTTAAACAGTATTTTATACAAACCTCTACATTCCTTTAGTATAATATTTAATCATTCATCTTTTCGCTGTTGGTGAATAATTTTTACCTGCCCTAGATATAGAAACCATAACCGGATTAATGTCACAAAGTATGCGCTTAGAAATCTACTGTCGATGTTTTTGCACTGTTCATGTTGCTGTTCAGGTATTCTCGGACGCAGATATCTATGGCGTATACTTCCACCTTAAAGATTGTTGAGAATAAGTCTATGGTTTTTGAGACATTGGTGGTCGAACCCTAAACTCCAACATCCATTTATCCGTCTGGATCCATTTCTGATCCAGACAATTTTTGCGAAATTTCATTCATCAGAACTTTATTCTTCACGGCTTATAAATTGCAGCCTGAATGGTTTTTCAGTTTGAACATTGTATTTTGGCTTACCTAGAGATTTTACCTCCTGTTGAAAACCTCGTAGAATTTGTAGGTATGCGGTTAAATCACCATCTTTAAAACGGTACAATAGTCTTAAAAGAGCGCTAGTTCTTTTGAGTAGTACATATATTGGCATTAACCCTAACAGCACTTTCATTGAGGCAGATGGATAGATCTGCATTACTCGTGTAATTCTTAGGGAGACACGTTGCAGTTTATACAACTTGATTTGTGCCACATTTTTAGAGATTTTGGCCAACATATTACAGCATCGTAAGTGACCGTATGTCACCGTATTATCATTTGATCTAATCAATATACCACTTTTGGTGAGTGGTGGGTGACAACCTGGGAACTAGGTTGTTCAAAAGAGCCTCTGACATGTCTAGAAATCCATTGTGGTTTATCAGGAAATTATTTAAGCCACCGTTCCAGCTTAATCTTTGATCAAGGATTATTCCCAGATGTTTGGTTGTGGTGGTTCCTGAAAAAATTATTTCAATTATGTTTGAATTAGAAAATTGTTATCCAAATTATATTTTTTTTCGCATCTATTTTTGGGTAAGTTTAATCCATCTAATTCGTGACTATGAGAGTGTAATTTTAATTTCTTGTAGTTTTATTTAATATGTTTTTCTTATTCTCCTTGATATTGTTTAACATGTTGTTTCTTGCTCTAGAATGGGTTATTCTTTATCTTTCAATTATTTTCGAAATATTATAAAGGTGAAATCAATACAGTTCATTCAATCTTACTGTTTCAAACTGTCCCATTCTTCTGAAGTCGTTTTCTTTTTATCATTTATAATCAAGCTTCAGAATTTGATTTTTCATGAGAACTACTAGACTTCTATAAATATTATAATTTATATTTTGCCTACTATTCAGCTGCATCCCGAACGCATAAAAATTTAATCCAACACGAGCGTGGGAGAAATGTGATAGAGATGGGACGACACGAATTCATTTGTCTCGGATTATTTTACGAAAGCTTCAATATTGTTTTAAATGATAATACATCTATATGTTCCAACAATAACCCGGTTCATGGATTGAGACTGTATGACACTATACTGTAGGTTAAAGAAATATCACTAAAAACGTTATTGCCCTGTTAAGTAGATTGAAATTTAGATAAATGACTTCTTTTAGATTATCTTTGGATTTCGCTATTGGTACCTTTGCGAAAGCGGTGCGATACCGATTGGAATTTAGCAAGAAAAAGTTTTTTCGTCATCGGTGTGACAATCTCATTTTCCGCATTTCCTGATAGTGAAAATTGAAGATCTGTGTAAAAGCTGTATTGCTCTCGTAGAATAATTGGAAATTTGTCAGATTCCTTGGATTAGTGGCAAAATCTAACGTAAAATTACGCATTCAACATAACGAATAAGAGAAGAAAGGAAGATTTCCAATAGACAATCTAATTTTCCATACAAGTACAATCCGTATGTGGTCTGACAAAAATTTGTTCGATGAGAATCACAGAAAACTTTTTGTAGTAGGTATATTACTTGCGGCTCATTGAGACAATTACTGAATTTGTAATACTCTTATGCATATATCAAACTGACGATATTTAGTGAAAAATATATAGATCTCGTGGCTAAAATGAAATCTAGTAAAATTTTCTAGTAACAAATACTGTTTGTAATAAAATTATTAATATAAATTGTAATAATGACAATATAACTTTGCAACAACAAGTAATATCCAGAAAATGTATAACTTCAAACGGCTCGGTAACTATAAAGTGATAAGGATTACCAGATGGGTGTTCAAACCCAATTGCGATTATTTGTGCCTTTGGTCGATACAATCTCAAGCTATAGTTTGTTATAGGAATATAATTAACGGTCCTACATTATTTAGCGAAAGAGGATTCAGTAACACGGTCATGACTGTATAAAAAACTTTATATACACCAGTTTACGAGTAAACACAGTTGTAGCGGCAGCAGCTAAGGTATGAATTTACTGCGTGCAATAATAAAAAATGCGCCCTTTACAGTAAATATTTTATTAAGTATACCTTATATCATACCAATAGACCACATGTAGTAAATAAGGTAGGTAAATGATATACTTAATTATATTTAAAAACATATAAAATACAAAATTGAAGATATTAAGGTAAATTAAAATTAATTACAATTGTACAATTTGCAACACATAAAAAAAAATTACAAGCTAAAAATATACTTATTTGTAAGCAAATACTTTATTGCTGAAGATAATCCGCAATAGAATAGTAGTACTTATTCAAAAGATGCAATTTTAAAACTAACCTGAAGCAAGCCAGATTACGCGCATTCTTTATTTCAGCTGGTAATTTATTAAATATTGTTTGTCCAGAGAATGACGGTGACTTCTTGAGGTAGGTAGTCCGGTGTTGATCGCTCTATCTAAGAGCAAATGTATATAATTGAACATAATGATTTTTATGAGACTCACGTGCGCCTAAAATAGGTATCATGCACGTGCTTTATCTTTAAGAACAAAATAATCATTAATATACTTGCCGCTTGTTTGTCGCAAAAATGCGTGCAAACGTAGAGAAGTGATTGATTTTTTTTTGAAAATGACAGCTATTACCAACTAAACGCTATTTATCATGATTTCTAATTAATTTAATTAAAGAATGGCTTTTATGGAGTTTTTAACAATAAAATAAAACGTCTTATTCCATAAGAAAAAACCCACCGTGATTATGCTCTTTGAATGACCTTGTATAATGTAAAATGTTAAATTATTTCTCATGTTAAACAATTTTACAACTTCGGGAAGTTATATTCATGTATGAATTTTTTAATAATAGAGTTAAATTCTCCTCATTTAAACTCCTTCAAACTGTATTTCTGTTTAGATTAAATCGAGTTCCAGTATGTCACAAAAACGACTGTAACCTTTTTTTGCTAATACGTCGCCCGTAACATTATTAGTTTAAACCTATGCACAAAGCAGTTGGATTTTAGACGGGATGTGGCGAAGATGCTTTCGATATTCATTTAATTTAATATGAATTGTAAACTTGATGAAACTGAACATTTTTTTAACTAATTTAAAACTGTGAAAATTAGTGCAGTGTTACATCATACCAAAGAGTGATCTCAGGTAGGTCAAATTATTATTTCTACAAAACATTTCTAAAAATATTTCCTTTGTTTAATTGCTTGAAAACAGTGTTGTATCCAAAATTTTTAATTCGTTTTTACATTAAATAAACACTACAACATGTGGCTAAATGGATCCGTAATTCTAATTTTGAATTTAATCCGTGCAAATTATTTATATTGAAGTATGAGGTATGCCCTTCAAGCGTACCTATTACATATTAAGTAATAAATATGTCTTCACTTTTATGGGATTTTCAAAAATAAAATAAGACTGGTTATTCCATTGAAAAGTTAAAATTTGTTTTAATTAATTAAAAGCGTGAAAATTAATAGAGTGTTATATAATTATACCATAGTGTCATTTAAGTTGGTAAGTCAGATTATAGTTTTTATAATTATAATTTCCACAAATTTTATCATGCCTGCTTTCTTTCAATTCGTCTTGCGTTAAAAATTTGGAATTTGTTTAATATTAAAAATACAAATAGCTTTTTTAGTTGCAAATTCATTGATAACATCACTTAAATTATAATATACTATAATAATTATACCTAGATTTGACAAACGACTCTAAGACATTGCATTACAACTTTTAATTTAGAAAACGACCTTCTTCCAGTAGCGACAGATACAAGGAGAGTTACAAGAATTTTGAGAGCTACATATACAAAAGTTCGAAAAAGCAAAATATAAATTATTTGTTCCAAAATAATTTAGAATTTGCGTAGGGGTTGTGCTCTAACTATTTCTTGATCAATATTTCTAATATCCAGTAAAAAATTAAAAACAATAGCATGCTCTTTCATATGGTTAAATCGCTGTTCGATAGAATTTTTTGTGCAATCAAGAATAGCAAAATAAAAAAAAATATTTAAAATGATCTTTAGGGTTTACCACTGGTTCATCTGTCGGCTCATATACAAAAAGACGTTTTTTTCTTCTAATCCTGTTTGTAGAAACTGGTGGGAAATTGTGTCTTCATCAATTTCATTGCTAATAGTTTTTGCCCTTTCTTTTAAAATATCAAAATTTTCATCTGTTCTCTGAGTTGAAATAAATAATATCAAATTTTGTAAAGCGTTAAGACAATTCTTTTATTGTTGTAGACGTGTTCTGAGCGAGTTTACTGACAACGTTTATCTTTTCCAAAAGACAATGCCATATTGTTAAGGAACAAATGAATTTAAAAGATTTAATTTTTGTAGCCAAGGAATCAACAGTGTGTCTTATATTAGTATCCCTGGACTGACCTGTAGGTAATTCCATTAGTCATATACTTCGGGTAATTGGAAAAAGAGAGGTCTGATAGCTTTTATTCCACTTTACCAATGAGTTCTTGATACAGGTTAAATATTAAGAGAACTGACATTTGATTTTTGTATATTTTATCTATACAAAGACGACGAAAAAAAAAATTAACTCTAAAAAACATTAAACCTTCATTGACTGATTTTGTAGCATCGTTTACTACTAAGTTTAAAGTATGTTTGAGTAGCACAAGGAACGAACTTAGTTCTAGTATTAACGGCAATAATACGGTTCTGTACCCCAGCATTTGCGTCGCGCATATTAGAGCCATTGCCGTATCCTTGGTCACGCGTATCCTTAATATTTAAATTAAACTTAGGTAGAATAGTGTCAGTCGAATACTCGAAAATTCCTTCACCTGTTGTCATTGTCGAAGGGAGAAATCCTAAAAACCTTTCGCTTATATTTGCCACACCCTTTGATCAATCAAGAAACCTTACAATAAAAGTTAACTGATCTGTATGACTTCGATCAGGAGTACTATCCATAATAATTGAATAATATTTAGCATTCTCAAGTTCATTTCTTATATTTTTTGTAACAGCATCACCTAGGAGATTAATAATTTTATTTTGAAAATCAGGGCTAATGTAATGAGGCATGTGTGCTTTCAGTACAAGACATTTTTTACATTTGCTAAGTATTTTATCAGTACCGGATCAAACTGACCAATCATTTCCACTGCTTTCAGAAAATTACCGTTATTCTATTCATATAACTTGCTAGTAGCTACACATTTTCTTATCATATTATTGCGACTTTCCCTATATCGCGAGAGTTGATGATAAAGTAACTTGATTGTCTAGTCGCGGTCCTACGTTTTCCATCACAAAAAGTGTCTCGCGTTTTTTTAACGATTTGATTCCAGCTACGATAGATTCTTTTCTTTGCAAGACATCAGGTTGTCTTACGTTTTGCCTTGAAATAGATGATGTTGACAAAGATTTGAGTCAGCCAGTTTCAAACAGTACAGTGCAATATAATACAAACATACCATGGGCATCTCCTTACTAAAGCTAATATTTTGTGCAATTTTCTCCATCCATACATGAATTGTGTCACAGTAATTCTCCTCCTCTCGTTTGTTTACCTACATACCTGACAATAACTACCAATTTTATCTTCAGCTGACCTGAAATCTTATTTTCATTTCAAGCATTATTACGAGTTACATCGGTATTCTACTTTTCTCAGGGTTTTTTACATTTTTACTAGTCACTATTGTATAAATGTAAAGGGAAAGAGCTGAATATAGAAAGAACACCTGAATACTGTAACGAATAAGCTATTTGATGCTGGACCGATGATTCAGTTAATTATAAGGACTGTAGTGTTTAGGAATTAATTAGAACAATCTTCTTTGCAAGAATAAATCAGCAGTCAACAGGTAGTACAGAAATATTGCCAGAAGAGTTATTCTTAAACAATTATTTCTTTAAACAAAATGAAACTCATTTCAATCTATACTATAAATCTAACAATATTAATAAGACGCAACTTCTACGTTATCAGAGACTTCTAAAAGGAATTTACACCAACAGACACTTATAAAGTATGTGCTCTAAGACGTCAACTTCAGACCAACATACACAACATCCCGTTGGATTTTCATTAACACCTTAAAGCCCACTTCTAGAGAGCGCGAGCCCGTTCAATAGAAATATTCCTTCCTTTCGGGGAGTTCGCGTAACATCTTTGAGCCGGAACCTGAGAAAATTGCTTTCTCGGCGCGTTATTAAATCATAAAATTAAATTCTTGTTAGTGATGTGTCTATATCCGACAACTCCAAAATATATCCGACGCCACCCTTATATACTTCACCGGTACAGGGTTCAGGTTAGTGTATGAGTTCTGCCGGTGGAAATAGTGAGGAAATTGATTTCTGAGTATTATGCCTTCCTTTTTCTGTTCGTAATTGTAATAGAAGTTATTGAACATGAGAATTTCTACGTTTTGCTGTGAAACAGGTATTGCGGTGGCAGATGCCAAGAAATGTTCTTTAATGTTGAATAGTTCTGGATATTGCTATGACTTAATAGTACATTAATAGCTTAAAAATTGTCGATTTGTTTGAAATAATAGGAAAAGCAAATTACAAGTTAAGTATCTATAGAAAGCAGTATATAGTACATAGCTATAGTAACTGTGTATATCGATAAATTTTCCGACGGGAAGTTTTATATTTCTTTATCTACTTAATTTGCTAAAGTAATATCAACAATTTGCTTGCGCGGCCGAAATGTGGTTACTTGCTGTCGGATTCGACATTGATAGAGTGACAGTCTATTAATGTCGAATGCGACGCATATACTAAAATGTCTTCGAAATGTCGTTCTTCTTCAAAAATAATATACCAGGAGTCGATAAATCTGCATTCGCAATATCTACCCCATAATCTTGGGTCATAGGTCGCATGCGTTAATCGTTGTGAATTGAGTACTATTAACAAAAAATAGTGCGTGGGGAGCAATAAAAGCAGTTTGCGCCATTCGCTTCAAGTTAGCTCAAATTGATATATCTTTAAGTTAAAAATCTTTTCATACATAAAGGAAAATTTATTTAGGAAGTGACAGTCAGAGGTTTTGTTTTTGTAAACGATAAAGAAAATTATTGGTCATTATTTACATTATTGATCACTGAAACGAAGGCTTCTTAACTAAATGGTCGCAACGAAACCCAGAAGTCTTAACTGTGACGGAGCATCGTCCTTTCGTCATAGATTTAAAGAAGGTTACGGGTAATTAGATACACTTATTTACTCCAATTTTACTCCTGTGTTTACCAGGTATCTTACCCTTAAACAAGAATTAGGTAATATAACCAAACGACCACTTATTTCGAGTTTGTAGAGGATACAAATTTCAGATGATGATGAATAATAAGTTAGACATAATTGTGGGGGAAGGAGGGTAGAAAGGGAGGAGGACATCGCATAAATGCGATCAGCTTTATTTCTCCCTGTTGACCGCGGTCACAATGGGGCGGTCCCGGATTTTTTAAAATATTTTTTTCTTAAAGTATACATTAAATTATAGTGTCTAAGTATTTTATTTTTTTTTAATATTATTAATAAATATGCCAATAAAAAATTTCAAAGTTTGAATTTACCGCATTTATGACGTGATAATGGTAAATTGACAGAGAAGCTAGGCAAAAGTATGATATGAAAAGACATAGAAATAACACATCAATGTTTTCTTAATCAGAAATGTAATCATTTTTTTTGTTAGCTACGTAAACGTCAAACGAAATAAACCTCCTGTCTATCTGTATTGTGTCATAGTATTTATTTTCATATTTGTTTGATAAACTATTGTGTTCTTATTATTGTGTGGTGTGTTTAGAGTTTTCAGTTTTAATTTGTTTATTTTTTAACATTATCACCTTTGGAATCTTATTTGATAACAATTAATCATGAAATGTTTTATATCTCGTTGCAATAATTTTAAAATCAATTCGGAAAAGCGTCTTTATTTCCAACATACATATGTTACAAAAAAATCAAAAGTATTTCTATATTAATATTAATAATGAAGTGAAAAGTGGCGGAGTTTAGATGCGTCACTAAAAGTAGACATCTGCTTTTCCACTCAGCCATTCTATCTAAACCTAAAACATAAACCCAAAAAGAGAGTAGTTACCTACATGTGCCAAAAATGAGTGTACTTCAGGGATAATTTTGTGCATATCTTCGTTTCCTTAGGGCGTTTTGGTTTATAATTAGTTATAATTTCGCTAATTCTTTTCTCATGCCCTAGTTTAGCTACGTCTAGATGGTTTTCTGTATTACATTATTAGAAACACCTCGTCGGCTTTAAGAATGTGTTCACCGACTTTTATTTCAGACGCGAATTTCCCTAATGTTTTTATTGACGCATTTCCTAATCCTTTTACCAAAACAAAAGTATTATCAAATTTTGGCGCTCTCATCTGGACCTAACTACTGGCTTTTCATAAGTTGAGATTACTTCCGCTGTCAATGAATCCTTGTATAGAATGACCATTTATAGTCAAGAATATGTATGTGTATTATCACGAAGAGAACTGCCATCTCTCTGGACGAAGCATGTTCGCCAATTTTCTTCATTTTGTGTAGATGCTGTGCCTGTTTGCTTGCAGTGTGACCAAAATCATTTCAATTTCTTTTATGGTTAACAAATATTGAGTAAAAGTCACATAGTTTTCTTTTTACGTGTTGACAGGATCATATGCAATATATGTAGGTAGCACTATTAATTCTTAACGGCTTTTCCAAATTCTTGCTTTACTTATACGTTTTTACATTCTGTATTTCAGTACACAAAAACTACGCATTAATGAGTGAAAGTTCTATTACATTTGATTGCACAACATAAATGTATTTCATATACACGTCTTATCGTCAAATAGTAGATTGTTGTATTAGGATTAAAAATGTCTGTTTTTTCGACGAGTACTCACTGTCAACGGTGTGTTGACAGGTGTTGTCATTCCCAACATATAACAATGCTTGTATGTACATTACTACGTTTGTCGTTGATGTATTCTTACAAGTTTGAGCCAATAAACAGAAGTACCATTATTACGTTACTAAACGCGCGATTTACAAATAATCGTTTTTTTGTGCAATTCCAGTAACACTAAAATTATAATTTTTGTTATTACCTACATCAGCTTATAGTAATCTTTTATAATATATTTATTAACACATTAAAAAAAAACGGGACGGCCCCATTGTCGGTAACGGGATTCACGATCCTCTTTTATATACGGGTTGATTTCAGAGATAGGATAAATAACGGCGCGAAGGGACAAGAGGTACGAAAATTTGCTATGAAGTGGGGACGCGAATGAGTCTATCACAGCGCTGTAGACTAGACGAGACTAGACTGTGATAGGGAGACCTGTACGCGTCCCCACTTCTTAACGAATTTTCGTACCTCTTGCCCCTTCCTGCCGTTATTTATCCTATCTCTGAAATCAACCGCTATAAATCTTATATGGATTTAGTTGATATATTATCTAAAGATTAAATTGTATTTATTTTATCGACTACAATAAAACAGTATTACGTGATAGAAACTGTCTTCATTCATAGAATGTCTACAGTATTGTATATGATTCCGTTCTGATCAAATGAAACGCGAGAGATTTTCAAACTTCATATCTGATTTCTAAGTAATTGAAATGACTATCCGCGTAGATTCGGACAATCGTCAGCACAATTGTAACTCCTCTAATACCGCACCATTTCACATACATCTCCTATTATGGTGAATTTACCATTATTAGGGCATCATCCCTTAGATATCCGTCGATGGCTGGACTACGGTACCGAAACTTGCCCGTCCGGTATGTCGTATTAAACTTGCCTTCATGTAGTTGTATCTCTGTGTATATGTTAGAAGCGGCGAGGAGCTTCATTGAAAACTGATCCTTGTTCGATACCAGACTTCGCTTGCCATTCGTTCCCCCGACGAGACCTCGAGTGTCTGGCCCGCAAAGATTAGACGCGAATAAAAAATAGCACACAACCAACATAGAGAGGATAAGCCCGCTCTCGTTTCTTCCTTTTTTTGTTCCCTTGCTTTTTTTCTCGTGTGTTTTTGCTGGTTTTCCACTTCTTACTTTGCGAAAATTTCTCATTAAGGCTCGCTAACGTCGTGTATACGTCTATGTTAGGGGTTGGTCCTTCGAGATGGTGTAATTTGTTGTTTTTTGTCTAGAGTAATAAATAATGATTATTAGATATTAATGTACAGATATATTCATACTTTTCTAAAATTAATTATGTCTTCTTCTAATGAAATGGTAATCGGCATAAGTGAGGACGCGAAATATTCACAATGAAAGACATAGGTAAATAGGTGTAACGAAATACCATTTGAACGATATATAACGGCATTACTGTATATAACAATATTCAGTAGTAGTTGGTGAAACATTTGAATTAAATATTAATAAAGTTATTTTAACTTGAAACTATGTAGATAATCTATTATGTAAACTTTCCCTTGAGATAAATATTTGAATAGATGTATTTACTATTTACCACAGTTTGGGATAAAGGGTGAGTATGAAACGTCCTTCAACAAATTTAACTTACTATTAAAGCTATTCGGATCGATAGTACAAAAGTTATAGTAGTTCAGTCATTTACCTTTACTTTACCGTGTTTTAATGCTGAAGAGTACAGCAAAATAATTAGAATGACAAAATAAGATGAGACTTCTATCGTAGTTTACAGATGGAATTTCTCTGTACCTTGATTAGTGATTGTTCTTTTATATATTTTTGTATTTTATTTCCTTTTATTATTTTCCAGTATAAATACATACATTGTTACTTATTATCTTTATTAAGATAATCCCGTGAGCTTCTTCTAATATAATATCTTCATCTCTATATTAATGCATAACAGTCTCCATTTGGTACTGAAATCATGAAGCTGATATTGATATGGTACCTTTCAGTCATTTATCGTAATAGTACGCAACATTAATTGCTGTAGATAATATAAAATATCCAGATAGAAATTGTATATTTCTATTTCGAAACCTGCCATCTGCTAACGCCGTATCTGCATTGGATAATTCAGCGATTGAAGAGGGGTGTTGTCGATGCCGTTGGAACGGTATAACCTTGCTAATCCATCACAACTGCTGGTCACAATTTAAGCGGTTAGATTAATTAGGGTTTATAGTTGTCATTATTGATAGTTGGATTTTATAGGTCAGTCTAGATTTGTGTCTCTATTAGCACCGCTTGTTCGATATTCCACTAATCGCCGTGAACGTGTCCGAACTTGCATCGCATGTAATTGGTGGTAATTCGTGCGAAATACTATCGCTAACTTTACCTGATAAATTATTGAAAAACTTTAATCAATAATAAGACACGAAGACGACGAAACTACTTCCCTAAATTTCTAATTTGCTTTGGTAGACAATAATAGAAATATTTATGATTCAAATGTAGTTAAATTAATTGAAGGATCTGAACATAGAAACAAGTTAATAAGTTTAATTAACATTATTGTCATTGACGTGTCCATAGTCGCAGTCGCTAGGCGGAATGATAGGAGCTGGGTTTCAATTCTCCGGAGATACGGTGACATTTTTTCGGAGGGTTAATATCTGGATCGATTTACCATTCGCTATATATTTCAAATTTGCATACAGAAAATTGATTACATGTATGTGAGTTTTATATCATTATTAAAATTCATTCTCACGATCTTCTTGAATTTTTGCTAATCAGCCCTGGTACAATTATAACCCTTGACAAAAAATTGTGTTTTGCTTTCTATGTTCCTCGATTTTCAACACATACACTGTAAAATCAGATTCACTTAGATTATTTACAACAAAAGATTTCATTATTCTACATTGCAAATTCAGATTTTAGAAGTAAACGTGAACGAGACTCTGCTATATTTGGTTTTTATTCACGTATTAAATTCAAGATTAAATTTATTGAAATATATTGCGTATCTCTATGATCTATTTGCCAGCATCAACAGAATTCCCTCTTTAGGACTAAAAGTAAACAACAGAGACTTATGGCCAAAAAATACAGTAAATTGATGACTATATTAGTATTGATGAAGACAGTGATCTCCAACTACAATATAACTAGCGCTTCCTAATCAATTAGATTGTAGTTCTCTTCGGCCTTGAATAAAGTTTATGATGCAAAGGCTAGGCTCAATAAGAGTTAGAATTTCTACCTGTTGTAACATATATAATTCCTGCTTCTTTAGTTCTCATCAAGTGGTGCTTTAGGTATATAAAATTTACAGTAATAATTAGGTTTTAGTTGGAATTTAACTTTTTTAGTTTTTTGCAGAACCGTAATTTGTTGCAAAATACTTTGGAGCATTTATTTCCTAATTTTGCGAATTTTGTCTTCTGAAAGATTATTTACTTCCTTAAAAATAGCACTTAACTTTTCAAAAAAATCTCTTTCCTGCAATCTTATATTAGTGTTCTTAAGAATGAAGAAATTAGTCGGTTCTTTTATCTGGTGTAGGTGTCAGTTTCAGCGACTTCTTAAGCTGTATTGTTTGTCTGACTACTGTTGCGACTCTTACTGTGTACTTTGCGCGCGCGTGTGTGTGAATATGTTAGATCGTCTTGTTACAGTACTATTTCGACGTTTATAATGTTGCGCTGTTAATCACTTTGTCCCGGAAAGGGACTGGGAGAGTAGTCGGGGTCCAATTCTCCCAAACAAATGTCGCTATCCATAGGTAACCGTCTAAACCAGATATAAATATTTATTATATAT
Source organism: Holotrichia oblita (assembly GCA_023690525.1). Taxonomy (NCBI): domain Eukaryota; kingdom Metazoa; phylum Arthropoda; class Insecta; order Coleoptera; family Scarabaeidae; genus Holotrichia; species Holotrichia oblita. The sequence goes on along the minus strand of CM043018.1, from coordinate 37,585,324 downwards.
GCTTTCTAGCACACACAATACATCTGCTCTGCACGCAGAGAAATATTATCTTGAGTTAAAACAGACTGTTTCAGTTCAAAACAATCCCGTATTTGTATATCCCCAAAACTATATTGTGTTATCACAAGAATATTATTTTCTAAGAAAATTGTTTTGACGCAAAACAACATTGTTTTAATGTAAGAATATAATGTATTTGTAAGACTTCCGTATGTCGACCACTGAATTGACAATTTATAGGCAATTTAACCGAAAGTACAACGTTTGGGCGAAATTATTCCTCCAATTCCCATGAAGCTAAAATATACTTCACATAATGCATTATTAAATATGTACTTTTATTTCTGCAAATGTCCACGCCTTAACTATAAAAAAACTTATACGTATCTAATTCTTGCAAAATCGTGCACGCAGATAAAAATGCACGTATAAACGGTTCATATACACATATAATCTCGAATGCAGCTGCTCGAAATTTGCAATTCAGCTATTTCACAAATAGGGAAGCAGATCAAATACGTATTTTACAACAAATATAGTCTAGATTGTATTAAACGCATTTACTTAGTCCAAGAAAATTTCTCTGTGTGTGGAAAAGAGTTCAAATTTCAACTGAATACTATTAAAAATAACTTTCATTCAATCGGTTCTAATTTATTTAAGTGTTGATTGACATTAAATGGCTTTTTATTTATAGAAAAGAAACACTAATCGGTTTTGTGATTAGAACCTTTACAAACTGAGCCAGCATTGCTAACCGTTGCCTCTCTGTTGCTTCAATTTGATTAATTCAGCATTCGGCAAACGTATTTCTGGTTCTAGCTGCTAATTTTTCTCTATGAAGGTTCCGGTCTGCTCATCCGATCTGCGCTCCAATCTGTATTACGAAACCAAATTTATATCAACATGGCTGCATTGACAGCATGGTCGAGTCACTATAGGCTCTTTGGCTACAAGTTTATCCAATATTTTAGCGAATTATATGCTGTATATAAATTTGTTTCGTAGCATGCTGTTTAATTGAATTCTAAATTGACAATTTGTTGTTGTACAGTTGGTCAGCTTTACAGCCAATGTTTTTACTTATTCACAGGCTAATTTCTGCACAATGACATCCTAGGCTTTCCTCAGATGTAATCGTTTTTATGGATTTGCCTGAATTTTTCTCTACTTCTTTCTCTTTTTTTCTGACTAAAATTTGCCTTGCTCCAGCCCATTTAGTAATATCGCAAGTTCTTTGCTACCTTAGTTACTGTGTTCATGATAGAATATCGTTTATTCCGTAGAAATAGAAAGATATATTGCTTGTTCCAAGTTTATGTAAGCGCCTCCACCAAAATAGTCAATTTTACTTTCTGCAATTAACAATTAGTAAACAATTATTTATGTATTCAAATCCATATTGTACTGTCAGTATACACATAACCAGCATCTTTTTATCATTCTTGTCAGTTGAAATTCGATCATCTGTTTATCTGAGATAACCTCGAAACGCAAGCTGTCATTGAAAGATATGTTTGCATTCTCAACGTCTACATATCCAGAGCACAAAACACATCAATCATGTATCAGGGGAAGGCTATACATAAAGACCAAACGGACAGAACAGACGAGACGTCGTTTATCTGTTTGCTCCGGTAATAATTAAATCGCGAAGGGTACGTACTCGCCAGAGGGTGCGCACGTCACGTCCTCTAACCGAGAAAGCCGAGCGGAAGAGGTACAAGAGAAGAGCATTAGGCCGGCGATGCCGTGTTGTTTGCACACTGAATACATCACGGACGATCTTGTCTTCTTTTCTCCTCTATACGCGGCAACAGAGCGGACCTGGACGAAGTTGGCGCGCGCTTTCAGAGATGTTTAATTAAACAAGGTAGAGCGCATGATATATTGACACAGGTCCGTGCAAAGCTTTACACGAGTGGTAATCTTTTTGCAAATTGACATTTCGCCCTCCTCTTCTTCGATGCTTCATCGAAATTGTTTCTTATTTTAGATAGTAATTCACCTGAAAGCTCCCCTACTCTGCTTTTCAACGAATTGCTGTTTCACGTTCCGCTGAATTTTCTACTTATCACCTTTTACGGCGTTACTTTATACTGATTAAAATTCTTATAATGAAGTCATATTAGCATATTATCTTATATATACTACAGCTTAATTCGGAATGATATTACAATACATTTCAATGTTTTATAATAGTTACAAGAAATAATCAATTACAAGAAGTGTTGTAATGCATTTTATTTCAACAAAAATTCAATATTTTTCCCATATATAACAACGAAAATAACAATTTCAAGCAAATGAAGAGCCCATAATACTAATTACACATCGTAGCAGGAATAGTGGCGGCGATGAAATTCGCAGTAGGTTGTATCATAGGTTATCTAGTCAAGCCTACATGTTATTTTAACAAAGTACACAGATTTTGCAAAGCGAAGTAATTATGCGATGAAATTCATTTGGAAATTTATTTATATATGTATGTTACGTACGGAGCCCGAAATTGTACACTTAGAGATTGTACAACGTTTTTTGTACCAACCGCGAACTCATTTTATACAAAGGTCATTTTATACAAAGTTCAAATTACCGGGCTTTGAACAACGATTTTTGTACAGTTCGCACTCACTACAACTTTATTGTACCAAGTTGATGAATGCCGATCATTATTACACTTGGTACAGCGTTATTTGTACAATGTCCGAAATAAACTAATAAACAGCACGACGAAAAGGAAAAAGTTGAATGTATTAAATGTGCAGATGTGTATGATACATGTTTATTTATCTAAACAACTTTTAAATTTAAATAATCGTACCTACCATACATACATTGTTAATCTTATTTGTTGCTACAATTGGTGGAATTATGGCAACGAGAATTACATATACGCCTTTCTTCTTGCACACGCATCTATTGTTTATACATTTGTTTTACAAGCACATCGCACAAATCCTTGTCCTCCAACAACTGATGCCAACGAATTGACAGTTCGTAATGAAATTGTCGTATTAGGTACATCCGAAATTTTCAAGAGATTGGCAGTATATGGGGCAATCTGACTACGGCTATATAGATTTGAAAGCGTACCAGTTTTTGTTCCAATTTTGTAGAAGCTATTCGGGGTCACTTCTATAACGATACCTAAAATATCCGAAAAAACATGAGCCAGAATGAAAAGATATAATTTACAAAAATATATGAAAGAAATACCTATGAGATTCCTTAGATCTCCTTTACTTCTATCTACATCAAGCACTGGAATTCTTGCAGTCGTTCCCTTCTCTATTGGCGGAAATTTATAATTTGAATGCATTTTCATACATACGTTTGGCTTGTTCCTCACGTCCACTAATAGCTAGCTGTTGGTTCTTCTGTATATTGAGGTGTACTTTTTGCAATACTGAATATTCTCCTTCAATATTATTTGCTTCTTCGCGAAGAACTGTGTTCGCAACTTAATTCATTCATGTCTTCATATGTTTCAGTTTCTGTTATTTTTGCAGCTATAGTTAACATCGTTGTACTTTGGATTTCTACATTATTACTAGTATTTCATTGGGAAGATATTTTTCTTTTGGTTGAATTGCAATGTCTTCATTTTCAACTTCACTTGATCCAGCTTCAGCTACGTCTCTTGTAATTTTTTTTACATCTTCTTCTGAAAACAATTTTTCTGCGACAGAAGTGGGAAGAGCGCTACTTGCTAGCCCTAATTTGGCTCTTCTACCAAATAAAGCTTCAAACGGTGATTGCTTAATACCAGAATGAAGGCTATTATTCTTGTGATTAACAAAAACGTAGACCCTCACTCCACTGTGTGGAGTCCACTTGTCTATCATCCACGCCCTTATCATTTCTTCAACACCTCGAGTTGCTCTTTCTACACACCCTTGGCTCTGAGAGTGTCGTGGTTTGCCGTGGACAATTTTCAACTGGGATCACATTTTGGTCAATGCTTCTATAACAGAGTTAACAAATGCCCGTCCATTGTCTGATTGTAGTATTGAAGGAGCGCCAAAATGCAAAAAATATCAATTAAATGGTAGCTAACTCCCGCTGCTGATTTCGTTTTCAGTGGACGCAACATTTAAAATTTACTTAAATGATTCCCATAATTCAAAATAAATTTAAATTTTTTGTCTTTGGAAGACTGCATGTCGATTAAAGCCACCTGTCCGCGCGAATTAATTTCATTGAAAATCATTGGTTTAATAGCTCCCTTTTTCGGATGGGACCTTTTCTTTACACATATTTCACAATGGCTTATGAAAAGTCCGATAATTTCACGCGATATGTTTGTGTATTTATATTTCACAACTTCGTGAACTTTGTGTAATTCGCCATGACCAGTTTCAATATGTGCAGTTTTTAAAATATTGAAAATTTCGTAGTTATGCACAAAGTACTTTACTTCATAAAGAACAAAAAACGTTACTTGTTCGTATTTACACGTGTTAGCAGAAACGTCAAAGTGCCATATTATGAATGTGTGCACTAGAACAGTTCACAATCATGTTTATTTCGGACATTGTACAAGTAATGCCGTACCAATGATCGGAATTCATCAACTTGGTACAATAAAGTTGTACTGAGTGCGAACTGTACAAAAATCGTTGTTCCAAGCCCGGTAATTTGCACGTTGTATAAAATGACCTGTACATTTCGAGATTGGTGCAAAAAACGTTGTACGATTTGCAAAGCGTACAATTTCGGGCTTCGTACGTAACATATATAATATTACTGATAACACTGAATTCAAGTAAATGGGCGAATTGTCGTTAGGTTTCTGCACAGATTTCCGTTTCAGATACAGTAGTCGTAATATTCTAAAGTAGTTTTGAAGGTTGCAAGTTGGGATCGATAACCTCTGGAAATTTCAGAAAAGCTTATTGGTTTCCTCAAGCGATAGGAAAGTAAAGGTTTTCGAAAGTAGCCATTTTCCAAACTTATTTTAGCCCTACTCTGTTGACAGGTACAAAAGCTTTAAAAAACATTTACGACAGTTGCTACATCTTATATGATGCATCAAGTCACAAGAATACTGCTTTAGATGGTTTAAATATTGCTAAAGAGGTATTGAAATTCTTTTAAAATACCTGGTAAAATATTATATGAGTTATTAAATGTCTGCACTAGGTGTGGGCAATCCACCATGCATATCATTAATCAGAATATATTTTTACTATCAAATTTTTCCCAATCTCCTGTTATATCTCAATAAAAACGTATCGTTTTTTAAAATATACATACATTTATTTGTAAACATTGTGCGTAGTTGTTTTATCATATAGAAAAATTGTGTGTGTAATCAACATTCGTTATCTGTACATGAATATTCAATACAATATACCTATCTGAAGTCATAAAAAATAGTAATAAAGGCTAATTTAAACGCAGCGATGCATGCGAACGGCCGACATTGTTTAATTAAAAGTAAATTATTTTAAAAAAATAGGCCGCATCCCGGTACACCGTCGTATCGTAACGCACCACCGCCGCAGCTATACGAAACAATATTTTCCGGTTGTATTAAAACAATTCATCAATTAAACAATAAATTAAATTGCTGCGAATTTTCAGTTACACAGCACAATGTAAAAGTTAAAATTTGATAATAAAATAGCTGAGTCCGCCAACCGGAATCGAGGCTTTTGTCGGCGGTGTCTGTGTAACGTACCGTCAACCCCTCTCTCTGCATCTGCGCATCTCTTTCTCTCCCTCGGTAGCCGTCCTCCCGTCCACCATTAGTACTGCTGGTGCTGCACAAATGACATTGTATAATTAATTACTACATATCAATTAGTGCGCTGAAAAGCATGTTTTAAATTGGCCTGGCCGTGTAGCGAACGGACGGCAACAATTAATTATGTCAGGACCAATCAATTATATTTATAATAATTTTTGAAAGCGTTCAGTCGTATGACAAGTACAGGTGTCGCCTGATAAGTGACCTTCTGGCTTACGCGAATATTTAAATTATTACTGGGGAATTTGGCAATTCGCTGGGTAACAGTGCGGCACTCGACATCATACCCATACGGCTTAAATATTTCCTATTGTTCAATCATTCATCACGTTCTCAATTTATTCGGTATGATGTAAAATATTTAGCGAAAACCTTGGAGAATGTTGTATTCATGGAACGATAAAATAATGGAGTAACGAGTAGACATGATGTCATTTTATTTATTACTATTATTGTATATTTATACATTGGCATGAGTGGAATTTACTGTGGATTTTTATTTGATCTCTTTTTATTCATACATATTACAGGGCGCAATTATGAATATGAAGAAAAAATCAAAGACGTACAAGAAATAGTAATATAACACAATTAATAACACACTGAAGAAAAGATGCGAATAACTTAAACGACTATTAATTATTCAATGAATTCATAAGCTCACAGCACCAACGTGTAACTAAGATCAACTGTTTATAACTGTTAGTATAACAAGTACGGGATTTATACACAAGAAATTAATAGAAATATTTGAAGGCACACACAACACAGGCTACAAGGCCTTGATTTCATTCTAAAATAATCACAACTTTCAACTAAAATTGCAAATATAACTAAAGAATTTTAAATCTATCAAGGAGATTCCTAATGCAAAAATTATATAAAATATACATATATCTGTGTAGCTTATACAGTGTTCAATACATCTTTGTATATAGCAAAGCTAAAAGTAACCAAAATTACACCAAAATTCTATAGCAAGAAGAACTCTATAGTAGAAATGTGTTGATGAATTCATATTTCTCAGTCGTACGTCTTGCATGTGTTGGTTAGTTCTTTGATAAATTGTGTTCAGTATACATCCTTAAACTCGCCGATGCAGTATAATTCTTTTAAATTAAACAGAACAAAATCGGCATTTCTTTTTTTACATACTTGCAAGTCATCAGAGTAAACTTTCTGGCTTCCACATCAGACCTGAAATCTGTTAGCTAAGAAAGAGACATGCGAGCACCTGATGAAATATTCATAAGTTAGACATGAATGTCAAATATCAGTGATATTAATTCATTAAATTTTTGTCGTCTGTTCACTGAAAAAAATTAAATACCATATTGCAAAATTCGTAATATGACTCGCTTACTCAAACAACAATAAATTCGCATTGTTGTTCTAACAGTGTCAGTTGTTACGTTTGCGAAGGAGGTGGGGAGTAGGGGACACTTATTACAAAAATGATGCGACTTTCACTACTACAAAAGTATAGCATACAGCCGCAATAATGTGTTCAGCGAGTTTTCAACAATGAAAATGAATTATTACCAAAAACATAATGCCAGAAACTATTAGGAAAGAAATCATGATTATATAGAGATATTGACGGCTCAAACATCCCAACTACATAATAACCATCATCGAATTTTATAACCAGTAACACTAACCGACGATTTAAAACTTTTTTGAGCAATTGTTTTAAAAATGGGTGTATAGTCCGTACAGTCCAACTGAAAGTATAACCAAAAGCCAAATTTTTATACCAAGTCTGGTTTTAGAATTATAATTATACTCCGTTAGGAGAAAAATAATAATGGTTTTAACACATTCTGTTATACAGAAGTATAAAAATCTTAACATAAACACTAGAATATTTAATTAGCATCAAAAATATAAAACACTACACTATACAAAAAAGAAAATTGCTGACATATCAATGTGTTGCATACACACAGTTATTTATTCCTTTCTTCCGCTGTTCATCATATGTATCTTAAATTAGTAGGAAAGAAATTCAAAAAGTGAATTTTGAGCGACATTCGGTACCTTCAATTTTTTGGATTCCTATAAAATGTTTGCAAACATTTTTAAAAGACAAACATGAAGTCAATGAAAAAGGAAAACCTAATTCAAGCACATGAATTTGACGTTAACCACACGCCGTAAAAGGATCCGACAGATGACGTTAGCATTAACACACGTGATCTCTGTAATCGTTCGGAGAACGTCTAGAGATCTGCCCTTGTTGGTGTCCAGTTATCGCCCGATAGAGGTCATGGAGAGGGAATACGTTTGTTGGTTCATATTCTTGTATCACGCACTGATGAGAACTAATAAGTTCGAAACACGTGTCTGTGTGTCAGGATTGAATTTTCAAACTTTCCTTTTACGGCGTGTAGTTAACGTCAAATTCATGTGCTTGAATTAGGTTTTCCTTTTTCATTGCTACATATTTGTATTTTAACCGTTCACCTATAGAGTGACTTGCACGTCTTTACACATTTGTGTTTTGTTTATTTTTAAAAGAAATCCATGCTGCCAGCTCAAAATCATTCATGAGACGTTCAAAATTTTTATCTTTTGAAAGCTTTCCAATTTGTGGAGTAACATATATTCTGTCATAAGCTTTTGCATCAGATAGCTTTGTAATGTTATCTCTTAATTGTTTAAAACATTTTCCTTCTTTCTCTAGTGTTTCAGATTATCACAAAAGTTTTTTAATTTTAAATTTTATGTGTGTAACAGGGGTTACTGGGAAGACGCTAACAAATTGAAACAACCTGTATCCTTTTTCACATATGCCAAGCTTTCGTGAGAAATTTACTCACTTCATCAGGGCCAGTGGTTGGAGTTTGATGAAAGTCACAAATCGTAACCCCTGTTACACACCTAACGTAGTACGCTAGTACTTCCCTTCGTTTAAATTTTATGTTGATCTTAGTGAAAGCAGGTATGTGTGTACCTATCCGAGTGTTACCGTGTAATTTCCGTATACATAAGGGTTAAACACCTTCGAGATAAGTTCTCCATTTTTGTTACACTTCAGATACCAGAAATTATAGGTGAAAATTTGAGACCAATTTAATAGTGTGAGAAAAGGCTACTATAAGCTTAAAAGCAAAAAGTTACAACACTTTAATAATGAACATGATATAACTGTTGTATCGTGCCGGCTATCCCGAAAATATGGTGGTCATTCGTGGTGAGTATTTTGGAGACCAAATCATTTTGGGAATTGGAAAACGGTACCAGGGCAAATGCAATACTAAAGTGTTAATAAGTTTCTATTAAAAATGGAAATTTAAATCAAACAAATCAGGATACCGTGGTGGCAACAAGATTAGTCTATTTCTTCTTAATCACGAACACAAAACTATTTTTAAGATTCGACGTTCTTCCGCCGCTGGTTGGAATCGGGTTGACTTGTGAGCTAGCCATGAAGAGAAAATATTAATGAAGAAACATAAAAACGATTCGGGATACTACAATGAAACTTATTACTCGACAACTTCAAACTTAAACATTCTTATATTTTGCCATCGGGAACATTGTTCTAGGCCATCGATCTTGTTTTTTTAATATTTTTATTATTTAGGTATATCTCTGTGCGCATGTTTTTAAGCTACAATACATGTGAAAAACTTTAGCAATAGGAACAGTGAAATGACAAAGTACTTATTCTAGCAATTCAGACGCTCCGTATATTTGTATGTTGATAGTAGGTGAAACAATTAATACGGCTAAACAGTTGAGCAATTTATTGGTGAAATACCAGTTACACAATAACGACGTTTCGATGAAACTCTATCATCTTCTTCGGGCTACAATATTAATTTAATGATATAACAGGAGAAAAGTACCAATGAGATCAAAACTTTACTTTAGTGTTCTAACGGTAAACCAATGTCGAGTTTTACATATGAAACTATTACAAATAACACCAGTATTATAACAAAAATTGCAATACCAATAGTATATCCAACTTATTTGAAAGAGGATGTTACTAGACAGACATTTAAAATAGAAATACATCAAATATTTGCATGCAAGTATACAGAAAAACATTGATGTCAACGTATGTAAAAAACACATCACACGTACAAATACTCTTAATATACAGTATTAGAAGAGCGACTGAGATACAACAAAAAATGTGCACGTACAGACGTGTATGTGTGAGACATATGTGTGTACTACTCTAAAGCATTTAAAACAGAATAAATGTAAATACATATTATAACATGGAACGTTCTCCCAAGTACTTATTCTGTCCAAATGTAGGATCTCTTGGTGGTTAACTCATTTGTATTATGCTATGGATAATAAATTATCAACATACATTTTAAATTTCTCAGAGATCTTTAATTCTGTAGGCAAAAAATAATACATATACATACATAATACATACATTAAAATAAAGTTTTAACAAACATTATCAAAATAGTATATGCGTTTCCATAAATAGTACACCAATTATGGTTGTGTGAGTGTGCGTCGCATCGCCCAATCGTTTTCATAAATCACCTAATAACGCCACATAAATCTGTCTCGTCTAAACCGCGACGTTTGGGGACCAGTCGGTTGGTTGGGCACCCACTTCAGCATGTACTATGGATGTTCATCCGACAAGTCGCATGGTCTGTTACGCGAGCAATACGGACCCAGCCGACTCAGCTTCCACACGGCCGCTGTCTCTAGCCTAGGTTCAAATCGACAACATAATTACGTCATCGGAATGGATAGCTAATGGATTTATTCGCTATCTATACCTTTCCCATAGACAGCGAGTTATTAACTTGCAGAGTTATTGCGTAGTGCTGGAATGACTACTGTATGTTTATGCAATTTAAGATAATTTAGGAAAATAACATCGAATTAGTTTAGATTAGGTTATATTTTATCGTAGGTTGAATAATTAGTTATCCCCAAAAAGTGTAGTCTAGCAACATGAAACTGGTTGAGTTAATTTCATATCACTTGTTACAAATAAATGATGAGTACAACACCAATTTGGTAGTTGCCTCTTAACACCTGACACCTTTTAATATCATCTTTTTGCGTCTTTTATTTACTCCTATTAGTTTCGTTTTTTTGTCGTTTTTTAAAATTTATTCTATGCCAGAATTTCTTCTTGTGTTACCTTGTTACCTTATACTCGTTCTTCTTTGTCGAGTTTTCTCTCCAATTTTACAACCTTAGTTTAGTTGCTTTATTACTTACTTTATTACTTACTTAACTTATACAAATTATGCGATCTTTAGAAGAGTGTATTTTTTGCGATTGGCCATCACTGATTCAAAGGCATTATTCCTACATGTAAGAGTCAATGTTGGAGAGTTTTTACTCAGTACTCACCTAATATAGAAGGGAGTGTATTTTGTCTGCGACTTGAAATTAATTCCAGCCGGCGGCGAATGCAAAGGAATTCCGAAAACACTAAATCTGTTTTGAATATATTCAACAATTTAATTCATTTTACGTAACAAATTCACATTTAATTCACACGTACACAATTCGAAAATTTTCTAAAAGAAATTACATATGCATCGACTCATTACCAATTCCAATTATATAACTAGACCCATCTGGAATATTATAAAACAAGAATCATCTTTTTATGTGATCCGTGTATTTAAAAAGGTATACAGGAGATTTTCTACCTGATCAGGTACGGTTTCTAATATCTTCAATAATAATTCCAGTTCTAACACAATGATGTCCAGCGTCAATATAGCAAGTAATACTATGGTCAAGAAATCTAAACTGTGTGATACTCCGAATGATTCAATGTTCATTTATCCGGTTACTGCAAATGAAATTGAATTTAAAATAAACAAACTCAACCATACAGTATCTGTAGGCTTTCATGAAATCCCAGTTCAAATATTCATGCTACTTGCTGCTTATATTATTAATCCACTTACAAATATTATTAATATTTTCATTGACATTGGTCAATTTCTAGAGTCATTTAGAAAATGTAACATTGTTCTTCTGTACAAGAAGAATAATAAATATTTATGTGAAAACTACAGGCCCTTATTTTTTCACTCCAACATTTCTAAAATATTTGAAAACATTCTGAAATCGCGATTGCTTAATTATCTGTGTAACAACGGCCTTCTAAAAGACTGCCAGCATGGTTTTATGACTTCCAGATCAACCCAAACAGCATTGAATAGCATCACTAAGAAGTGTGACCAATAATATGCTGGTAGTGTGTGGTAATTGTGATCTATCCAAAGCTTTTGACAGGGTTGATCATGATACCCTGTTGAGCAAATTACACCAGTACGGTGTTAAGGGCTTGCTTATAAACCTTCAAAAGAATGAAACATGTTAGCAATGGTGGAAATATTTCCATACATGCATATCTCTGATGTGTTTCTAATGATATGGGTGTTTCTCATGAATCTATTCTGGGTGCATTTTTATTTCATATTTACATAAACAACCGAACAATGTCTCTGGTTCGCTTACTTCGCTTACTTACTACTACTTATGTTGATATAAATATTATGATAACTATAGTGGTGATATGTATTTAATGAACTTTCAAACTGGTTTGCTATTAATATACTTCTACTGAATCTTTAAAAGACTAATATACTATTGTTCAATTCTGCTGCTTCATTGGAGTTGAATCTCAATAGTCTACATTTGAACTTCGGTACCACATTGTAAATTGTTGAGTATTATTGTTAACAGTAGATTTAAGTGGGATATGCATCTTGACAACCTTATACCGAAATATGTATCGTCAAAAATGACTTTACCTGAATTTTTAAATTTTCCACAGCGAAAATTAAAGCTAATAAAACTAGTCTAAATAAATTATTGTCAGCCAAATGTTTTTATAACTTGAACACATTTTTTAATATAAAGTCGTGACCGAGTTCTGAGAATTGAGTTCTGAAAGCCTTCTGTTTGTTTGTTTGTAGACTCAATTGTGATGATGGTATGATGATACAAATATGATGCACTTCTATTGCATTTTATTGGTTGTTATGTTATGTGTTCTGTTTTACAATATTGTTTCTTATAATTTAAGGGAAAGTAACGGCTGTCAAAGCGTTAGCTATAGCGCCGATTTTAGATGATCCTAAACTAATAGAATTGTTTGTATAATCAGTTATGGTTTGTGTTTACAAATATATTGTAGTAGTAATATTATCCTGTAATGAGTAGTTTTATAGCTACTGTTGGATAATAAAGATTATTATTATTATTATTATTATTTAATCTAATCAATATGGATAAAATGTCATATATGTACATAATAAGGATTGGCATTGACTCCTAATGTGTATCTTCGTTAATTTTATCTGGGCGATCGTGAATGCTTCTCTTAGTAGCTAGAACTATCAATGTGAAAAAAATACTTTTTAATTTACAACAAAATGCTTAAGCGTACAATTTAAATTTTTGTAATAATTTAAGTGATATAACTATTCCAAATTCAATTTAAAATTAAGCAATAGCAATGAAATATAATTAACTGAAGTAATTCAATTGCATTCATTTATATTTTCCTTATACATTTTTTAATTGAGAACTGTTGCATACATCAACCACAGATAGCATTCCGAAAATGTCTGATTCTTCTTCAGCTAAAGTCCCACACGGATTTCCCAAATTTGAAATCCGTACGAAGTGGTTTTGTCAAATTGCGTTCCTGTCTCCATTTTTACCTTTTTATTCCCATTTTTATTTTTATTTGACATCGCGCGTAACTCACTTCTATGTCTTCTTTCTCTCGGAAAAAAGTCATCCCACAATCAATTACGTTTTTGCGAGCATCGTTCCGAATTTTTTCGCCTTTTTCGCTTGGCACACATCTGCGAATCCGCACAGCTGAAAATTTTAATTTAAAAATAGGAGCAAACGTATGTTGGTACGTATGTATGTGACGCTTTAGGAGTACGATGGTGGTTCTGGGAAGGGAATAGCTAAAGGACAACTTAGGCGGCGTTTCTGACTACGGTGCGTCCATCGGGGAATACCCGTGAAGGACGATAACCGATCCCAAATTCCCGGAAGTAATTTAAATGGCAATTGTTTAGCAAAACTCAGATTTTTTGCGCTTCTCTCTAGCGTTTTGTGACCTCTTTTCTCGCTCTTTTTCCCTCTTGCTTAACTTTCTATTTAGTTTCTTGTTTCGAAATGACGAGATACCGGGAACAGAAAATTTTATCTTCACGAACATTCTTGCTATCACGGAAGGAGCGAAATGAGATTACTGGGTTTGGTTGGACTTCTACGTCTTTATGTGTTGGAGGCTAGCAATATAAACGTGTTCTAAATGTATTATTTAAAGAGGACAAACCTTATATAGAAAAGATCATGCTTTTAATTACAACTTGTCAGTAATGTAATTATTTTTATAACAAATAATTATCGTACGTATTAGTAACCTTTGTAATATTATTGATCTTGATTACAGATTTACTAAATTTAATGGGTATCGTATAGAGATATTGAAAACGATAGTTATAATTCATTATAATACTAATTTCGTATATCAACTGTCGAAAGGCTCAGGTGATACTATTTTATTAATAGGACGCTGGGCTGGTAAAAATTTTATAATTGCAATATTTATAACAAGATCCTAAATGTTTCTAAGTTAGTGAAAAATGTCGAAAGGTCTAAGTCATAAGTTAATTGTAAAGGCATTTCTTTTTCTGCGTAAGGTAACAAATACATTAATGCATTAAAGTAACATAGCTGCCAGCATCCAAACTACTGCCAATTTTATGTAGTAGCCCAACATCATGCCAAGCTATAAATGGTGCGCTGCAATAAATTATGCTGCGAATTTTCTTTTGTGTTGATCTGCTGTCAAGTCATTTATGACAGTTTTCCTGTCGATAATATAGAATATGACACTCAACTATTTCTCGGCACTTTGTTTTTTGTTGGTTTAAAATTAATGACTTCACACCATTTTTTTTCTATAATTAAATCCAACAATGCACCATCCATACTTTTAGAACTTAAAAATGGTAGGCAAGCGAGGTTGTCATTTTTGGTTGGATATATATCTCTATTCTATGTCGATATGGCGTGCTTCTTCTAATACACTTGAATATTTTGATTTTATTGTGTATGTTTAGTGATGAATATTACTGGAAAAATTATGTGAAAGCACCAGCACTCTAAACGAAATCATTTTGGTAACATGCATGTATCATCTGTATCTAGCTAGTTAAAAACTCAAAATTTTCTCTGTTACTACTACTTTAAGCATCAATATCTCGTCTAATACATCTATGAGGGCATCTAAACTTTAAAAGAATGATTCCAAAATTGAAAAGCAGAGGGACGTGACTTTTGAATCTAACTGTGTATTTCGCCAGAGTATAATTCTCCTTACCTGTTATGCGGTGATCTTTATGAAGTCGTTACAAACTTAATATTAAAAAAAAATCTATTGGTGAATCGATAAGAATGGTATCATTTGCTGCAAACTCACCAGGTCAACGTCTCAAAATAATTTTCAGAATTAATTTTGATAAAAACGATGGCGTCAGAATCGAAACGCTACCACTCGAAGAGCGCTTAAAGTAAAATCAAACACATCGGGACCAGCCGCAGCGCGAAAGGCGAGTCCGTAGAGAGAGACCGGGCCATACTCTCTCCACTAATGGAATATTTAGATTCATGCCGCGCCGTCTTAAGCTGGATGATAATCACGGACAGTAATAAATTTCGAGAGGGAAGATCGCAACTAATTCGATAGCGACAGTTAGTTAAAAGCCGTCGGTTGCCTTCACTAAATTGATTGTGTTTTTTTACTCCGTTTGACTTTTAGCGGTACTTAAAAGTAACCATAAATTTCGTCGGAGTTTTTCCTGTGCAGTGTAGTGTGCTTCTCCGGACAGCAACGCGATGGGCAAAAACTGGCGCTATTACAAGAATAAGGGAGTACCTCTAAACGAGAGGGAGACAACAAAGGAAAGGGGAAATGATGGGAGTAAATACCTATTTTTTCATGGCGCGATTAAATGTTGTTTAATCATGGAGGAACAAGTTTTGCGTTGGTGTTCATTAATTTCTAAATAGGAGTCATGTATTGCAATTTTGTTTTAAATTATATACTTACATACTGTTCTTGTTTCCAAATTGTTTTGAAATTTGTTCTACATGATCTACAAAGTCATTCTAAAGTTGAGGTGGTTCTTATACTAACAGAGAAAGAGAATATAGTTAGCCGATCGAAAACATTTTGCATTTAACAATCGAATCATAATTCTTTGGGTCAATATATGTAGCATTACAAGCATTTTATTCGTTTACAATACTAGTTAGACTATTTAAATGTGTATGCCTATGAACTGAATACGGTGTTTTTTTGATAATATGATGTTTCGGATAAGTTACTGCGATTTTAATATATTTAAATTTATATATTTGCATAAAGAGTGTTGATTTGATTGGCCTATGATGTCACAGTCAAAACGGTTCATTGTGCACGAGATTTAGCGCACAGGTATCTCTTGCTCTGTAAAGATATTTCTCCAATCAATTTACTCGCGATTTTCTAATCTTTTTAAACTTTCTTTCAAGCCTATAGTTTTTAGGTATCAAGAAAATACCACAGTCGTTGCGCAGAATCTGACTGCTCTAAATTTCATTGCAAAAACGCCCATACATAGAGGCATAAAAAGCAGTTCGATTGTTTCGCTCTATCGTACTTGATTTCTCAATTATGCGATTTCTTTACACTTAAATTTTAGTAATAGCAGAGACATTAAATTATAAAACACAAGCAATGATTAGTAGCATTGTTTTTAATCAAGATATTGAAGTACTGCTGGTGTGGAAAACCAGAACCTATTGAGAAGAAAAACATTAAAAATAACAAAAAAATGCAGGTGAAATTCCGAATACATATTTGAAAATACAATACCAAAAATTAATTAAGTACAACTATGGCGTTTGTGAGACAAAACTCATGTTGACCAGTGTAATATTTACTGAGATGTAACGTTGCAACGTTTAATAGACACAGTGGGGTCAAATAGGTAAACAACCAATGATACGTGAGTACTAATATTGTTAAATTATTTAGCGAAAAGAAAAAGGAATGATCAATGCAAGCTTTTTGCAGTAGGAAGATATATATTAGTTCACCGAGAAAACAGTCTAAATAAAACTACATCGAGGGAAATTTATAGTAATGGCAAATGTAAATATATTAAAGTTAACTATATTTTATAGCCGTATATGGAAGAGGAATACAATGTTTTCAGTCTAAAAGTAAATTTAGTGGTAACAGTTTATATTTTATACTTCAATTAAATATTTTTAATTTTGAACCTTGTGATATACTTGAAATAAGTAAATAAATATAATTTTTTGGCAAAATTAGTGAACTAAAATGTTTAGTGCATCAATTGAATGATTTTAGAAATGGTTCTGAGAGTTTCTATTTGTCCTAACGCTGAACATGTCCAGCGTCCTTGAGCCTTCTTGACTATATAAACGCGGTTTTCCATCTAACCATCGCGATGTGGTTTCTGTCTCGAAAATTTTATCACCTGCAAGTGGTCGGCCATGTCACGGACATTAGTTCTTCATCTCCAAAATCCTGCGCGTCAGGACACGAGACAGTGGCCTGTCGGGATCTAACTCCCCCCAAGTGCAGGATCAGCGGGTTCTACGACCTAGCGGCCTCTGAAGGGTTCTCCTGGCCAGCGCCAGCGCATACGAACCGGTATGTTCAAGTCACGATGTAGTTGGGCGTTAGCAACAAACCAGTGTTCTGCGACTATGATACACAGCACACGGTTCTGAAGGATTCTTGACTTGAGATTTGCTGTCACTGGACCAAGTCAGCACACCATAATTTAGGAATAAGTCCGAGAAACACCTTGTAGATCAGTAGCTTGATACTTAAACTCAGAAAGCTTTTCCGGCACAGAAGGGTAGCCAGGATCGCACGCGCATAAAAGAACTTCGACGTAAAGGACCAAAAATGTTGCCGTATGCGGACATACGTATATTTGCGTTGATACCAAAACTGCCCATTTTTTTTAATAGACCAGCTTCAAAGCTACGAATTTTCTACATAAGTCGGAGGAGTTGGAAGTCGATCGACAAGCCCTCCCGAAACCCAAATTGTTCATCACGTAAAAGATTACGCTCGTCGATGTAAGAGCGCAATCTTGCGAGGATGACTGATTCTGCAATTTTAATAGGTTCGAGAGGACACTTATCAGCCTATAACAAGAACGGAAAAAGAATTCTTGGTTCGATGATGGAGCACGAGAACATTCACGTGTTTCCAGATGTTGGGACAGGTTCGATGACCTAGCATGGCACTTAGGATACGCACCAAGATATCGATGCGCTAGTTGGTAATTTCTTTAGGGCAGGATTAGCCATTCCGTCCTCATCGGGATCCTTACCGTTCTTATAAAGAGCTATTGATTCTAGGACCTTCTTCTTTCCGACCGGATAGTGTGGATCGGCATGAACACTAGCAATACCTTCCAGGAAAAGGTCAACCTCACGATGTCAAGAAATGGTACTCTGGAAAATTTTGTATCATCTTATCATATTTTATACTAGGTATAGCCAATAATAGATCACAGCGTCATCTGTTCGCAACAGTCGAACTACTACTAGGTGGTACCTAAGTTACTTAAATTAGGTGGACGACGATTGATGAAGATTTTAGAAAGAGCTCATTGAACTTGTAGATAAAAGCAGCAAAAGAAACTCGTCTCCAACTACCCTACCTACATTAAAAGGGAGCTATGCTAAACGTGCTTTCAAAATTATTGAATAAAAACCATATTTAAACAAGAATATGTTTATAATGTTGGCTGTTTAACACAATTATTGTTGTGCCTTTAATATAAAGTGTATAGAAATTAACCTCATTGTGTTAAGGCTAGTCTGTTCCTGTCGAACTAAACACAATAAATGTGCTACAAATGTACCATTTTACGGAGCCCCAACTAGTGTTCCTAATATTTAAACATTATTAAACTGCGCCAAGTATCTTAAAAGTTAATTTTAAACACATACACATTATTAACGGGGATTTATTTATTATACGCTGCCGTCAAATTTTTTTAATTACTACTACCGCACACTACATTTACAAAAGCTGTGCAGGTCAAACTAAACAATATTTAAAGAAAAGGCTTTATAATCACTAATACATTGTTAAATATAACATCACTGCTGAAACTGCTTTGTCTAAGCTAAGAAAATAGTTATAAAAGAGATTAATGATTAATTAAATGATATACAATCATAAAAATTCTTTGATGGTTTAGCAATGTGGAGAGGAGTATAAAGAACGTGTATTAAGAATTATCCTACAGTAAGGGTAGATAACTATTACTATGCTCCTATAAAATAGCAAGTCTAGTCATTCAAATTATACCATCAATAATCAAATGATGAATGGAACTTCAATATACTTACGTAACCCGTTAAAAGTAGTCCTCAACATCGTTTGAAGCCGTACTATATAAGGTAATCCCTTAAGTCACCATAAAAAATTGCTTACTAGCTGAAGTACAGGCCGTATATTTCCAACGGAATCGTCTCCCGTCTTCGTTCGCCTCTATATCGGATTTAATGGCGTCCCGAAACTCCCGGTCTATGCAAATCTACGTAATCTACACCTTCTACGGTCCATTCATATTGTAATAATTCCATTGCCCTGTGTAAGATGCATAAAATTGATAGCTTTCGCAATTTCCCGACTAGACCGTTATAGCTGCCGACCTCTATGGAATCGAACGCATGCGTCAGCCGTCCTTTTAATGGCAGTTTTCTTCGTTCAGGGAGATTCCGCTGCGGAACTCACAAAACCTAAGAGCAGCAGCAGATGATGAATGAGAATAAATGAGAAACAAATGAACTGGACAACCTAGGACATTTCACAATGTATATAGTATCTGACTAAATCTTTATCTTCTTCCATCACATCTGCTAATTTTAATTTACGATATACGTTTACAGTGTGCAAAAAAGTAGAGAATAACAAAATAAAGTTTTTTTTAACAATAGCTTTTCATTGGACAAATAAATGCTTTGAAGTACCGTCAGACTATGTTAATTTCGATTTGCTCGTATTACGAAGCTACTACCACTGCTTTTTTACATTCGCAGAATTTTAATTTATTTTTCTTAAAAAATATTGTTGACGTTACCCATGAAGTTCATAAGAAAATCTAAAACGTATTTATGAGACAATCACTTCCACTATCAAGGACATTTTAATTAATTAAATAAAATTTCATATATTGGTAGTAGTGCAGAAAAATCTTGGTCATCATTCTATTCCTGAATGAATTACTTCTCTCCCTTTGCCTAACAGAAGTCTGTCTATGATTTTTGTATATACCATTTTGTGATATATTTAGTATTAATGGATATATTGAGCTTTGACGCACTAATGCCTCAACCTGTATATATTCATAAAATTAGAGGTCTAGGATTCATTAGATTCTCTGAAACCCGTTCATAGGCTGGACTAAACATGTTCATTCTACTAGTTCGAATATTCGCTGCACCTTCTATGCTACTTCTATAATGTTGTAGGTTTTTCTGTTCCAAAACTGTCGATCAATGGTATTTCAGCTTATACCTGAACTACTGCAACGTTTGGTTTATTTTACAGTCTATGGATAATTAATTAAAAGTCAAAGATGCCTTTGGCTACTGATAGAAACAACGGAAATAACGCGATATAATTATATTAATACAATGTGAATCAATGCAATGTTCGAGGCATAAATTCTATAAAGTCCAACGTCATCGGCTCTTTATGGAAGTTTATATTTACAAGCTATCTCTAAATCGTAGCAAGTAGTGGAAACCAATTATATTGGTTTCTTTTACTGGGAGTTATTGTGGGCAACTCTATGGAGATCAACTGTATTAGTTTCCACTATGAGGGATTTTCATGTCGAAGGAGCAAAGCACCTCCAAGTCTAAGGAATTTAGGATTTAGACCACAACTATATAGGTTTCTTCCTCCAGAAAATGTCTGGACGTCAACAATCTTGGATATTTCAATAAAGAAGTAGCGTTTACAATTTCAAGTGCGGCCTTTATATACCCTGGCAAGTACATTTTTATCATATGATGTCATCAGTAAAACTATTTGCAAAATGTACATACTGCACATTATAAATCCTAAGTATACAGGTTACCGCAAAAATATAATATACACACAAAGAAAACAATTGAAAATAATTTTAATTGACAGTAATATAAAAATAAAAACTGTATTTCTATTTATAGACTGAATAGTTTAAAGAAGAAAGTTTAAAGAAGTCGAAACCCATCGTATAGAAAATAAATAAAAAATAGGGAAGGACATACAGTTAATGAATTTATTGCTAGTATTACTCAATTATGGATTTCACCAACACGTAATTAAGTGTTTCAATCGAATATCTTCTTTTCTTATTTCTATGGATAACTGATGGTATAGTTTACCGTAGCCATTCATAGACAAAAAATTAGGCAGTAACTTCTACTCCTTATAGAACTTCAACACCCTTACCTCTATTACTTCTTCAGGAAACCCATCACGTCGTCATACTAACCGAAACTGCGGTGCTAATTCCATCCATTCTACAAGGCAACAAACCACCCTCGGATGGAATGCCGCTTGTAAAAGATGTGTGTAACGGAGCGTCATCTTGTCTGTAATTCGCAAGGACTAACGCCCAACGTAATTAGCGGCTACTCTCTGATTAGAAGTCACGTGACCGGTCACCCTCCGGCAGACTTTGCCCGCCCAATGACTAAACTTATTGTCTCTGACACACCGAGAATTACCTTCATTAAGTATTGAACACATGAAACGTCGTATACACACACATAGATGAAACTTACGATCCTTTAGAAAAAGAAGAATAGATGGATGGATGCCTTTCTGAACCAAAAATAACATGATATCGGATAGCACTATCGCAAGTAATTTTTTTGCAATTTTCTTTTGAAATTTCTTTTCAATTTTGTGTAAACCAACCACCTACTAAGCGTGTAGGTAGAAACACGTTATATGAAATGTTATATAGATGTTGGGAGAGTTTCATAGTTACAGCATACACTAATTTTTATGTAACTCTAAGATTCTCACTTGCACTGATATAGTTTCGTTATTTAAAATGCTTACTAAGCTTAATAAAGTTTCTGGGTTGTATCAGAAACTTTATTAAGCGTATAAAGTATATAAAGTACCGATAAGTATTGATAAGACTTGAACCATATTCAAGTTTAAATATATATTTTGATATCTGTTGGCACAATATAAAGTAGTTTTTCCAATTATTGGCTATTTTTTAATTAGTTTTGGAACTTATTGACAGTGTTCTGCAGTATCGTAAGTAGCTACAGTATTATCTTCCAACGCTGCTAAAATAAACCCTTGGTAGATTAATGATCTTGAACTTAGTTTATCGTTGATTGTTTAAACTGATAAAATCGAATTGTGTTTTTCCTTCAATGATTGCTGTCATTTCCTCTCATAAAGAATTTTGACACGGTAGGTGGTAGCTGTGGACGATGCAGAACAAGGTATACGAAAGCATAAGTCTCAGATAAAAGATGTTGTACTAGTGAAGCTGTCGATAATTTTGAACTCAGAAGAACTAATGATCATTTTATCATTCATTTATTCATTTTATTTTATATAAATAATGTGAAGAAGGTGTTTGTTAAGCACATGAAATAGTGGTACAAAAGCATTTTACAAAACGTTTGAGTTAAATTTGGACACTAGAAACAATTAAAAACAATATTAAAATTCTACTGTTTTCTATAGATCCAGCGATTGCACTTCTAGTTCGGCGTGAGAAAAGTTTCGCCAGCTTCCTAACTAGTAATTACCTTAACAATTCATTAGCATTTATGCTTCCAGTTTTATGTAAAGTTTTAAAAACTTAATTTTAGATAACGCATCTCTAACTTACTTTAAATCTCTTGCACAACGCGGAGTTCCTTCTTTATTGAACCGAAAGGTGTGCAGTTCATGTAACAATTAATTGGAAGAAACTTTATTATTACAAAGTGGTTATTTTATTCTATCTAACTTAACAAAGACGGGGTTATGTTTTACGTTTCTTTAAATTTTCGACGACTGTTTTTAGTACTACATATACAGGGTGTCCCAAGTTGAGTGGCGTATTAGAATATTTCCTAAAGTACACCAAAGAGAGCGCTGAAAATTTGGTTGCCTTGGTTTCCGGCCATGCTCTTTTTAAATAAAATAATTTTAAAGATGGCCGACTTCCGGTTATAACGGAAATCGATAGAAACTTCGTTATTTTAAATGAAACACCCCATATATTAGTGGATTTTTGGATTTTACGCAAAATTTTAGGCTAACTTTCTTAAATAAACCTTATGTCTAAAATGCACCGTTTTTGAATAATTCCACTTTTTTTTTAATAATTCGACAAATCATTGCTGGGCGTCATTCGGCCTCTCTCAGACAACGTTTGACTTACAGCCTTCAAAATTTTTATGATGAGTACTAAGGTCTAATTGTAAAGCGTTGTTGGAAAAAAGTCTAATATCTTACACAGGATGTTCAAAATACACTTGCCAATGTAGACAATTTCGTACCTTGGGAAGTCGCTTATTTCAAATGGAACACCCTGTATTTTATTGGGCCAATAGTTAGGACTTTTTATTCTCTTTTGATCTGTATTTGCATTCCCTATACCTAACTCTTAAGGTTTTTGAGTTATTTATAATTTTTATAAAACAGACTGAGATTTGAAAAAAAAAGTTGCCATGAATTATAAAATGACATTTAGAGGGAACTATTTCACTAAAGCTAATTTAATACTGTTTATCAGTAGTTGTCATGTATAACTGTTGCATTTACACCTTTCGGAGTGACACTAAAGTAGGCATAAATAATAAAAACAGGTATGAGGAAGACTATTATTTTTAATGTCAAATTAGAAAGCAAATACGATACTGAAGCAACAAATGGGTAAAAACAGCATGGTACATATACCATTTACAAGTAGACGAAAACAGAAACCTTAGTTAAATCGTTCAATATGATCTCCATTTAGATCTAGGCAGCGGTTTAAGCGACCCATTACACCATCTGTTGTAGCGCGTAAAATTTCGTTTCCCTGTAAAGTCCCAAAGCAATTGCGCACTCTATTTTCAAGCTCTGCCCTGCTATTAACAGGGTCGAAATAGACTTCATTTTTTATTTTTCCCCACAGATAAAAGTCCATTGGCGTGAGATCGGGCGATCTCGGTGGCCACGCCCAAGGCCCACCACGTCCTATCCAGCGATCTTCAAAAAGTTCAGTGATGCACTGCCTTACCCCATTACAACTATGTGCCGGAGCTCCATCAAGCTGATACCAGCAATTTCTGTAGACATTTAGCGGTAAGCTGTCTAAGAACTCCGTTACAACCGTCCACAAAATTTCTATGTACATTTCTGAATTTAGATTGTCGTCGTAAATAAAATAACAACATTTGTTGCCCATCAAACAAGAAAAAACGTTAAAACTAAATTTATTTTGGAATCCTCTTTCCCTAATTACGTGGGGATTTTCGTGGGACCAAAAATGGGAATTATGCCTGTTGAACACACCTTCGTGAGAAAATTTGGATTCGTCTGTCCAAATTATCTTTTGTAAAAAATTTACGTCTTCTTGCTGGGCCACCATAAGCATTTCACACAACTGCACTCGAAGTAATCTGTCTGTAGGTTGTAGTGCATGCACAGTTACAAATTTGAAATTGTGTAGCTTATGGTTTCTCATAATCCTGTGTATGGAAGAGCGTGGAATGCCAAAATCGTGTTCAGCGGCTCTGGTTGACGCTCGTGGAAACGCTTCAAAATAAGCCAAAGCCGAAACTTCATTATCTTCATTCCCAGTAACCGGAGCAGATGTAGCTTTCTTTATTTTAACGCTACCAGTTGTTAGAAAATTGGCCAAATACCTTCTCAATTTATTTTCTGTCATCGGTGGTAGTTGAGGGTAAGTTTCATTAAAGTTTCTGCATGTTCGAGCAGCCATTCTGTTACACTGTCCATGAATAAAAAACAAATTTAAAATGTCTTCGTTTGAATAATTGTAATTATCCATTATGGTTATTATTATTATTATTATTTGTATTATTATTACTCAGTGTATTGTAATCAAACAGTAAAAACAAATTAAAGGAACAACTATTAACTTAACAATAACACTCTTCGTAATTATCAGATTAGTTTTAGAGTATTTGTTTTATTGGAAATGTCATTTTATGATTCATGGCAACTTTGTTTTTTTTTTCAAATCTCAGTCTGTTTTATAAAAATCATAAATAACTCAAAAACCTTAAGAGCTAGGTATAGGGAATGTAAATACAGATCAAAAGGGAATAAAAAGTCCCAACTATTGGCCTAGTAAAATACAGGGTGTCCTATTTGAAATAAGCGACTTCCCAAGGTACGAAGTTGTCTACATTGGCAAGTGTATTTTGAACATCCTGTGTAAGATATTAGACTTTTTTTCCAACAACGATTTACAATTAGACCTTAGTACTCATCATAAAAATTTTGAAGGCTGTAAGTCAAACGTTGTCTGAGAGAAGCCGAATGACGCCCAGCAATGATTTGTCGAATTATTAAAAAAAAAAGTGGAATTATTCAAAAACGGTGCATTTTAGACATAAGGTTTATTTTAGAAAGTTGGCCTAAAATTTTGCGTAAAATCCACTAATATATGGGGTGTTTCATTTAAAATAACGAAGTTCCTATCGATTTCCGTTATAACCGGAAGTCGGCCATCTTTAAAATTATTTTATTTAAAAAGAGCATGGCCGGAAACCAAGGCAACCAAATTTTCAGCGCTCTCTTTGGTGTACTTTAGGAAATATTCTAATACGCCACTCAACTTGGGACACCCTGTATTTTATGAAAGCAAAATAAATTGAAATTTGAAGTGGAATAATTCCGCTAATTATTCTAGTCAACAATTAACGGTAGTGGTTGCATGGGTTCTAAACTTTTCCACTAAAGAACGTCGAGTATTTGCTTTCTGATCGCTAATTCGTTTTGGTTAGCTGCTCTGCATCGAAAAAGCGAATAATTTTTCATCAACTTTAACTAGCAGGCTTCGCTTTAAAAAAACAAACATGTTTCGACCATCGTCATTAGAAGACTAGTTGAAATAAATGACTGAATGGAATTATCAATAAATGCTGAAGAAACAGTTTAACACAAAACAAGGGAATAATAATTTGACTAAAAAGTACCTAAAAAATTCTATCCAATAACGTCCATAACAGGATCCAACATATTTGTTACAATAATGTCCTTTAAGGCGACTTATTTCATAACCTAAACAGGAAAACCTCGTTAACTATCATCAGAAATCAATCCTGGAATACCATAAATTATGGTATGGTATGGTGTTAAAGAAATTTTGAAATCTCCTCTGTCAAACAACGCAGTGCAAAGGACGTTTGGAGGCATTGTAAAGCATATTGTTGCGATTTGCTAGCGACATGCCCTCTGTTCTGTTCTCTTTAACGTCATCTAGCGGTTACAGAAATAAAAACAATAGGTATTAAACAATTTGAATCACTAGCAGTAGGTTTAGAAAAATCGATGATAACCTATTTCTTTGGCCGCCAACCATTTCACGCATTATTATTTTCAGAAATCATAAAATTCACATATTTAAATTTCTTTATCGCCCTGTAGCACGGACGGAAAAGATAAAATTAAACAGCTTCAATCAATAACTATAGGACAATGAAAATCCTTTCTAATAAGATCAAATTTGTACGTTTCTGAGGATATCTTCGGATTGGTAAAAGATAGCGATACCCGGTTTGTTGATAATATAGCCTACTTTTTTATTTTGTTGTCAAAAATTTATGTTTCCATTTAACATTTTCGAGAAATAACAAAATTCCCGGAAAATTTTAAACAGTGCCGTCTAGCATGCACGCCACTTATTAGATTCGTTCTAAGTTGTAAGCATTAGATTGGAAGCGTAATCCTGTTTCCAACGAGACTGAGTTTGTAAAAGTCGGTTCAACAGAACCCAAAATATAAGCGTTCCTTTAATACAAAGTTTCCTCTCCTCCTTGCCCCTTACTTGACAAAATACAAAAAAGTTATCCGATGTAAAATATGCAAAATTTTTAGTAGATTACGATTTTCATATTAATGATAGACCCTAAATAGGTAAATTTTGCGTTAAATAAAAATAAAAATATTTGGTTATCAGTTAGGCCCTCTAGCGGTCATCCTACGCTTTTCTAAATAACATCCAAATGTTTCTCGGGGTCTCTCTAGTCAGTAATATTTTTTTCCCGAAGCTGTCCTGCAAACCGTTCCTGAGATATGGCCGAGTAATATTCTTAGTTGGCCACCCGGTACATAATTAGTTTATTATACAAGATGAAACAACCAATATGTGTGTGTTAGTTTTTGTGTGAAGAATAATGTTAATTAAAACTTTTGACAAATTTAATGGATTTTCAGCCTGCACAAATTGTCTGGACAAGGTATAACGTGCTTAATCACGAGAATTAAGGAAGTCGAAATATTATGTTATCCATCTACAAGCACTGATAAGCTAATAAACCGGAGCAGAACCGTAACAAATATTGGAAAACTACTTCAAAATCATAAACTCCATTGTAATTTTCACAACTACGCAAAGAAAGGGCAAGTGACTGCTGCATATACTTTTAATGAAGTCAGTCTTGAGTTTAATGTGCTAAAAAATATTTCATCATTAAAGTAAGATTTAAAGCTTTAAATTGTATACCTATAAGAGAAAGCTCATTTCTGGACTTACGCTCTAACTAGGTTTGCAATTTTTGAAACGCCATAACAGAAATTCGAGTTTATTATTAGCACTAAACTCCTATTATGAATACAAACTCCTATATAAGGATTATTTACTTATGGAGCGAGTGCCGCAGTAGAAATCATGATATCAGCTCTTAATAATAAATGAAACGAGTTCTAAAGTGTTAGTGCATGTGATGCATTAGCACAAGTAACTTTCGTTGAGGTCACACCAACACATTTTGCCATTACTCCTTGTATTTTATTGTGTTTATACAGGTTAGTTTAGTTTTGTTCTGAAGAGACTTCTACTTGTATTTTTTTGTCGCTCCAAACCCAGGAGACTACAGTAGCAATAGATACTATTGCAGAAATGTTCGTATCACATGCCCTAGACCAGAGATAAGAGCTTATGTTCCTTTAACGAACAAAAAACGTTTATACAAGATGTACCATAATGCGTGAATAATTTCTAAGATTCTTACGAATATTCTATGCAGAATATATTAAAATATAACAAGTCCCTACAATTTTTCTATCAGCTAGTTTCTAGAGAGATGCGGCGTCCTAAACAACGGCACTGGAAAGCGGTTTAAATACATGAATATTATAAGACCCACAATGTCATAAAATTTGAATGGGCCTTGCGGAATTAACAAATGATTGAATAAAAATACTTTGAACTAAAATATGTAGGTTTTATCGGAAACCGTACATTTTATCAATATCGAAGTTCACTATTTGGGCTGTCTAAACAAATATCGTTGGGGCCTTTATTATACAGTGGGTAACAAAATAAGCCATTCCTAAATTAAAGCTAGTCTGTTCCGTTATCAAACTAAACAAATTAGTAATGCATAAAGGTATCATTTTAGGAAGTCTTAACTACCCATGATTAAAAAAATATTAAATTCCGTCGAGTATCTTAAAAATCATTAAAGAGATATCCATTTGCAATGCCATCCTTTAGGGATCCATATCTCCGTAGGAAGCTACTATATGGAAAAAAATATAGCAATTTATGTCATGTTATTTTAATGTGAACTATATGAACCTGGAAAAGTGCTCACACAATTGCTGAGAAATCTTTCCTCTTAATTAAAGGTAGTTCAATTATATCGGTTTCATAGGCTGTAATTCTTCTTCGTTGCAAGATTGTTAACAGAACACCTTACCTAGCGTAATAGTAGTGAAGTCCATTGTTATATTTTTTGTATAATTGGCAGTGTTTAGTTGTTTAATTCCACTGTGAAGAGCTTTTATCATCATCATCATTCCTTCTTCCTGCTTTTTGTTTTATTTAAAATCACAATACTTTTACTCTTTGGGTCTTTCCTTTTATTTAAATATACTTTTATTATAAATTATAACTCTTAAAACGAAACACTTTGAACTTATTTATTTTTGGCTTGATCTGATTGCCACTTTGAAATAATTAACTAACTTTGACTATACTTCCTCATGTCAGTAGAATATGGTATATGTATAATAACGTAATAATATGTTGACAGTGAACTGCAAACTGCAAGGACAGGTGTATATTGAGGGACAATATTAGTTATACTTAGCGCATAATTTGTGCCGTATTATGTTGGCTAATCAACACATACATACGTATATGGAGATATGCGACACAGGCATGTATTATGCAAACATCTACCTATATGCCATACATTATAGTGTGTTGCGTTTATCACTGGAAACAATCGGTAATTAATTTTGAATTGTCCGTAGGGATAATTTTTAGAGAAACATATGAAAATGCAAAGATTTATATCGATTAACGAATTAGTTGATACCGCAATCTCTGCTAATGACGCAAACTTTATACAAACTTCTGCAATTTAATGCGATTAAATATCCAATTGTGTAAAATTCTTATTATTACAAACTCTATAGCATAGTCTACCTCCAGCTTTGGATTAGTTGTAAATACAAAATGGAGATAATAGGTAGAAAAGAGGAATAAAACCACCAACATACGAAGAGAAAGAGAAAATTGGAAAATAAAACAATCCGCGAGTACGTCATGTGACGTGAAAATAGAGCTTATCCGGAGATCCCACCTCTGCACCTTGGGGAACACTGCATCAGGTAGGAGTCCCAATTGGACCGGGGAACCTCCAGTTCCAATCGGGTTTCGCAATTTATTTCCCATTCGACGTAAGCTTTAGTTGGGGGCGCGGAGGCCTTTATGCAACCCGTATAGAAGCGTAAGAGGAAACAGCCAGACCTTATGCCGATTGTGGATTATCCGCGTAAAAACTGAATGCAAAAGCCGCGATAACGAATCCGACATAATTAGGGGTTACTAGCGTAGTACGGTGTCGCCGTAACAATGGCAGCAAAAACAAGATACCGGGGTGTCTTTATTATAGGCAGAGATACACGCGTGTTGTGTCAAAATCTGACATTTGATTCTAATTGGACGGAATAGAGTAAGGTAAATTGTATTGCTGTGTGGTGCCATGAAAAAGGGAAAGTTGTATATTTTGTAGAATTAGTACAGTTACATAGCATATTATTGGTAATCCTTTTTAAGACAGCAGCGCCATAACGGCAGAATAACGAACTCGCGGAGCTGTATTATTATTTGTAAATAAGCACGTGCGTTATGGATTTTTTTAATTATTTGATTATTTACAGAGCATAATCCCTTAGTGCACCGTCGATTTGTTAAATATTAATAACAGAACATCAGGTAAGTATTATTCTTTCAGTAAGAATATTGCAATCGCAATAAATTCTATTTTAAGTATAGACAGTTCAACATTGAAAATCAGGTTGACTGAATATTTTAATTTTTTGGATGCCACCAATAATTCCAGTTGTGTTACTGAAGGAAAAGAAGTGCTGGATGCAAAGCATGGTATTTTGATAGGTGTTACTAGCTGGAGTGATAGTAATATAAATTTATATTCATCGTGTCTGCAAACTAGTGCTTTGTCTGCTGACCCCCATACTATCAAAAGCACTATAAAATTGGTCAATAATGCACTTAAAATTGAGACCATGAATTGTTCCTGTAAAGCAGGGAACATTGGTCGATGCAAGCACATTTCAGCTGTACTTATTTATTGTAGAAGGCAAATGCAAGAAAATTAAATATATCAGAATGTAAAAATTTACTGTTAAAATTGGAGATGATAAATTTGTAATACCACATGCTATCATCAAAATGTCATTTGCATATGGAACAAGTGGCCACTACAATTTTCCTCTTAAAATGTTGAATTGTTTAACACGTTGGAAGCATCTCTCGACATGTACTCTGGCAGTTGTTATCTTTACATTAAATAAAGCATCCTCTGTGGACAACGTTTGTTTGTTGTTTTTGTTTGTTTTATTAGAAATGGGGGTCTATATAATTTTATATTAAATGTGAAGGAAAGAATTTGAAGAATTACTGTGCAGTCCAGAATAACTCGAGTATTGGGGAAATATTTGAAGCAGTGAGAGATATTTTTCATTAATTCCCTATTTGGAAACACAATAGAATTTTGAAGAACATTAGAAAGTATTGGTAACATTTCTAATATAATATGTTTTACACAAATTTGGCTGAATACCAAATAACTTTGCTAATAGTATATATGGTATATCGTATTTTAATTTTGTACATGTTAGTATTATTCGTTTTTTTATACTGAGGTTGTGAATTCTAATATCATTATGCACAAATTCTACTAACTGTAATTACACATAACAGGCTATGACTATTTCAACCAGTGAATGTATTCAATGCTGAATGTGAGTTAGTTCACACACAGTTGAAATAGATGTTGTATTTACTTGGACAGCACTATCTCTAGTTTTACTTTCACCATTTCCAGATTGGTGATTTTGCATTAACGTAAGTAATACTTCAGCAGCTTAATTTTTGACAGAAAAATGATCTTCAGTGTTGATACATTCTTCATTCTTTCTTTATATGGAATGGCCTTTCTTCTGTTGAATCTTTCTGGCCGCACATTAGGTTTAGCCGGTTTATCTTTTTCTCGAAGGGGTAAATTTTGAGATGGCACGGCATTCTTTTTTAAACATCTTCTCTTCGTAGATTATGCACCCGTAATATTTGTTTGTTTTTTATATAGTAGGTACGCTATTATATACCACATTCGAAATTTACCACTATTAAAATAATCTTCGAGCCTAAAATGACCAGAACACACCTTCATACATTTGGAAACAGCCTTTCCTTTTCTTAGTTTTGAGTGTCCATGCTTTGAATCTATCCAGTTTCTCTGTTTTCCCGAATTTACTTTTGATAAATACATACTGTTCTCCACGCCTAGGAAAGAAATGAAAACTAATCTCAGGTTTTTTTCTGTACTGATAAACACCCAGATGAGGAGCAAAAAACGTTACTCGTTACTGTTTTCTTTTAAATGTATTATTTGCGCAAATGTAAGTATAAGTAGTAGTACTTTTACTTATATGGCAGGACGTTGTCACGTTCCCTAACCCACAAATAAAAGGCAAATACACAAGTAAAATTTAATACAGGTACACCGATCACTTAGAGGGTCTAAATCGAGCTAGAAAAGAGATAGATCTAGAGTGGGCAGTTGTAAAACATATACGGAGTTGCACACTTGTCATTGCGTTAATTCCGTATATGTTTTACAACCGCCACACTCTAGATCTATCTCTTTTCTAGCTTGCCTTAGTCTTTCTAAATGATAGCACTGAAAAATAACGCAGCTCCCAAGCTATTAACGTGCTCCACCAGAGGGCGTACTGCTTAGCAAGAATTGCCAATTAAATGGATATGTAGATGCAAACGCTGAAATTCAATAAGCTTTTTAAATCTGTGTACCTACGTATCTGTACGTCATTTGCTTATGAGTCATTGAAATATTAAATTATTGAATTCAATGTAAGAAAAGTTAAAATTTTAATCATACTTAAATTTAGAATAGCAGCAAATATAAACGGAAAACGAAGAAGCATCTACTAACATTTGGTACTGTAGTTTATATGTTCGTAGTTACTTTGGTATGTTCAATAACTAGTCATGCACATAATTTCGACGACGGTCACTAAACAGAGAAAGGGAGAGAGAGAGCTATTCGCATATACGCGATAACCACAAGTGAAACCAATGCGCATTCAAGTACTTAGTAATATGAAATGTGATAGTAGAGAGGAGGAAATATTAAATGTAAGCGTCCCCACATGCTTAATTGTTGTAGATGGCTTATAACAAGTAAGGAATCAAGCTAGCCGCTTCGAGAGCTTTCTTTGCTATAACTAGTCCTAACGTTCTTATAGCTCGTTTTATTTAGAGTTATAATGTATAAAAGATTTATTATTTGCAACTGAATTGCATAAATTTTCGTTGCTACCCTTCATCTCCGACATTATTTTAACTTGTACTGTATATAAAAGACTAGAACAACTTTCTATAGTTACCGTAGCGTAGAACATTTTGCAGCATTCGTTTGTGGTTTAGTCAAGGCTGTTCACAGAATAGGCGCTATTTCCACTCGATATAGAATTACTTAGATTATTATGACTATTATTATTATAGGAAGTTAACTATTTATTTGATTTGTATCTACTTGTCGCGAGAATGACCTCTATCTTTTTTAATGGTATGCTGCGCTACTTATTCTGTTGAGAATCCATAAATCGACGAATTTTTACAATTGTTTGTTTTCTGTTTTCCAAAGCATGACTTACCAAAATTTACGAGCACAACAGATCAATTTGGTAACTGTAGCACCTTTTATTGTGAAAACAAAGAAACCTTAAACACTACTGAAAAATCTTCATTCCGCAATGATCGTGGCATTAATCATCAGATGCTATAATTTAGTCTTTGGTATTTTATTGATGCATAGATTTCATCCTTTAGTGATATTATTTCATCGATAAGTGGTTAAAAATAACAGATTTTAATTGAGTACCTATGATTTGAAAGTTGAGAAACATAGTGCAACGTTTGTTGTGGTAGTTTGTACATGTTATTGGGTCATGTTGTCTAGTGGTCTTCTCAAATTTTTTAGAAATAAATGGCATTGTGCTAGTATAGAGAACAAATTTGCTTAGTTGGTAGTATGTTAGTCTCGTTCATGACTTCCTCTAACTGTTTGAGGATGATATTCTCTAGTGGCGAAATGATACAGAGACTGGATGAGAAGGATATAGATTTGTCTCATTTAAGGATTGTTGTTGTTATAGAGGATTTCCAAAATTAGTAATTGCATTAATTGTCTATGATCACCGGGTATTGTACGTACCTGTACCATTAAGACACATGCAAACGTTTAATCTTTAAAACTTGCGACTCTAAATATTTTTCTATTTCCTATTAAAATACTGGCGTTAGCAGAAATACATTTTCTATCTAAATTTTTACCTAGAAATCACATATTTGTATGAATCGTTGCGTATTTTTTTATATGTATGTATGTATGTTATAGCATTCGACAGTAACAATATGCCAGTTGTTGTTGCTACTAACAAGTAAGTAGTTATAATAAGTGAATGATGATATAGTCATTCTTAAACTTTCGATTATAATAATAATGGGGTCATACACTATTAATTTTAATCTTAAATCTTTAATTAATCAGTAAAAATAGGTCCAGCTATCTCAGGATAAAATGGATTTTTTAAATTTGTTTTTACTACCTTCTGAGATTCTGCTCACAGTGTAAACTAGTTTAATTTGTGTTATTATAACAAAGTAAAACTTGAAGTACATTTTTCTTGCTTCTGTACTTAGTTCATCCGTGAAAAAAAGGTAAAAGGATAGTTTTACTCAAGCAGAGAAACACACATGTACGTCTACCTAGTTCGTTTCTTTGTCTCCAGTATCCTCTATGCGTTTTGAACTGTTGAAAAGTTAAGAAAAGAGCTACGGACAACACACAATGTCCTTCATTCCAACTTAGGTATTTAATTGAAGTCCGGGACTTCTTATTGTTTATGTTCCCTTTGTTTCTGACTTTCTGAACTTTAGAAGAGAGAAGATACCTTCCCTTTTAGTTTCAGCACATACAAGCTCTGTAGTACATACATAGTACCTAGTACTGAAAGAGAAACACATTACATGCGGGGGAAAGTTTTCCGAATAGCTACTCTAAGGGTGAAGATGCATTCCTTGACGTATCTCGAACGAAACTCCCGGCCGCTATTCTCTAATTGCCTCATTTCAGCGAATGTTTCTCGGACTTGGAGAGGTCTTTTCACTGTCGTAGTCGTCTTTACGGATGAACTGTTTCGCACTGGACCCGTCCCTATTTGATGCTACGTCGAATCGTGTGTTTTGATTTGTCGTTAGCAGTAGTGGTCGTCGGACCTGCTCCGACCATCGTTAGAGGATTAGGACGCGTGATTTTTGCAAATATTAGCATAGCGCTGACCCCTCGTTAGTGACTTATTCAGAGAAAGGACGCTGGAGACGAGACAAGCAAACGAGATTTGCTTTTAGATTTCTTTTTTTCGATGAAAAAATAAAAATGTTACAATCACAGAACTTCAATATTAAGTTGTCTTTTTACCTAATTTTTATTTTAAACTTTGCATATCGGGAAAATCGAGAGAAAATTTAAAATTGTGGTGAGTATGTCCTAATGTCGGTGTTGTACGACTATAACTTGAAGTAGGACGTAAGCATATATTGCTGATACATTATTATAGAAAATAAAATCGAACTCGCTTATTTGCTACAGAGTAACAAACAATTATATTAAATTAGTAGTAGTTGAAATTGTCATTGCCTCCAAGTTTCAACACCTGTAGCGTAGAAATCACATAAGCAGAACTTATGACTTTGGAACGCATGCTGTTATTTTTCTGCCAATTGAATTGACAAGACATTTTATACTTTACACACGAAACATGAATGGGACGGACATCTTCATTATAATATAGTCGCGTATCTTCAGTTTTCAAAAGCAAACAATACTCATTCGAATAAAATACGGAGTTAAAGTTATTGGAGATCAGACGTAAGCAACAGTTTATAAATATGAATCGATTGTGTGCTAAAATAATTATAACACATCGACAAAAACGCGCATGGAATATTCATTGTCTGTAAATGCTGCAATCATTTTTGCAAATTAGGTTTTTGTTCCGATCTAATTGGACGCTATCGTTGAGCTGTGAATATGAAATCACTGATGTTCTGTTTCAGCGACTGCATACCGCTAATTGCAGTCGTTCGTAACTTACGTGTATATGTGATGCTCTTCATTGATTGCATGGTATAGTTACAATCGCTATAATTTCTAATATAATGGCTCCGAGGAAGAGTTCACTGAGATTGGACTTCATCTTAAGTAAATATACATTTGTCAATATTGTCATTTAACCCCAAAAAGTTAAAAGAAATTGTGGGACTTACTAATGAAGTCTGTTAATACTGAGCAATACTTTTAACAAAATTAAATATGTCATCTTATATAAAAGTATACAAGGTGTCTTAGCGAGGCCGTTCATTAGAAGTTTCTTAGAGGGTTCTGGCCAAAATATAAATTTGAAAATTCAGAATTATATATAGTCGATTATGTTCTCTTCAATGAAAATGTTATTAGATTTCTAGTGCTTCCGGTTATACCGGAAGTCGCCATCTACTTTGTTATTTTTAATGGAACACCCTATATATTCTGACATATTTGGATTTACCTATTAAGCTTTATAAATACCACTAGTTTTTTCAATTTGGCTCGTGCGTTTTGTAGTTATTCTCAAAGATGTATTGTCAAAGTCTAACGTCAAAATAACACTTCGTTGTTTGATGCTTGTGAATTAATAATTACGCGTTAAATATGCCATTACATTATTGCAATAAGGCGTTAAAATGGATAACAATAACGAAAACAATATTTACACCTCAATATTCAAAAACAGGTGAGTAAGGCGGTTAGGAATTGGCCTATAAGATATCCAGATATGACACCTGTGGACTTTTTTCTCCGAGCACCATGTGTGCGAGTAGCTTTCGACAAGACTTGAGGGTGTTTCTTCACGTTTAATACTTTACTTGAATGTGAACAGCCACCATTTTGAACAGCTTTTTACACCCATTTCTTAAAAAATAAATTCTGAATTTCTTGATTTGTGTAAACATTGTTTTCGTTATTATTATCCATTTTAACTCTTTATAGCCATTATGTAAAGGCATTTATTGGATAATTATTAACTGACCGGCAATCGACGAAGAGTGATTTTGACGTTAGACTTTGATAATAAATCTTTGAGAACGTTTATTTTCCATGGCACACTGGACAAGTTCCATGAGTTATGAGTGTATTTTTCAAAAAATATAATTGCGGAGAATTGAACTCCAGCTACCAGATTTCTGCCACAACGATAGTCAACCGCCTACTCGCTGAAGCTGTCGATTCATTTTTGTTATCTTCTCTTCTGTTAACGTTATGGATGCGGCTTCTCTCCTTGGAAAAATTAAAATAAGCACGTATACTTGATACGATGTTTTTTAGCAATAAGATGCGTCTTCTTTGGTCAAATTCTTTGGTTAAATTATTAATAAAATAATTTAATTTATTAAATTGCTTTGATTGTTACTTCTATATAATCACAGCTATTGTTCAGATGAGTTTTTTTTTAATGTGTGGTGGGTGCTTAGTTGCAGTGACTCCATAAGCTGTATTACTTGTCTGGCTCTCACTGCAACTCTTGCGGTGTAATTTAGTGTGTGTAAGTTGTGTTTAAATGGCTTTGTGACAGCATCATATCGCTTTTTATGATGCCACGCTGTTAATCCCTTTGCTCCCAACAGCGAATGGCAAGTCGATCCGGGATTAAACTCTCTGAAAAAATGTCACCGTCTCTCCAAAGAATTAACCCCGGCACCTATTGTCCTCTCACAACAATAGTCAGCCGCCTAACCACTGCGACCATTAATTATTAAATTGCTTTGATTGTTACTTCTATATAATCACAGCTATTGTTCAGATGAGTTAAATAAGCTATAATTTTTGTAGATATCCAATTTTGTGTAACTTGAAATACTACACTTGATTCGTAACTTTAATTTGCGGCATACACAGATGGAAAATTACTATCATATGTGATATATGAGTGTGCAACTTATATTCATATAAGGTTAAAGATGAACTTGTTGCTGAGGTCTCCAGTAACTTGCTGCTGGTTTGACATGTCGTTTTGACAGATTGCTATATCTGGAACGCAAAGACTGTACTAGTAGTTGTAATTATAGGTTTGTTCTTGAGACAAAAAGCATGATACACAGTAAATTTCATAAGCATATAGAAAAAGAGTAGAAAGGAATCTTCAGCTTGGACGATATTTTAAATTGACTTTTACTAATATTGCCTGTACCTAAGTGTGGCCGTTTCGCAGATTTTTTAACTTCTTCGATAATTTCTGAATTTATTTTATTCATGATGTCTAAAATTATGTACTCTCGCGAGCTTTTAGGCAAAGATTCTGAAATTGAAGTTATGCAGTTCGAAAATTTAACTTTTTAAATCTTATATTCCCCATGAATACAAAATAAATTAAAAATATACACATTTGAAATAGTGAAAAGGCTATGGAGACAGTTACTGATAAGACCGTTTGTTGTTATTATGAAAATGTTATGATTTTTTGCAAAGTCTATCAAGAACGTTAATCCCTCAAAAATGACTACAGATACGTATACAGTCTGATGCAGAATTCAATTTTGCTAGAGAATGTTGAAAAAAAGGGTTATTGTATTTGAGAAAAACAAGTTTTAATGGTCTGAAATTGTACTAAATGATAATTTGTACATAATAATAATTGAACACAACATACACACACAAAAACTACACCGCGAGAGTTGCAATGATAGCCAGACAAGCGATACAGCTTACGGAGTTACTGCAACTAAGCACCAACCACATAAACAAAAAATGCACTAAAGACCTGCATCAGAACCGTCAACATTTCTTCTATCCATAACCACAATTTCAGAAGATTCTGTCCAGAAATGACTACTGCTCATCAGTTAATATGAAGTAAATTATATAAATTCAAAAGTTTTCGAAAAAGTCAAAAAATTTTAAATGCGACTACACGTAGGTATAGGGAATACTAGTAGAAGTTCCTCTAAAATAACGCTCATATTTTGAAAATTCAAATTTTGCAATTTTTCTAAAAATTGTTGCGAAGAAAAGTAAAAAGGAGATAAGTTGTGTTGAGTCGTCATAATTTGGCTAATGTAATATCATTTTGTGGAGTTTTTTTAGAGAGATACTGTATAATAAGCCACGTCGCTGATGCGAGAGTCACGATCTGCTCTTACGGAAACATACTCATAAATCTTCAATCTAGAGCCTTTAAAATCTCTAGGTTTTATTTACAGACAAAATATCAGATCAGGTATCATAAAAAAATTGTTCAGCATATTATCCGGCAGCGATTAATATTCAGGCGAGGAATCTGTATCTTGTTTAAATATAAACACTACAAAGTATGTAACTATATGAGCAATGCAATAGATTCACTGTATACGAAGAAGCTGCCTCTTCAACCATAGATAGATAGATATATAATTCACGGGATGGCTAAGTAGTCTCTTGTCACTGTGACCTATGGGTCTATTGTAGTTCCCTTGTTATCTAGACCACCTAGTCTAGCTTTGGCTTGTCTATGAGGCTTTCTAACCTTGCCGGGTTTGTCTTCATGTAGCTCTCTTCAACCATATAAAAATGTAGCTATTAACTGTAAACAACACAGAATCCAAATAGAGAAAATATAATTATGAAGTATTATAAAAGTGCTACAAAAGCATCTATCAGAAGTCTGTTAAGATCGCTGGCAAACTCTAATACTTTTTGGTGCAATCGTCACTGCAAACAATTCTTTTACGGGTATATTTTTTCATCATATCAATATCATAGTTTAATATATGGGCACTGCAAAGCTTGACTTCGTTTAGTTTTGTTAAATATCTACTTCAATACGATTAACTTTTTTACAGAAAAATACCCTGATAGAAGATAGAATTCGCTCTGTTGAGGAAAGAAAAATTGAGTTGAGAGTATCAACTTTTTGTATTTGTGGTACACTCGGTACGACTTAGCCTTCGAACGACATACATAAATATGTACATCAGTTCGCTTCCGTTACTAGAGTATTATGGAATTTACGTTACAAGTACCTAGAATTACATTCATATGTGGTGCGTATTCAACAGACACACTCACGAAAAATGGAAATACGGAAATAGAAAAATGTAATTTAATTTCTTTTTTGCGAATATAGACGGTAGTAAGTTAGTACGCGTATACACGGACAGGGTTAAATTTCCTCCGTTTCGCATGGCGAATTGATTATCCCTTCGGCGACCGGATAATTGCGAGCGCGTGGAGAGCTGAATAAGGAGAGGCTCTCGCGTAGAAGATGTCGCTCGAGTCACAGTCGCTGTGTTGGTTGCAGCTTTCCGATCCGGCGGAGTATACGGAAAGGCGAAAAGTTGAAAAGGAGATGAGACAAATCGGAACCTATGTGTGTGTATATGGGGAGAGGAGCGTATGTGCGAGAGTTCTCCTCTTTCTTCATCTCTTTCGGTTTCGGTGCGGAATCTCCAGTCGAACACACACATTCCCCCTGGGACGTCGACTCAGAATGAAGGGAAAATTGAAAGAAATAAAGGAAAGGCTTCCTAATAGAACGGAAAAAAAGAAATTGTTCGCTTGTGTGTGTTAGAAAGGAAAAAAGGTACGCGCCGGCGCTGTATTACCACTATCTACACAGGTTTGGATTTACAAATATAAAGGCGGATTAAACTAATAAAGTGAGAAAGTGTATTGATTGACGAGTATAGTCAAATATGATAACAAATAACTAAGTACAAGTGTTTTGGATAAAATACACATGAGACTTTGGAAAGCTATTTCCAAGTCGTATGTGCCTCCAAAAATCGTTAAAAAATAATTGCACCATGGGAAATGATAGTCTATCTGCTTACATTCTGATAAATTGTGCCAATGGGGTTATCCCGTGTTTGTTAAAACTTTCTTCTAAGACCTTTTACTTTCCAGAAAATGTGGAAGCTCACCAGCGTTCAAGATGAAAAGATTTTTGTGGGTATTTTCCGCTCGATTATGATGTTGAATTTGCTATACCAATATCGTCTACACAGACACATACAAGTATTTGTATAAACGGTATAATACCATTATTAAGAGCCTGTTTGTTTTTATTTGAATATGTAGGTATATATACAGAGTACGTAAATCGAATTAAACATGCAATGTTACTGTATCCCCTATTATTAATGCTACAAAGTGGATCAAGTTACTTTACTGGAATGTTTTTAGTACCTATTAGTAACCACTTTATCTTAAATCAATTCAAAGTCAAATGAAAGCAAAATTTAACTTTTTTTTAAATATTCTGCATGTTTTTCAAAATGTTGACATACAGGCTGCTTTATAAAAAGTTTCGGATACTTTACCCGCTTATAGTTCTCGTCAAGGCAAACAAAAAAGTTTTAATAAACATAGGTCCGCAAATCAATTCTTTCATAGATGGAGGTGATTCTAGTTTAGGCTGTAAAATAATTGTTTATTTGCAGAAACTGTCATTAATTTTCGGTTAAGCGCTGTCAGTG
Organism: Holotrichia oblita; assembly: GCA_023690525.1. Taxonomy (NCBI): domain Eukaryota; kingdom Metazoa; phylum Arthropoda; class Insecta; order Coleoptera; family Scarabaeidae; genus Holotrichia; species Holotrichia oblita. Next base: position 37,544,182 of record CM043018.1, on the reverse strand, counting down.
TCACATTTATCTTTTCTATTAAAACGAAATGGCTTTCTATACAAATTCAGAGATGGCCGATATGGATTTCATGTACGGTCGTGCTAATGGTAATACTTATGAAGCACGGTCGATTATACGCCGAAGCATTTCCTAATCGTGCAATTCCATCTGATAAATTGTTTTCACGACTACATCAACTCCTCAGTGGAAGTGGTTTATTCATGGTTAAAAGACATAATGCCGGACGACCAAGATCAAACAGCAACTCCAGAAACTGAGGAAAATGTTCTAGCAAGAGTAAAGGAAAATCCGAACATTAGTACTTTGCGAGAACAGCTGCTATATCCTTATCATTTGTAACGGGTATAGGCTTTATTACCTCCGGATTATGTTTCCAGGCTTGCTTTTTGTAGAATCATATCAGAAAAACTTATCCAATATCAAAACTTTGTTGCTACTATTTTATTTACTGACGAGGCTATTTTTACAAACAATACAATAATGAAATTCCACAACAACCACATTTGCTCGGATGAAAATCCTCAGGCTGTTATGGAAACAAGACGTCAACACCGATATTCTGTGAACGTTTGGCTGGGTATTTTTGGAATCGTTTAAATTGCGCAAATTATCTGAACTTTTTAATTAATATTTTACCCCAATTACTAGATGATGTTCCTCTAATTGACAGAATTAGCCAATGGTTCTTGCACGATGGTGAACCACCACACTTTATTGTCGCTGTAAGGCAATTTTTAAATGAAACTTACAACAACAAATGGATAGATCGGGGAGGTTCTGTGCCATCGCCACCTAGATACCCTGATCTAAACCCACTTGATTTCTGCATTTGGAGATATTTAAAACAGCTGGTATATTCAAGGCGAATTAATAATATAGGAGAACTACAGCAGCGAATAGAAAAAAAATGCCACACAATCAGACAAAATCCAGGGTTATTTGAAAGAATACGAGCTTCCTTTCGGCGAAGATGTGAAGCATGTATACAAATGACAGGTGTACATGTAGAACATCTTCTTTAGGCTGCTTTTTTTGTGAAAATATTTTTTTTTTTTTTTTTTTTTTTTAATGTGTGGTGGGTGCTTAGTTGCAGTGACTCCGTAAGCTGTATCACTTGTCTGGCTATCACTGCAACTCTTGCGGTGTAGTTTAGTGTGTGTAAGTTGTGTTTAAATGGCTTTGTGACAACATCATATCGCCTTTTATGATGCCGCGCTGTTAATCACTTTGCTCCCAACAGCGAATGGCAAGTCGATCCGGGATTAAACTCTCTGAAAAAATGTCACCGTCCCTCCAGAGAATTGAACCCCGGCACCTATCGTCCTCTCACAACAATAGTCAGCCGCCTAACCACTGCGGCCATCGACCCGTTTAATTTAATGTAGTAATATACTGTTTGTTTGTAAAAATGTAATTTTTTGATGAGAATAGAAATTCACCTCTATCTGTGAAACAATTGATTTGCGGACCTATGTATATTAAGACTTTGCCTTGACGAGAACTATAAGGGAGTAGAGTATCCGACACTTTTTTAAAACACCCTGTATAACTCAAATATCTATCTCTAAATAATTCGTAAAGAGCTCTAAAAGTGTGTACTTTATGATAATATCTTTTATTAAGTTAGATCTAAAAAGCTCATTTACAACTTTGGTACTGACAAGAAAGAAGAAATTGCATTGAAATTATATAAGCGATAAAATGTTATTTATAACTGCTCAAAAACATGTTCTTGCTGTTCATTGCACTTCTGTTGACTTTTGTGAGCATTTTCAGTGATCTTCAAATTTGTTCTTTCATCTAATTCCTGAATAACTTCTCTAGCTTGGTTTTATAAATTTTACGAATTAGGTGTAGGTACTGCCGTTTATACACTTGATTTTTTATAAAACTTCAAGGAGAAAAGTATGGTATTCTGGGATTAAAAGACTGCCCTGAACATGGAATTATTGCAGTGTTAGTATTCAGGTAATTTTATATTAGGCACCAAATGCAATTTTGAAACGATTGCTAAGATATTTGTAGGCTGACTCTGTCTAGATATGGGGTGTACTTATAATATGTAAATTTAAACATGGTATATGCTTACCCCATGCATGGCAGCAGATATTTCGAGCGTTATTGAGTTTGCGATCGGCCAGCGTACGTCTAGCTACACGAAGAATAGCAACCTTGAATTACATACATATTAGTATACTGTCAAGTCGTATATAAATATGCCACGGTTGATGAACACACACATAACCGTCCAATATGGGAAACTGTGCATAAATTCATTGCGAATTTCCAAGACCTAAAATATGACGGATGTAAAATAAAATGCACAATGTATAATAAATTTTTGATGTGTCGTAGGACAGGAGATTTCGAAATGCATGTAAAGCATAATCCATGATGACAACAAAAAAGGTATCAGAAAAACATATTTTATTTTGATTTATGTTTAACTTTTATTTCATACACTGCTTGCTGTACTAGACCGCTATGCATTTATTTCCGTTTGGGGAAAATACGCAAAGTGTGAATTGCCAAATCGGACAACGCTACGAAATTTTCTATCTTCTGCTCCGGAATATATTAATTAACGGGTCGATGACCGCAGTGGTTAGGCGGCTGACTATTGTTGTGAGAGGACGATAGGTGCCGGGGTTCAATTCTCTGGAGGGACGGTGACATTTTTTCAGAGAGTTTAATCCCGGATCGACTTGCCATTCGCTGTTGGGAGCAAAGTGATTAGCGCGGCATCATAAAAGGCGATATGATGCTGTCACAAAGCCATTTAAACACAACTTACACACACTAAACTACACCGCAAGAGTTGCATTGATAGCCAGACAAGTAATACAGCTTACGGAGTCACTGCAACTAAGCACCCACCACACATTAAAAAAAAAAATTAAGTCAGAATGAGTGGTACGTACAATGGGACCTCATCAATTATCATCTGCTATGTTACTTGATTCCAAACGTGTTGAGAAGTGAGCCAGTGAGTGATTTTAAAGGTGGTATTGAAGAAAGTTGTAATTTCATCAAAGTAAATATTAATGGTTGTGAGTGAAGGTGCCGCAAACTTGCTGTCTTTAAGTCGATCTCTCAAAGAACATAGTGTTAACCACTTACATGTAACGTGCAAAATCTACAATTTGAATCTTGTGGTACAAGAGATTCGTTAATGTTATCTACGAGTAAATAACTTAATCGCTAGTACAAGGGCAGAGTTTCAAAAGTCCTCAAAATATCTGAACCGCCAGAGCCGATAATTACGTATTGAGCAACACGGTTGAAGGCTGCGTTTTACTGTCATCGATATTTTGATCATGTAAAAGAGGGTAGTTCTAAAATTCAATCCAACAGAAACTGCAGATATCAAAAAGGCAGGAATTATTTAGAGATCATCAAATACTGTTTGTTCAATGTATTGATTGTAACATCCCAATTGCCCGAAACACTGTTGAAGTGAACTGTTGAGCTGATACAAGAATTAATCCTTCAAAGAGTTTTGAGGGAGTGCTTAATGTAATATCATTGCGTTCACTGTATATAGTTAGTTTGTATAGGTTAAGTATTGAAGATGTTCTTATCTTGAAGTATCAGAATGGAAGGTTGACAATCCTTGATTTTGGCTATACTTGGCCACCTAGGTTTAGGATACTTCTCATCATAGTTTAAGGAACTAATACTTATACTGTTTCAAATCATATATGCACTACATGGTAAAGCGAAGTAAGTATTTGCAACAATGTTATGGACTGTTCTACTACATCTTAACTAACCACATCGGCTTATGTGGTTCTAAATTTTAAGAATGTAGATTTCATTAAAGTATGTTGTTCTTGCATGTTTCAACTATAAAATATCAAATCCGGTCCTGCATGTGTACCGCGTTTGCTTTCCCGATTTCTTTCCCCATTCCTATTCTGATCCTGAATCTCCTGTATACACATCGCTGATGTCTGTGTGCGATTAGATGACTTGTCAACCTTGCAGGAAAATTTCATTTTACAAACTTGTTTGGCAAGACAATTGGGCGGAATTGAAGTTGAAGTGGAACGGACGCGCGCGCGGAAAAATTGAGGATTACACAAAATAACGTTCCTTTGATAAACTTAAAACTTGTTTATTCTTCATTTCGGCGAAATTGCGCCAGCCTGCACCGAGAGAAGACGGCTAAAGGTTCTCTTTTAGATCCTGCAGTTGTATATATGTTGTTACATACTTCTTTCGCGAGCCATACTTCCCCGCTATGTGTCGTAGATGCTAGTCGTATATGACCGGCGGATTACCCATACCAGAGTCCGGCCTTTTGTGCAATCACAATTCCGCTCTACGACTTAGAAATGTCGATATTACGTTGGACGGGATGCTGCGATATAGTCGGAAGGGTATATAATAAAGTTTTCAACGGAATTGAATTGCGAATTGAAAGGAGTTCCTTAGCTAATTGCAAACGTACTAAGTCAGAGCAACAACGTGCTAAACATTTTTAAAAGGAGAGCAATTTCTCTGAAGTTTTTTAATTATTCCATAAGATTAATTTCAAAAGGATTTCAATTTATATGACGATAAAAGTAAGGAAATTAGTACCTCAGTACTCTCAGAAAAATAATAAACATGCGTACTTGGATATTATCGAATCATTACTTACCTGGAGTTGAGAAAGTGTGATAGGTATACCTAATAATTGTTTGCATTGTATTTTCTTCGTAATAAATTTCGGGTAGAATTATTAAGCCTTATCAATATGAAATTCTTCTGTAGATGATGGTCACGAAAGCCTCAACGGTTTCATAAATGTATAGACTATGCACAAAATGCAAAGTATCTATGTTATGAAATGTGTAATCATTCATAATGGTATTGTTCAATAATTTTAGTAGTTATAGTAACCTGACTAATGACTCAAATAAATACTCAATAGTTTGCAATAAAGGTAGTTGCTTTACATTAAACATTAAAACTACATCGAATACAAATAAAAGGTTAAATATTTTAAATAATGCCACTGTCTCACTTCACTAATACTGACGAAACAGATAATTATGTTACTTCACATCATTGTCATTATCTGCACCCTCAAAAATCTAGCGTGATACTATTAAACTCGTCAAAAATAGGCAGCTTATAGTTCAGAATGGTTGGAAATGAAGTAACAATCTGTATTTGTCATTTTTATTATGCCTTAAGGTTAAAGGAACATATTTATAGTAGTATTCGTAAAGCTTGAAAAAGTGAAAGTGATGTTGTCGGATGTTGCAGTCTTATCTACTTTAATGCTGATATAGTATATCATCATTGTATTGATGCAATTACTGCACGCACAATTCAGCTAATACAAAATTGCTGACTGCCGTTAGTTTTTGCATTGAAACGCAGACAGCATTTTCCATAAACTAGCTGATCTGTATTGGTTAAATATGGCAACTAGACGTAGATTCCACTGTTTAGTATTTTACCACATTTTACCACAAAATGTAGACGTAACAAAGTAGCGTTTCCTGCTGATGTTCATCATGTTAATGTTAAATTTAAGGGTCGTCTTACTCCGCTGGTGCATTCGATATACTTTTCTAGAAGGAGCTTGTTATATGATATAGGAAAATATTACAGTATTTAGTCAATAATTAGCAAGAACGATTGTCTGTTTAGCGATTTGAACATGTCAGATATGCAGAATTATAGCGACTGTAGGACGGATCTCTAAATATATCATCGTCGCATTAAACTTTACCATTTAAAATATAATATAACAAAGAATGTTGTCTTGTTTGCTTTGGGTATGTACCTTTTTATATTTATGGGGTTCTATGAAAGATCATATGGTTCATACCAAATCAACTGATACATATGCATATATAACGCGACGTTTATTCTTTCGAGTTGTTTTTGTACTGAAGTGTCATGAATTGCTGCTTGCAAGTATATGAATTGTGTTTTCTATGCACTTAATTGCAAACATATGTGGTTAAAATGAACGGATATATTATTGCTATTATTATACATTATAGACATGTGTTAGTTGGTACTACAGTCGGAAGTATACCGGGTGTTTCTGGGAGGTAGCTCACCCCTATAATTTCTAAAGTATTTGAGATAGAGAAACGAAATTTGGGAATTATATAAGAGGCTTTAATATACATTTCTTGACATAGGCAATACATCCTTATCACTTCCGCTTTTACCGGAAATGACTTTGATTTTCGATTTTTAAATGGGACTACCTGAATATTTTACGATATTTTGATTCGGGATAACATTTTGAGTACAACTGCAGCACAAAATATTTCTTGATATAAATTTTCTTCTCACAAAATTTTCTTTTCACAAAAATTACTTAATAAACGTTCGTTCGGCATATTAATGTAGGGTATCAAAATGAAGGTACGCCAATGCTCTTTCGTGATGATATAGTAAGCCACCTTGTTCCCATTTGGAAAAATTATATTAAAATATAAAAACTAAATTTTGAACCTGAACAAATGCGTTTAAAAACTGGGCATACATTAAAAATAAAAAAAAATCGTTCGTGTCATATTTATACACTAACACCCGAGCATATTAAGAACTTCAAAGCACTCTCGATGAAAAAAAAATTGAAAAAAAAAATTATATCTAAAAATGTTATCCCGAATCAAAATATCGAAAAATATTCGGTTAGTCCCATTTAAAAATCGAAAATCAAAGTGATTTCCGGTAATCGGAAAAGAATGTATTGAGTTTTATTCGTAGCAGTTACATCATTTTGAAACCAACTTTGAGTTCATCACAGAGGAATACGTAATAATCCTAATAATTTTGAAAACAATCACATGTCAAAATGAAATCTCTATTGGCAATAATATCGCAAATATTTATGCACAAAGTATGGCTTTATGAAAAAAATTATAAAGCATATCTAAATGCTTAGCTAATAATTTCTGAGTCTTCATATTCGACTTGAAGCAATTTGCTGTATAATACAACCTCCTATCGCATATCCTGCTTCCCTTCACTATCCCATTTTCGTCTTTGTTTAGCCGATATCGTTTTATGCAACACCAGTTCACTCCCAGCCTCATACCACCATGTGCATTAGAGCCCGCTGGGGGGAAACATTTCTATCCTCATATTCTCTGAAATTTATCGGCGTACTAAGCCTATGATGGGAGTTATAATCGGCTATGATCCTATTATTAGATCGCCGCAGCCACCGCTGCTGCAGTGTGTGGCGCTGTGCGCTGGTTAGATGCATAACATGCATCGAGAGGAGAGAGATGAAGGTGGTACATAGAGGTCGCTGTATACGACGCCGTAAATAGTGCGGTACTGAGACGCTAGTCGGTCAGAGCGATTTGTAAGAGCGTGAATTTATTGCACCTGGAATGACCAGTCACGAGAAAAGATGAAAAACGAAAAATTCAACCGCGAAAAGTAGAGAGTATAGCTAATTGACTGTCCTAGTATCGATAAGGTTATTATTATTACACTTTAGAAAACTCGCTCAATGTGTCTGGACAAGGAATACCGCCTCGCTGTTATAGTTTCCTATATATTTTCCTTCCACTGTTTTTGTTTTCTTGTTCGTACACAAGCGGCAGATACAAACGGCTGTTTTTATATTTCTGGATTAGAGAAAATTAAAGACTAAAGTAGCAATAAAAAGTTGTTTTTCAATAGCGGATGCCATCCTTTTCGATAGACGTATTATATAATGTCAATAACGTCACTAATCTATTGTACGGTATTGTTCTGGTCCTTTGTCATTTCCTGGTTTATATCTGAACTATAAACAACATTACCGAAGTCGTAGCTCTGAATAACTATTAGTACTTGTAGCCAATGCCATATTAAATATATTACTACCTTTCTTCTTTGCTGACAATTCTAAAATGATTTAGTGGACTTGCATAATATTCTTTTATTGTTGTGTTCCTCAGACGAGTTGATGCAACGAGTTTCGAATTTTTCTATAATCTGCATTTTTTACTGAGCGGCAACATTTCGTCGGCATGAAAACTGAAGTGGGTGGAAGAAATTAACCATTTTTCTGTAGTCCGAAAAGGTACTATGTAGTCGTACTTTATGCGTAATGAAAGGCCGTTTGCGTTAGCTGAGCGAGTTCGAGCGAGGAATGGTTGTGAGTAGGTATATGGCAGGTATATCATTCCGCGAAAACGCGTGCTATTTCGACTGGTCGTTGTCGGTAGTGAAACGTTTGCGTTTGCTATAGAGTGGACTATAGGCCCTCTTTCACACTGGCGATTTAGCAGTGCGAGTTAGCATCGCGATTTAGTCGCTTTCTATGCGGTTCTATGCACAGTCAGCCGCGCTGCTGAATCGCTAGTGTGTATAGGAATAGGGAATACATCGGTAAAATCCGTGAGCGATTGTCGCGCTGCTAAGTCGCGCTGCTATAAATCGCCAGTGTGAAAGAGGTCTAAGAGCTCTTTCACACTGGCGATTTAGCAGTGCGAGTTAGCATCGCGATTTAGTCGCTTTCTATGCGGTCCTATGCACAGTCAGCCGCGCTGCTGAATCGCTAGTGTGTATAGGAATAGGGAATACATCGGCAAAATCCGTGAGCGATTGTCGCGCTGTTAACTCGCGCTGCTATAAATCGCCAGTGTGAAAGAGCTCGACCTCTTTCACACTGGCGATTTATAGCAGCGCGACTTAGCAGCGCGACAATCGCTCACGGATTTTACCGATGTATTCCCTATTCCTATACACACTAGCGATTCAGCAGCGCGGCTGACTGTGCATAGAACCGCATAGAAAGCGACTAAATCGCGATGCTAACTCGCACTGCTAAATCGCCAGTGTGAAAGAGGGCTAAGACTGTGCGTTGCAGAGGATTTCACTGATTCGCGAGCACCGGAGACATGGTGAGCGTTAACTCGAGCAGTGCATTCAACCACGCTATATCCACCGCCAATAGGGCATTATGGTATGCGGTGCTATTACACATGTTGGACGTACATGATGACAATACGTAGGCGTAGATGAGATGCTACGGCCCGTTATGCTTTCCTACGTTCGGTGGCATCCACATCTGCTATACATGCACAAACAACGTCTACTACGATACTATGTTGATAGACAGGCGATAGGTCGTTACTTATTAATACATGTCTGTACTTTTTCATATGTATTGCTTTCAACATATCTATATTATAACTGGTACTATATTTCTTCTGATATTTGTGGTCCATATCTAGATAATATCTATCAACCGCAGATTTTCTACTTCTTTGTTTTTCAAGGTGATTAGAATGTTCCCTGAATCTTATTTCTAGATTCCTTTGTGCTTGGCCTGATTTAAACATTATCATATTCATTCAATTTGATATAAGCGTGGTATTAATGTTTTTGTTTAAGATATTGTTTAGTAAGTTATGATCAGAAAATACAAGAGATAGTTTGAAATGTTTAAGTACATAAGTTTGATTATTTGAACTGCCAAGACGAGTGATAAGTTAGTTCAAGATACCTGCTTTCTTGGATTTTGCGAATTCGAATCAAGTTTGTAATATTTTTAAGGTAATGTTTTCGTTGAAATCTTTTGTAAATTCTGTTTATATAAAGTTTACTGTAGCCGTTAACTTATTCTGTTTGAAGGATAGAATGAAGTTCCTTTTAAAAGTTTGTTGCGATAATGGTATTTTAAATGGTCCATGACATTAAGCTATTGAAAGCAGAATTTTTGTATTAGTAATATGTGACTGAAGATTTTTGGATGTACCTAGTTGTTTGTGTTGGTGTACTTTCTATAGATATCGAATGTTCGATGTTTTGGTTACTTTGGCTTTGGGATCATAATAGTTTTCGCTATCTACAAAAGCATCCAACGTGAGCTCCTTAAGTCTTGTTCACTATAGGTTTCTTTACTACAAGTGCCATTCAAGGATTCTGCTTTTTCTCTCTGGCGCCAGAGAGAACGTTATTGTTCGACAATACGCATATGCCTGAAACCTTTTATACTGAAGATGTACATGTACTAGTCCCTCCACACTTTCATAGACTGAAACATTCGAAGCTCATTAATTAATCGGCTTCGTTTGTAGCACATAATAAGTTCAGACAGTAGATGGAAACTTTTTGCACGTGCATGCATAATTACGTCATCATCGAACGAAGGCAGCAGGAGGATGAAGCAAAAAGAAAACAGAGGAAGTTTCCGACTCGACGAATTCTTATCAATAGAGTCAACGGGAGGTATTCTGTAATAATCCGGGAAGGGAGATATGATCGATTTTTCCATGCGATTCAGGAAAGTACAGAGGTTGTTAGAGTAGTCTTCAATATGTTGTTCAAGCTATTAGGTATTGAAAATGTAAAGAAAATGGGTGTCATTGCTTAACTTGCAACACAATATACTCCATCCCTCGTTTTTAATTTAAAAAGAACTCTTAGTATTAGATTTAAATTCCATGTAGGTTGAGCTGAAATTTTCAATAACTTGCTATTAAACTGCTAAGTGCTCTAATTTTATTATTTCACGTAGCACCAGATTATGGCTTTTTGATAAAATCTTTCTGCATGTCAAAGAATTTACTTTGTATATATTTAGTGAAACCATTTGCTTGTAACTAAGAATATTGATGAAATAAGCTTATTTTCAATACTAGAAAGTGTAGTACTAAATAGCTCTTAGGTTTTGCTATAGTTTCCTTGATTATTTATTTTTATTTGCCTGTTCCATCGTACTTTCTTGGTTCTAATTCGTTGCCGCATTCAAAAGAATTAATATATTTTCTACTTGACATAACTTGACAAATCTGGTATCTAACCTACCCTTCACACACTGTATACCTACTCGGAAGTTCTTTCTGAGGATGCAGTCGGAGAATTTAAGCTATCCAATACACGCACTTTAATAAATCCATGTTCTGAGCCAACCCCCGTATTTTAAGGAAAACGTCTTTATTATAGCAGTCACTTTGAATGACAGAATCCATTCGAGCGCCGCAAGTCTGTATATTTCCGCGTAGTAGTAGAAGCTGACGTATTTAATGAGACCTTTGCGTCAATCTATTCTTTCCCTTTTTTTCGTTTCGGGGTTGGTAGTTATTTACGGTGAATAAATTTGTACGGAATGACGGTTAAGGGTGCACAAGGTCAAAATAAAATGAACCGGTAAAATTTTTGGTGATCGATTGATATACATATATATATGTACATATATATACGAGTATACGAGTGTATATTTTCGGTGAAATGTCTCCATAACTGCTAAAATATATATTCTCTTACGCGCGGAAGTTTTAAATATTAAGTAAAATATTCCTCCACAACTCGTACAATAGTATTCTGCAGTAAAATTGAGTTAATTTATTATTTATCTATTTTTAAATTCTACAGATTTTTTCTTTTAAGGTTATCTATTGTTTGAAAGGCGAAATGAGTAGACTGCGGTTGTTAGTAAGTGTGCTTAAAGTGTTGAATTTGACATACGAAGGGTTTCATTGGCATCTTCTATCCACTAGTCAAAAAGTTTGCATTTATTAAACATCCATAGAAACGGCAGACCTACTAGTAAACAATTTTGAAGATATATCTATATTAAAAATCCATTTTTTAATGCAGAAAGACTAGTTTCATCGGGAAAACATCCAAAAGCCTCTTTATTATAAATAACATCCCAATATTTATATCGGGTATTCAATTCACATACAGGGTCCGGCAATGAAGCGGGGACGGAAGATTACACGGTTATTTGAAAGTTTGTCAAATATTTAGTCATCGGATATTCTTCCGCATCATCAAGTGCACGTTTTAAAAATATTTGTTTTATACAGGGTGTTCCAGATGGAAATGCCAGACTAAAGTTGCATTTTTTTAAATGGAACACCCTGTATATTAACAGAGAAAATGATCCGCGCTTGAAAGCTGGTTACAACGATATAATGTTGTATAGGTCTAAACTTGATAGTTTCTGTGTAAACAATTATTTTACTTGATAAATTGATACATTTCAGTAGGCTACTCTACATAGGGAAAAACAAAAGATTCGAAACCAACAGAGTAGAATATTTTTTACTAGTATGGACTGTCGTTACTATGTGAAATAAATTCTGCAACTGCTCACTTTATACAGGGTGTTCACAATTTTGCAAAATCGAAGAAATTTCGAAATTTTTAAATGGAACACCCTGCATATTTTTATCTCATTGAAAATCCCTTTTACTACGCTTTCTATTGATACCGCATTTGATGCACCTAGGATAGATCATTTTCTAATTATTTCTTTTTAAAGTTGAATTCATGAGAAATGCTTGTATTTTTAGTAGCTAATTTGCACTTCAAACCTACTGTAAGATCGGATATTCAACAAATAATCCATAAATGGTCTATGACAAGAAGAAACTCGATTTAGTATGAGAAACAATTGGTTTTCATTTAGCGGTAAAAGCAAACATTAAATTAATATAAAGTAATATAGCATTTTCAATACATTACCTACTGATCAAGTTATCTGGTGTTAGTTTTAAGCTTGTATACTTAATAATCAAGTTGTAAAAAATTTCGTTTTGTGTTATACAGTATTTCGTTCAATCTTTAAAAGCAATTGTTATATTGACTAATTTTAGTAGGTATCTACTCAAGAAATGGTAAATATGACATTTATTCTTAGGGAGTATACAAGAAATTGTCTGCTAGCAAGTAGAGTATATGCAGAGAGATTTACAAACCTTGAAAGAAGACCAGAAGCATTTGAAAGATTATTAGGGAAGTTTATAGAAACTGATGGTGTAACCTACAAATAAACCGGTAATCAATAAACAAAGCGAACTGGGCCGTATTATTAACAATACAGGAAAATCCACATACAGTACATTTAGAGCGAGTAAAGCTAGCTAGAAAAGAGATAGATCTAGAGTGGGGCGGTTGTAAAACATATACGGAATTAACGCATTGGCGAGCGTGCTATTCCGTATATATTTTACAACCGCCCCACTTTAGATCTATTTCCTTTCTAGCTGGCCTTAGTCGCTCTAAATGTTTTGTATGTGGAGAGATGTAAGCATAGATGGTATTTGAAAGGTAACAGCTGTAGAAAGTAGGAGCTTGCGTTTGTTGAGTATCTACTAAAATTAGTCATTATAACAATTTCTTTTAAAGATTGAACGAAATACTGTATAACACAAGACGAAATTTTTTACAACTTGATTATTAAGTATACAAGCTTAAAACTAACACCAGATAACTTGATCAGTAGGTAATGTATTGAAAATGCTATATTACTTTATATTAATTTAATGTTTGCTTTTACCGCTAAATGAAAATCAATTGTGTCTCATACTAAATCGAGTTTCTTCTTGTCATAGACCATTTATGGATTATTTGTTGAATATCCGATCTTACAGTAGGTTTGAAGTGCAAATTAGCTACTAAAAATACAAGCATTTCTCATGAATTCAACTTTAAAAAGAAATAATTAGAAAATGATCTATCCTAGGTGCATCAAACGCGGTATCAATAGAAAGCGTAGTAAAAGGGATTTTCAATGAGATAAAAATATACAGGGTGTTCCATTTAAAAATTTCGAGATTTCTTCGATTTTGCAAAATTGTGAACACCCTGTATAAAGCGAGCAGTTGCAGAATTTATTTCACATAGTCCAGACTAGTAAAAAATATTCTACTCTGTTGGTTTCGAATCTTTTGTTTTCCCCTATGCAGAATAGCCTACTGAAATGTATCAATTTATCAAGTAAAATAATTGTTTACACAGAAACTATCAACTTTAGACCTATACAACATTATATCGTTGTAACCAGCTTTCAAGCACGGATCATTTGCTCTGTTAATATACAGGGTGTTCCATTTAAAAAATGCAACTTTAGTCTGGCATTTCCATCTGGAACACCCTGTATAAAACAAAATATTTTTAAAACGTGCACTTGATGATGCGGAAGAATATCCGATGACTAAATATTTGACAAACTTTCAAATAAGCGTGTAATCTTCCGTCCCCGCTTCGTTGCCAGACCCTGTATATAAATATATTACACGCGGTTCTTGTGTTTTTTTTTAAGTTTTTATTATTATTTTTTTTAATGTGGTGGGTGCTTAGTTGCAGTGACTCCGTAACTAACTGTATCGCTTGTCTGGCTATCACTGCAACTCTCGCGGTGTAGTTTTTGTGTGTGTATGTTGTGTTCAGTTGGCTTTGTGAAAAGAAATAATTAAGCAGAATATTTTACTTCCTTATTTAGCGACCACCCTGATGCGAAACTGAATATGTTTGATTTAGTTGTTTTCAAAAACATTCCACTCATTTGGAAAAACTTCCTGATTTATTGCCCAATCATAATCCGTTCATGATTGGTCTTGGAAGGGAATGCTAAGCCATTACTATATAACTCGTAACGAATGTTGACTACGCGAAATTCTCTGGCTGGGTCGGCCATCTAGTCAAGGAAATCGTGGCCTCCCTTTCTAACATTGCTTCACTACAGATTATTAGTGAACTCTCTACAGCTATTGGCAAAGCCATACTATACAATCGGCGCAAAAACTAGAAAGATTCCAGCTTGTTTCAGAGAGCTTATCGAACTGAAAGCTAAATGTCTAAAACTGGTAGGACATACTCTTAGTTCTCTCGACATGATGACAGAAAATTCCATCCAACACATAAGCATGACAAGATCTTTAAACGATAAAAATACCGGGGAAGCGTTACCTCTGTACCTAGTGCGGATGTGTCGCGATGGAACATGGTCAAGGCCCTTAAGCTAAATAACGAGGGAACGGCCACTATACAGCATTGATTTATGAAGATTACAGCAAGACCAACGAGTTTGCCTCCCATTGGAGGAATTGAATGAAGTAAATCTAGAAATCCCGGAAAGGCTACTGGTTCATGCGGAATATTTATTGATATTTGACAAATCTCTTCAACTCTCTATTTGAGAAGTTTCTTGATAGAACTAACACCAATCGTTTTGCCACTTTCCAAAGATTTAGAAATGCGCAGATCCTGCGGAGATCTCAGAAAAGGATAGTTACTATCTATTTCCCCAAAACGATCTCATACCAATGTTAGCCAACGCTATCGCGACTTAGGAATGAAGTTTATGTTAGGATTGCGATCCAACTTAAGCAATTTGAGTTGAGAAAGATTTGTGCTCATTGTGGTTATTAGTGATGTCCTCGAGAGGACGGAAATCCTGGTCAAGGTCTTCTTCAGCATTTATAGCACTTTTTATATCATTTAGTCTCATTTTAAGAATGGTTCACTTACCAAATTAATTTCAGCAAATTGAAGTTAAGAGCGAATGAAATCAAATGCGTTGCCAATCGCTTCATGCGCGAAAGAACAGTACCATTTAATACTATCTCTAACTATAATTTCTGTTTACTATGGAGCGATTCTATTCTTGGGCTAGGTTTATTAGTTCATCCCAGGCTGGCCTCCCAGAAGCACTTGGATTGATAGCCCACTTCCCTACACAGTTAGCTAGTTTCCTATCAAAATTAAGATTTTGATATTCGTTACTTTCCTTCAATCTGCCCTAACTTGTGAAGATGCTTTAGCTACAGCAAAATAAGATTCTGCGAATGATCATAGGCTTCCCCGCGTGGTTTATTCGCGATAAACTGCTGTACAGAGATGTAGATGCTTTAAACCTCAAGAACTCCATTCAGTAGCTTCAATTGTTGCGCAATCGTTGTAGAAAAACCTTACAATGAATGAAATTCCAATAACAACGCTATTTTATTGAGTTGCCTGAAAATGGAAAATAACATCCAACTATAATAAACTACCATCAAGCGATAAATTCTTGCATTTTGAAAAATCGTTCACGCAGGGGTTACCGTAACTCGGTGAAATATTACGACTTAGTTTTATATCAACCGTCGACCAGTGTTTTCCCATTTTTCTCGGCAGTCTCGTGGTGTCATTTCCGGGAAAATCCGCCCCACTACAGTCCGCGCAATCAAAAATAACCAGGAATTAATCCGACTATTAATCCGAACGCGGCGCAGCGGTCGTGAATCAAGCGTCGTCAGTCAATAAACAATGTGTCTGTGTCCGTCTGTCTGTCTATCCGTCTGTCTGAGGTTCCACATCGAGCGTACGAGCTCGATCTACCACAATGCCGATTGAATCATCAATTCCCGGATGTAGATTTATTCTAATGACGAATTTATAAACCGTAGTCATTTAATATAGATTCCCAATGGTGTTTTCTCGTACTACTTCAATCGAAAACATCACATTACACTTAGAACTTAGATGCAATTTTTTGTCATGGTGGGTTGAACGCGAAACCTGACAATTACGCTTGGATAAAGCGCTGTAGATTTGAAACATTATATGTAGTGAAGGATATATGTATATAGCAGAAAAACGGCATTACAGTAGACCGGTGATACTGCTAGGTCCGCAATACATTTTTGCATTTCTATATATGTACCCAAAAATAATTTAGGCCGCAAGCTGCTTTGCATTTATTTCCTACTGCTTCATTAACTTACTTTCTGTAGGCCAGAAGCAGGTGTAGTTTTCATGTATCTAGCTGAGCATATATACGTTGTACATTTATACAGGTGCTTCCAAAATTAAATGATATCAGAGGTTTCCACGGTTCGGATTTCTATTATGAGGGCTTTCGAATTTTGAGGGTACTGTAATGTTCATACAAAGAAAAAAACTGAAAAAAAGTAAAATGAGTGTACAAAAATACGAAACCTATTAACTTGGCGCATTTTGCCATAAATGTTAATGGTTTATTCAGGAGCAAAAATTTGGCAGGAGTAACCACCTCAAAATTATTCACGTAGAGCAGATCATGTAGCATTTATCATTGTCTAGTTTACAAGGTGGACAACTTGCATAAAGAAAAAAACAAAGAAGGGTTAGCTAATCGTCAAAACTACTCTTAAAGACGGCCTAAAGAGTGCCACACCAGTAAGCTAAAATACTGTATAAAAGAAAAATAAAGACAAAGAAAACTTTATCATTTAGTTACAATTTGCTACACAAGCTTAATTATTTGCATCCCTCTTACAAACAAGACTTAATTTTTATGTTTGACGCATAGATGACGCTGACAACAGTTACTTTCCTCTAATTCCTTGAATTTTCTACATTTCGTAGCAAGTATACTAGCATAAAATTATGTAATTACTATGTAGTTAAGGCAATATCTATAAGATAATTCGCGTAGGAAGCTCTTATAATGTACCCTTTCGTTTTATACATACATTACACCATATTCAACGTAGTAATTAAGCCGGATGTACTTCATAAAACAAACTTTACTATTTCTACGATAACGTCATGAGAGAGACTTATGTATGTGTTTGAAAGTGAAATATTCTATTTTGAATATCTTGCATGCGGATTCAGTTAGTTGCATATCTCACAGATTCGGCTAACTGATTCTATTGAAGCCGGACGTAGCCACTGCGTACCTAGAATCCATCTATTATAAGCTTTTACTGCATTGGCGCAGTACATTTCAATACTTTATATATATCCCGGACTGATTTATGTTCCGTTAGTTTGGATGGAGCGTCGCCAGATGGCAGCACCGGAGCGTGTTCTAGTGCTGCAGTTTTGATCGCTTTAACGACCGTTTTAGATAATTAAAAAGCGATATATCGAAGCCAACCGGTACGAAATGATATATTTTGAGAGCAAGCGATGGGCAATCTCTTTAACGATTCTATAATTTAAAAGAAAGCTACGGACCTATCTTGTTAAAAGTTAGATAAAATCTGCTGTATTACATAAAAAGAAATCCTCTCCTAGATTATTTTTCTCTTCGTCATCTTTCACAAACCCTCTTGTTCGCATTTAAAGCTTTCTTGTTGCCTGCAATGTGCGACGTTAAGGAGACGTCCTGAGAGAGGTTTCAGCGGGTAGCTCGACGCTAGCCGCCACAGTATAGAGCAGAACGAGTGGCCCTGACAGATAACGCTATCGTTTTCCCCAACGAGCCCATTACACTACCCCTCCAACAATGCCCCATCATTAGAACACCTCATCCTCTTCCTTTTTCGAGTTAACCTCGCTCGTCGCTGCTGGTACCGTCGGTGGTCCTTTACGATTCTCGCGCGAAACAGGTGTCACTGTCATTCGTATTGTGAGAAAACGGAAGAAAGGGGTGCGTCGAAAGGAAACGAATAACCGGAGTAACGAGGAAAATACAAAGTAAAACGAAGACGACATAATAAGAATGAATCTTATTAAGATAGCGTGCGATATTTTTGTAGAGACGTTTTCTTTTGGTGTATTTAAATACACTATTATTAGGGAGTGTAGATGTGGCGCTAGTACAGAAGATAAAATTAATGACTATTATATTTACTTACTTCAAGAATATCGTTAGTTGTAATAACAATGTTGATTTTATAATATAAAACGATCAAGCATATGGCCAATATTTATTCCACTTATCAACAATTATTTTACAAGTTTACTAAATTCTTTTTACATTTCTTATAAATATATGCGAGAAGTAATGAAAATTCTGAATTCCGAAGTAATATTGCTTAGTCTAATGTCGGCTGGTAGCTTGCTGTAGTCGTATATATTGCTGTCGAT
Organism: Holotrichia oblita; assembly: GCA_023690525.1. Classification (NCBI taxonomy): domain Eukaryota; kingdom Metazoa; phylum Arthropoda; class Insecta; order Coleoptera; family Scarabaeidae; genus Holotrichia; species Holotrichia oblita. The sequence continues at coordinate 37,525,645 of CM043018.1, read as the reverse complement.
GCATACGTTTATGGCTTTAATAGTCAATACAATGTACAATTTATGTGTACTGATTGTATTAGTTGTATACTGTGATATATTAGATTAGATTAGGAATGGGGTGGCCATGCAATCTGTTTCACGGCGACCTTTGCAGGTCTATTGTGATCCCCTTTTATTCTAGAGGCCGCTCTCTAATTTTGCCTTCTTAATTAGGCCTATCATTTTTGAGAGCGGCTTTTTTATGTAGCCGTTAGCTGTGGGGTTCTCTACGCGGATTGCTAGAAACCTTGTCCTCGTCAGGCCATCGCAGTGGCACAAAAATGAGCTGGAGTTTCTTCTTCCTCTTGATAGAATCTGCAGAGAGCATCATCTGCCAGGCCGATGTTAAACATATGCCTATTCAGTCTCCAATGACCGGTCAACAGACCTACTATCACTTTGACAGAATATCTTTACTCAGTAGGTCTTCAGTAAACTCAGGCCTGTGTTCCCTTAGGAACTCCTTTACCTGTCTTTGTCCTGGTGATCTTTTCCACCATTCCTTGGACCTGTTATATGTTCATTCGTAGATAGACTTTCTAATTTGCGCCGACCCGTTTCCCTTCACGCCCGTGTGGCTGGGAGCCCAGGCCAAAGTTGTATATTGTGATAAATACAATCCTTCTTTCTAATCACGTGGACTTTCAGACGCTTAGACCTTATGTAAAACGAAGACATTCAATTTTTGTCTAAAACAAAGGCTTTTTATAGTAACATTTATTTTGATTCCCAACCAATATTTATGTAGCGCGATATTTGTAATAGTTCGTGGAGGCAAATGTTCGAGCAATAAAGTCCAAGAGCAACTGAACCTGCAAGTATACAAAGTGACGAAAATAAGTTAGGTATTGTTACTTCTAGTATTATACGTGTGTGTCTTACTAAGATTAGAAGATTCTTGAAATTTATATATATGTTTGTATGTGTTTATGGGCGAAACATAATACCAAAAAAATGTATAGATCATAACAGGTCAATAACTTATTTCTTCTCTACATTTTCCAGCAAGTGTCTCTCTATCCCAAGCCAAATAGAGTTCTCTTCTGCAATAGAATAGAATAGAATACAATTTGTGTTAGTTACATTTATAATCAGTCTATTTGTTTCTATCCACTTCATAATCTTGTCAAAACTAATTTGGGCTTCTCAAGAAAGCAAGTTGGCGATGTTGTTATATTAATAGTACTAGCATAAAACCCCTATCAGCATTTTAATTCAAGTATGTGAAAAAATTCTTAATGAGAACAAGAAAGAACGTTGGTCTAAACACTGGCCTCTACGGAACACCATTACCTGCTACCCACCTGCTCGATCAGCAGCGTCAAATGTCTCTCTACTGCCTTAAAGATCAATAACGTTCAAACCAGTTCATTGGAACAACATTCACTTCATACCCCTCGACGACAGGTTGCAGCGATCAAGAGAATTGAAAAACTTGCAGAGGTCAGTCAATATTCTGATTTCAAGGACTGTGAGCTCGTATAGTACAAATAATCATTAACATCGCAACGATTAATTAATTTGGGATACGTGTTTCAATGACGCGTGAGGCATCATTATCAGCCGAAGTATTTACATAAATCAATAACTTCGTTTATCTACCTAAGACTACTTAATGAGTCATTAAGTAGTCTTAAGTGTCATTAATTATGACACATACATACATATATTGAGAACAAACGACGCTATAGAAAAATTTTAAACAAAACCGAGTTTCCTAGAACCACTGGCCAGTGATTCATCAAATTCTCTTATTTATTCATATAAATGCATCTATTTCTCGCGGCGAATTTATAGCTTACTCTTGGATTAATAAAAGCTATAAATTCGCCGCAAGAATTAGATGCGTATGGAAGCATTTACATGAGAAAATGCGAGATTTTAATAAATCGGGAACTATCGTTTTGTTTCGAATTTCACTATAGCGTCTGTTTTCAACATATGTTAATAATTACATAGGTAGATTACTGATTTTTGTAAATAATTGGGAGAAGGGATATTTTCAACGTTAGTTTTTAAATTCGATGATCCACACATCAGCGGAATATGTCTCCAGAATTAATTAAGCGTTGTACAATTTGGTGTTAGCCATAATTATCTTTCTCTATTAATAAACATGTTTAACGACGACGCACCGGAGTCAGCATAACAATGCACGCTATTTATGAAACTAAAATGGCCAGTTTCAGTAGATTTCCCGGAGAGAAAGCATGTTAGTAAACAGGTCAAAACAAAGAAACTGGTTCACTAATTTATTTGTAACTACTATTTCGTAAAGCTTTCGTAAGTGAGCAACGATCGGTTCCTTGCTATTTTTAGTCCACGTCAACGATTTGGTTAATTATATCTCCGAAGACCAACTCTACCAATTTGCAGATGATACCACGGTAATTATATCGTGTAAAACTTCAGGGGAATCATCGCATTTATCAACAAATGTTATTAATATGTAATATGAAAAGTTGGTGTAAGGCTAATGCTAGGCATCTAAATCCTGAAAAAAAACAGAGATTCTTCAATTTTCCTTAGCCAAATCGAAGTGATCAACGCTTGTGAGGTGTAACAGCAGAACGAGTAGTTTAAATGTCTAGGTCAAATTTGTAGGGGTTTGGTTTCAGTCTTCGCTTGAATGGGAATACCGTGCAAATTCTACGATAAAAAAGTTTGACACGACGTATTATGCTATCTATAAACCGAGAGAATGTGTCACCTTTGATACCTTGCGAAATTACTATATGGCGTGTGTTGAATCGGTTATGACGTATCGTATTACGTTATGGGAAATAGCATCATTCTCGAGGAGTATCTTCGTATTGCAAAAGCGTATATTGAATGTACAGTCTGTTCCAAAATTAATGTAGCTTGATGTGATGGAAGATACATTATAACTTCCGTTGCGAAACGAATGCACTAGGTTTGACCGATATTTATTTTAGAGCGCAATTACAATATTGATATTCATCAATCAAAAATTGTGTCGAGTTGTAGGGAAGATAATTTTTATTGGATCTTTTAACTGCGGGGGTGACATTAATTTTGGAACAGACTGTACATATGTTGCGGCTTCATATGCGAGAATCGTGCAAAAATCATTTTACAAGAGATAGGATTCTTATTCTACCTTCATTATACATTTACCGTCTAATGATGCTGTGTACAAAAGACAAAGATAATTATATTTGTAATAGCCAATTAAACAAAATCAGTGACCGAAACGCAAATTCACTATCGATACCTGAGCATAGTACAACATGCTTCGAAAAAGGACCAGAGTATATGATTATTCTGATTTCAACACGTTACCACACCATTTGAAGGTCATCAGCAGTGCAATGCTTTTTAAAGCTAAGTTAAAAAAGTACCTTATAGAGAAATCATTTTATAATGTATGTGAATTTCTAAATCCTGGTTAATTTTTGTAGAAATGTGTGTGCCAGTTTTATATTTAATCTGTGACAATTATCAATGTCTTTAAGACCTACGGTAAATAAAATTATTATTATTATAATTATGCTCGTCTTGATCACCTTTTTTTAACGTAGGAATTATTAACTCCATCTTGAGTTTTGTGTAACAAATAGTAGATTTGAGTAAGGAAAATACTAAGTATAGTAAAACCACATCGTCTATAGGCGAGGTGAAGGAGAAGTGCTCTAGTTAGAAGTGAAGAAATAGGCTAATACCCTCATCGCCAGTAGCCTTATTAGAACTAAGGTTCAGTATAGCGTTGGGAACATCACACATAGCGTATGGAAACAGAAATATACGTAGTAACATCTTGAATAAGTTTAGAGCAAAGTCAAAGTAGAAAATTTTAGTATTTTAGGTTTACATATTTTTTCTTCTATTTTATGGTATTTGGTCTTAGCCATAGTTTAATATTAATGAAATTCTTGCTCATGCAACAATGTTAGCCGTTTAGGATTTATAATTATCCAAGGAAATTATCATCATGTGCAACTTTACAATTGCCTGTTTCTAGATAATAATAAGCGTAAGATACTGTTTCCTGCAACAGGAAACGTAATCTATATATAGTTTCTGATAAAAAAAAAAACTACAAAAGAAAAAAACAAAGAGGATTATTAGTTAGTGTATGTAATTGATATGGTTTGAACTCATTAAAAGTAAACTCTAGAATAAAATTTTATGTTTTGTAGAATACCACTTTCCATTTCATTCTAAATTCTTGCGTACCTCTTTTCTTTTTCACTTTCATTTCGTTATTCTCTTCCTTATTCCGTGAACGTGATTTATATTTCTTAATTCCGGAGCTATGTAAGTAATTCTCAGCTACACTATAAATAATAGAAATTACGTGACGCGGCCTACCTGTAAATTCCAACTTAGGATGAATTGGGTGGTTTCCGCATGCAAATTTTCTGGTTTTTTATTAGATCAATGGTTATTTATTGTTTCTTAGTGTTATTAATTGAACGAGGTAGCTATTCGTTTTCTACTCTCGAATTTAGAGAAATGTGTTTCTAAACCGTAGGACGAAAATTTACAGTGTACTCCAATATTTTGGAATGAATATCAAATATTACTTTACAAAATACTAGGTACATTATTAACATATACACTTGCGTAAAATTTAACAAGGCTACTAAAGAAGCGATTTAAGGATGAAGTTACTACCGAAAATGCGAAATGCATGTTTATCAGATGAACACCTACAAACTGTCAATATTGATAGTGTCTCCGAACAATATTTCTGAGATGAATGCCAGCATAAGCAATTTACTTTCCTTTTCAGTTTAAAAGGATCTTAGCAGTCAAAATACAATACCCATAAACTAAAAACGACTCCCATCTAATTTCCTGATAGCAATTTGACAATAGTGGAAGCATACGACCGGGACCAAGCTGAATATTAAAGTTCCCACCCGTCGATGTGCTCATCAAACTCACCTCAAATTCACCATCGTACATCCTACTTCGCACGATGGCGATACCTTTCAACTCCTTCGTGCTTTTCGTTCCTATCTAGTCGGTTCCTATAGCGCTCCGTTCCCTTTCGCGGAAATATTACAGGAGAGAGGATGCCATAAATAGAATAGTCTCCGAGATATATGTGATTGAGGCTTTCGCTGAAAGAGGGTCATGAAATTGGTTATGACGTAAAGCCAGGAGTGTGTTTTCAGTTAGCGATCCCCGGGCCTATTCAGTAGAAAAGGAGGGGCCTCTCAGGAGCCGATAATACGTGAGTGAGCGCCTTCCTTCGCATTCCGTCTCTAGTTCTGGCGTAAGGTAACCGAGCAATATGCGTCCGATCGCTTTCCGAGCTTATACCTCCTTCCTCCACTTCTTGAAGTCCTTTCATATTTCAGCAAGGGTATAACTATACTCCTATATACAAACTTGTACACTGAACTAAGATGATATCTGGTTTTGGACAATGGTTTCACTCTTTAAATGTATAATAATAATTTTATACTAATATATACTCTACCGGCCAAAAATGAGGGATCACTGCGGGAATTACAAGAAGGTGCTACATGTTTTGTGAAACTAAATATATATTCAAAGGAAAACATATTTTTTTTTATAAAACAAACATTTGCTTTTTATAAAATACAAGAATATTGATAAGAAAAGCATAGAAACGGATAATGTCATATATTTTATTATTCTTTAAAGTAACCGCCTTTGCATTGTATAACTTTTTGCAAATATTTGGCAATCTTGAGACTAGTTTTTGGAGGATATCTGCTGGTATAGTTTTGCCAAGCATTCAGTAATTGTTCCCAGAGTAGTTTCTGAGATGTTGTACAGTGGAGTCGTACATTTCTGTCTAGCTCATCTAACAACAACTGGATGGGATTCATGTCGGGCAATTGCGGCGGCCAAACCATATTTATGAGGACACCTTCTCTTTCTTTTTCTTGCAACTAATTTTTACAAAGTCGGGAGGTGTGCTTGGGATCGTTGTCCTGCTGCAAGAAAAATCCCTCACCAATTAATCTTACGTCCAAAGGAATAGCGTGGTGCTCCAAAATGTCTCAATAACTTTCTTTTTTCAAAATTCCTTTAATTCGATGCAGATCCCCGACGCCATTACAGGAAAATAAACCCCAAACAAGCTCAGAACCACCTCTATGCTTAACAGTTGATGCAACACATTCAGGTAGCATTCTTTCGCCAGCCCTCTTTCTAACAAAAGTGCGCCAATTACTACCGAATACTTGAAATTTTATTTCGTCTGTCCATAGCACCTTGGAATGGGCACCCGATTCGAGTGGGCCAAACATCATAAAGATTGGGACATGAATATGTGGTGAAAGGTGCTATGGACGGACGAAAGCAAATTTCAAGTATTCGGTAGTAAGCGGCGTACTTTTTTGGCCGGTATGTAATACCGGTGTTTTATCTAATAAAGCATATATGTGACGATATGACGATAACAGTTTTCCTGTTTACAGATATCATTGTATATATGCGAGTACTTAGTTTTGACTTTTTCCAACACAGACGAGAAGTTTTTCATTTTTTTTTCCTCCACACACTGCACCTTCCTCAGTACGGTTAACAAAATAAAAGCACATGGCCCGAGTGCCTTACGCTGGTTTGTCAGTTTCCCCCAGCCCCTTAAAGGGATTGATAGACACAAAACAATACAACAACAATACAATATTAAAATAAACATAAAGTAAACAAAATGGGGTTGATAGTTTCTCAACCCGCAATGAGGCAAAACGATCCTAATTTACATCAACACACATCACAATGAGCTAAGCCAATAAACCAAATATAACAAAGAAATATAGTAAAACGCCTAACTAAATTATATTGTATTTTCAATCTAACCATATTGCCATGGCTCGCATCAATACACATCATTGAGCCAAATTCGAAAATTATTTAGACTATTACATTATTCATTATATAATTATTTCAATCGTGTATATGTCACAACCAAACAACTTAATTTTTCAACATTCTGAGCGAACATCTAGCGATTATAACGTCCAAGATATACATACATATGTTGAATTCGTATCATATTCACATACATATTTGTTATGCGTGCAATATTTTCGGAATTACTTGATGATTTCCGTATGTACTGAAATTCGAAGCATAACGTCTACCATGCATGTAACCGGTGTGATTTTAGGTGTTTACACTGCATTAGCAATCTATAAAGCTACCACCGCAGAGCAAGTAGTTTGCTTAGAGGGTAGTGGGTGGCGAGTCGCTAATCAACTTTGCAAGTAAACCACGAGGTACATACATTTCAGACACATAGAAATCAAACGGGTGAGTGCACTAATCTCTCTAATCAAACTGATTCGCCTAGCAAGATGCCAGGCGTTCGGGTATGGAAAAGTTATCAATTATTGCTCTTCTTAAGAGATATGGTATCGGACAGATTAGCTAATAAAAATTTCCTAAATTTTAAAGAGATGGGGTGCAGTAAAAAACTACTTTTGTGCGTACTTAATTAAGAAGTGTTTGAATTCTCATCTTAAATACCCGTATCTATATTTATCGTTATTGCCGCTGTTTAAGTTGTATTTATGCATCAATGTATCTACATGACGTAGTTGTCTCGATAATTTTGAGATGGACATTCTTAACACAACACCAATACTCTTAGAGTGACTAGTCTATACTTTGCTTAGTTGCTTGCAGTGTGGGTTTTGGTTAAGAACTGAACTTATTTGTACTACTAGCTAATTAAATTTCAACAAAGACTGGTCAAAATAAAGCAGCAGCCAAATGTGTTTAGTTAACGTGCTTCTACCACGGTAAGTGATTAGCGATGCAATATATGAGAGGAAAATTGATTCGGAGATGTAATTGTTTAATAGACATATCCTTTACGTATTGTCGTCGTTACACAAGTACCTCTTTAGGAATTTTTTTGTAAGCTTCATAATGCTATCCTACTAAGCTGTGCTGTCAACAGCGCACTGCAATTATCCTAAATCTCGTGAAACATTTGCACTTAATTGATATTTTAGAAACTCTCAGAATAAAAATTGCTGATTGCAGCTGATTTTTAAAGTTGAAGTTAATCAGAATATAAAAAGGAGATGGAATGAGTACGAAATCCAATGTTCTTCCGCTGAGCTATTGTTCGAGATAAAACCGATTGATTGAAAGTTCCGTGTCCTGAAACATAAAAGTAATACCGGAAGACGGTACCGGTACTATGGCAAGAGTCGTCCTTTTTTCTCTCTATATACTGTCTGGTAAAGAGGAAGAGACGGATATAAGTCTCTGGCAATAAGGCAGAATATGTACAAATGAAGCAAAGGAAGGATTCGACGCCGAGAAACTGATTGGTGCATCAGATTGAGCGTATCATCATTATCTGCTCATCTTCTCTTCCAGGTTTAACCGGGAGATAGTCCTTCGTTCCGCTCACAAAGAAACATTTTTCTCTTAAAACGTGAAGTTCAATTACTTGTATAATTGTGTATAGCGCTTTTATTCTTTTTCTTTTTCTCCATTTATATTTTCGTTTCGCGTAATTGCCCTCCAAGTAGAATTTCCATATTTTTCGTTACATACAATCGGTTGAATTGTTATAATTAATGAGGGAAAGATAAGCATAAATAAAGTCATGGGTATACAACATCAAATTTAATTCCGGCAAAACAGTGTAAGTTAGTTATTAACAAGTAAATAATGCTAACCTATACATTTATGGATTTTTGTTTCTGAATGTATTGTAGAAATATAGAAAGCTAACGCGTCAATAAATTTAGTGTACCAAGAGTAGTAACCCTATAGTAAGTATGTGGATCACATAGTGATAATTTGTAAATTCTGCATATGGATAATAATTCAAAATGCATGTCAGTAATTAACGAAACACAGGAGAATAGAATAAATGAATACAAGACAAAAATAACGATCTGCTGAAAAGTTATTCTGAAATTAATTAAGGACGACCGGATGAATTTTGGTCCATGAATCTAGAATACTATAGCTTTCGCTAACGAAAGGTTAACCAGAAGGAGAGACAGTGTAAATTATTATGGTGTGTTATGCTTCAATGGTCTCCCGGATGTTATTAAAAATTTGCCTGTTTCGGTGTTGGGACGGCTAATGAAATGATACTTAGTGTCTAAGGCTTTTTATTCTTTCTCTGAATATTTGAATTGTGATTTTCATTATCTATCGGGATATATGTGTTGTATTTTGTTTTTTTTTCTGATTTTATGTGACGTTTCTAAGCTCTTGTGCATTAAGATGAATAAAGATTATGATTATGATTACGAAATCTATTATATATGTACGATGATCATCATTCAACCTGTGCATTGAAAAGTAATCCTACGTATACGATTCCTTACTTGCTTTATGGTAAAATTTGTGTTGAAAAATAAATCTAATTCAAAATGAAACAGAGTTTTCTCTAAAACAAAGTTTTATATTTCGGAAAAACTGTGCTTTATCTAATTTCTTACAAAGTAGGTAATTTTCAAGGTTTAATCTGTTTAAGTGTTGAGCTTAAGCTTAAGCTTTCGTTAAAAGAAGGTAACATTCAGAGTCAATTTCTCGAGTACAAGTTGAATTTTAGTTCTGTGTTTTAGCTGCTATCCTGTTTGGGCCTTGTGATCATTCTCGAAAGCTTTTATAGTCTCTGTATAACAATGGGCATGTTTAGCAATTTATGTATGCGCAATGGTTTGAAATTTAATCTACCTAATCTAGTCAATCAATTCCGGCCATTAGCGGTTACCTCTTCTCACCTCACATGATCTATGTGGAATCTAACAGGCTGGTCCATTTAAAGTGTAACACTTTAATATCTTTGAAACAATTAGTCTTATCAAGAAAAGTATTAGACAAAAGTGTAACTATATCAAGAGGCTCATTCGATTGCGCTACTGTTGTCACTATAAAGAAAGCAAGGTCAACCCTTTTTTTTCAAATAGCATATGATACTTTTTTATCAAATTCTAAAAGAGCAATAAGTTGTGAATAGAAAAATAGTAAACCACATATGACCTCAAATTAATATTAATGGAGATATTTCGAAAAGAATTAGGACATAATAAAAGTCAGTGCAGCAAATGTTTTTTATTTGTTTGTTAAATGTAAAAGTAGAAAATAAATGTTAATAGTAGCTACAAAAAAAGCTATTTGAAAAAAAAGGGTTGACCTTTCTATGACCTCTGTGTCTTTCTTTATAGTGACAATAGCAGCGCCATCGAACGAGCCCCTTGATATAGTTAAACTTTTGTCCAATACTTTTCTTCATAACACTAATTCTTTCTAAGATATTACAGTGTTACACTTTAAATGAACCAGCCTGTATAGAAACTTCTGAGGTGGAAGTCGCTGTTGATTATTACTTTATCAATATTATGATCCTAATATCTGCAAATTCTTTCAGAACATACATATGTTGGTTTGAATTTTAGAATAAGAATGTATTCTCCTAGAAAAAATACCAATAACAGTACTTGATTAGTAGTCATTCCTTTCTTTTAAATCCATATATACTGCTTATTATCTATTAGCAATTGCAGAAACAATAGAGTTAGCATTATTGAATAACAATTGCCTAAAAAAGGAAGACCCTAAGATTATTTACGATGGCTACTCTGTGCTAACCGTATCTTTTTTAATTATTGTCTTCGAATATATCATATATACTAGGCACCGTTTCGTCTATTATTTTGTTTTAATTGAAATATGTTCAAAGCTAAATATTCTAAAATATTATAACTTTTTAATTGTATGTTCTAAATTTTGTGACACAGGTAAACCATAAAAGTTTTGACCACACGTTTACCAATTTACTACGATTAATCGATACGATATAAAGTTGCTATTTTTTATCCAACCCCTCTCATTCACGATTCGATTTAATCGCTTTTAATATTCGCAATAATTTGGACAACAACAAGCACCCCATTCCTGTATTCGCGTTCGACTTAAACAAACACGAACGTTCGGCAATCAGGATGTGCAAATAATAACACACGATTGTTAATGTAATTTCTATGAATTTAGCCATTGAAGGGAGCCACGCGACCGTCAATATATAAACACAAAGCACACAGAACGGTCAAGCCGACCCGGTCTTTTCATCAGAGCATCGTGATATAATTCGAAATGTCCACATGTACAGCACAAATGTACGTACACGACTGAACGAGTGAATTCTGACACAATATGCACGAACAGTTTAGACATATTTGATTACCGCTCATTATTGCAAGTTAGACATGTGCAATTACGGAAATGGAACTATAATTGTATCTACTAATTAGTTTGCCGATACCGTCTTTTTTATTCATGTGTGCTATTCATATAATTTTCAAAGACAATTAATATCATTAGTGTTAATTCTACGTGTCTGAAATTTTGAAAATCGGCCTGCCAAAGCCAAAGTAACGATAAGCTGCTACATAGTATTAAATTAATATCACTTGTTATACGCCAACAGCAATAAAATGACATTATTGCTTTAAATACAGTTCCAACTTATTTTACAGAAGAAGATTAAATCCGTTCACCCACCTAGAGTTCTTTCTACTTTCAACAAATTAGTTAGTAAAGATGTCGTTGTACCTACCGAGAGTCGGTCGATTCTTTAAACTAGTTTAATTAAAGTAACTCGCATACGTATTACTTACAACTACTACAACTGTGGACATTGACGAGAATAATCAAAGTTAGATGTAGCCAAGCGAAGAAGGCCTTTTTTTTCAATACACATCTGACGAAATTAAGTTGCAGCGAGTTCTGCGGCGACTACCGCCGCATACCTAACTCATTCACTTAATGGAAAAACTTCTTCGCCCCGTTATTAAAAGTTATCCCCTAATATATACATCTATATATAAGTCGTGGATAGCCGGTCCATAAACCAGCTAAGGTATTGCCAGCAAATTGTGATCGTTGGGCGAATGAGGGGAATTAGCCCCTGTTTAGAACGTTCCAATGTTGCGATAGCAAATCAAAAAGGATTTATAAACGTAATGGGATTTGATAAAATTAGATGGAAGTACTGATATTTTTAATATACTGGAAGCTATTTACTTGGGTAATATGATTTAACGTTAGTTAAATGGAAAATGAACAAATTGGATTAAAGGCTAAGGATGAGAAACCGTAACAAAAAGTTATGTCGAAGATTTCCTGGTATCTTCCGTTGATTGTATCGAATTGTTGTAGCGAAAACTTTAGGCGTACAACAAAACTCGTAAAAACATTGAAAATTAAATTGGAAAGTAAGAATATTTATAATAGAAACGCAAGTTCATCCGTGAGTGTTTTAGTAATTACTCTTACATCACCCTGATATTGTTCTGTACAAATAGTTAGCTATAAATCAAATCTATATGATGGCATTGGCGTATTATTACCGTTGTAGATCTTACATTTTTTGCATTAATAGTCATGCACCAGTGGTTATAATGTTTTCGTCTTAATTATGCCCAGGACAACATCTTTAACAGTGTTTCTCATAGTAAGCTGTTAAACTACTCCTAGGCATTAAAAGGATCTGCCAATTCTGTTTGCTTGTGCCAACTCAGTTTCTTTTTATATAGGATTGTTGTATATGGTGTATTGAATGACAGAAAAACAACACGCTCAGCAATGAATTACATGATGGCCAGCAGAAAGTGAACCCTGTACAATACTGTGAGTGTATGCGGAAAGTGGCTTTGTATGCACAGTTGTCACGTACAGACGTGTCAGAAGATGGAACAGGTCACAAATGTCATCAAGGCCAGAAATCCAAGGATAAAATGAGCTAAAATAACACTACTCAGCAGTTAGTGTAAGATAGTTTTGATCAAAAAAGTATGGGGAGATAAACTATCCAAAATCTCAAATATGATACTTTTTGGAAAAAATACATAGTAGGGTATTGACTATGTAGGCAGTGTTTGGAGAATGCTAGTTTTGCTATACCAATGCGTGTAGTTTGCAGTCCGGTATTTTGAAATCTGATTACCTGGATCGTGGTTGTTGTTCCGTTGAGGTATGAAAGAGTACTTGAAAATGATCATTGAAGGAAAAGAAAATTAAGATACTGAACGTTACCTATAGACACAACCATAATAAGTGCGAGAATAGAATGAGATGGATTGGCCACGTTGGCAGAAGGAAAATTGTTCGAAGGTATCATAAATAGGAGACAATGTGGTGTAAGAAAGTAATGCCAAAGAAAAAATAGCTAAAGCGCGGCGAAAGTACCGAAACTAAGAAAATAAAGGACCACAAGTTCTATTCTATTACCTGCAATTGAAGCATTGGAGCATATTGTGGCTTAGCATGTTTGGTTTCAGTACGGTGATTGTCCAGCTCACAGTGCTAGAATTATCAAGGAATATTTACAAATAATTTGTAAAGATCCCTTATTGATTGGAGGGAGTGCTATGTTGACCTCCTAGATCACCAGATTTTGCCCCAATGATTATTTTTCTAGTGAAAAGTTAATCAAACAGTTTACCAATTTCGAGATAACTAACTGATAAATACGGAAAATCTACTAAATACATAAAAAGCATTGCTGTAGTCATTAATAACGACAGCATCGTATCTTATAAACAACTACCATCCAATTTTATTCTATTACCAGTTTATATTCGTTAGATATGGAACAGTAAATTGCACACGTATCTAACAATGATTGTAAAATAGGTACATTTCTAAATACGCTCCATCTCTAAACTGTATTTCACTTTAACAATTACATTCTACAAACTCGTTGTTTAGATCACCCAGTCTATTGAAACAGAGCTCAGAGCGAACAATGCATATTATACATACATATTAACATGCTTCTCTGCAACTACACATACAGAAGAGACATATTTATTTAACAACTGTACGGAGGCAATATTAACTACGGTGTTCTTAGAAGACAATTAATATTGGATAACAGGGTATGTACGGTAAGCGCGAGCATGTATGTAGTACACATTTATGTATACGATATAGTTGCTGGTTACTGCCTAACGTTGTAGTCTATAGGGAGCTTTCAGAGATATTCATTTGAAAGCGGGTGTTTATGCGGCTGACCTGGATTTGAAAAGAAATAGGACAATTTCTGCAGTTAAGTGAAAATTATGCTTATACCACATATCTTAAGTAACAGATCATATCAATTTCATTTGAATACGGACAATGAAATGAACCTAAAAAGTTTTTCCGTGAGTATGTTGATGTAATGGGATATTATTTACATCTTTCATTTTACTATTTAAAACAAATTATTTTCATAGAAAAATCTATTTCTAGTTCTTTTTTTAAGACGTTATTTTTACGTGACTAGATTATATTTAAGCGCCTATCAATATTTAATTTAAAATTCGTTCTTGAACTAAAATTTTTATTTAGTTTCAAAGATTAACGATAGGAGGCGATATAGTATCAACATTTTCAATGGAACAGGAGACCGAATGACACCTCATTTTTAAAGGGCTCACTGAGTATGGTATCAAGGTAAGTTTCATATAAATTTATCCCAACATATAACAGTAATAGACCAAATTATATTTTATTATACAATTTGTGTTTGCAGTTAACTGCTCATATAATGAAACGTCTTAGGTAGCTATAAATTGCAAAAATTTTATTGACATTTATATATACATATGTAGTGTCATAATCAACAATAACAAATGTCAATTTGCTTTGTTACTTTTAATCATGTTCCATTAATTTAAGGTTTAGCATCATTGTTCTAGTGAGGCATTTAAAGTAAGGTATCATTCGACCCCTATTCCATTTAAAATTTGGATACTATATCGCCCCCTGTCGTCAATCTTTGAAACAGAATAGAAATTTTATTTCAAGAATGTAGTACATAATATTTCATATTGATGACCCAAAACTTGAACCGTACTGTATAATATAGCGCACAGTATGGTGAGAAGAAAAACACACTTGTGAAGAAATTTGGCCAAATTATAGTTTTTAAAAGTATGGGATTCTCAAACACTGATAAATCACCGAAAATTGGAAAATTTGGAGATGTGATGTGTGATAGTTACAAAGAGTCAAGGAGGTCATACTAAATATTAATATTTTGAGCCCTTTAAGTCGTGCTTATAAGAGTTTTAATTATAATTTACCACAAAACTGATATTACTTTTTTTAAATTAGTAATGACAAATTAGCGTTCAGTAAAAGAATACTTACCACTATATGTATGCGTATATAACAAATTAACAGACATAGTAAGGAAGGTGAAGCTAGACGAGGAACTGATAAGTGTTTAATGAATATCTAATAAGTTAAATAGATGACTGATGTAAAGAACAATACCGCCGATTGAAGAATTGAAAGTGGGAATCTGGGCCTACTGAAGACGATAACATATTGCCAGCAAGTAAAGAAAACTATATTTAAATCGTACAAGACCCCAATTTAAATATACGAGGCGTGTTTTTAGAGTAAGTACCGTTTTACAATATTTAGAAAACTAGGGAATTTTTTATAACAATTTTGTTTTTACATGAAAGCTTGTACTTTACATAGTTTTCCACATAATTGCCGCCATTATTGATGCATTTATCGTATCGAACAACAACGGCTTTTGTATCATTTTTTCATAAAAGTCTGCCGCCTGATTCAAAGCATTCGGTCATAATTTCATACAGAACACTTCTTGAAACTTGAGAAAATGTCTGAGATAACGAAGAAATCGTGAGTGTCTGTTTTTCTCTCATTTTTGTCAACTTTTTGCATCAAATCGTCAGTAATGACAGAAGATCTCCCAGTCCGTTCCTCGTCATGAACATTATTCCGACCATCTTTAAAAGATCTAACACACTTCATTACCATTCCATCACTCATAATGTTTTATCCATAAACTTCACAGATCTGACGATAAATTTCAGCTGCTTTCAATTCTCAATCGGCGGAGACATATCAATCGTCGTGTTCAGTTAGCACATTGGTCAGTCACCGGTACGTAATGATGGGTGAAGTACCGCACTGAATATCTATATGCTAATCGTATAATACGTATAGTGTAGGTATTCAGTTCACCACTTCACTAAGCTGTACCTACCGGTAACTTACCGATGTGCTAACTGAAGACGACCAATGCGTATGCGCAAACTGCCGATCGCAGAGCTGCAGCAGCGGAATTTCCAAACGGTACTTACTTTAAAAACACGCCTCGTATTAACGATCATATAATCAATATATCACATATGTAATATAAATTCTGGTTTATATTCGCATGTTATACTCGACAGTTAAATAACGCCACGTATACTATGTATATTTCTACAGTAAAAAACTGTATGTGTTGTTAGGCATTGTAGTATGCAGAGTTTCTCATGATAGGCGTTTGTTAGAAACTTTCGTGGTTAGAAAAAACTTGGACTCAGAATTAGTCAAAATTCTCTTTCGTTTTTTAATATTTTCAAGGTCGTTCCACGTGCGGTAATACCGCAAGTTGCTATTAACTTCCTTATTTTAAATGAAACACCCGATATATTATCTCATTTTTGAATTCTCGAGGAAATTTCATGATGTGTTTCATTTAGTTTCCCTATACCTACCTATTTTCATTTGTTTCTTTGATATCTTTATTATTTTGAAAATTTTGAAATATGTAGGCTTATATTCAATACTGAGCATTTTACCCATTTTCGACTGGTGATAAGCGCTACTGTAGTAAACAGAAGCATAAGAATGGTACTTTCGAAATGCACATAGACAACTGATTTATCGCATACAGGGTGTCCAACATTTTATGACCAATTACATGATTTTCAAAGTTTAAGAAGTTCGGCTTTTCAAATGTATCACCCTGTATATTGTTATGGGGTCGGATGCTAAATTTAATTCTGCATCGATCCGCTATGCCTTTCCCTATACCTATTTTCAACGATTTTCTTGTTATTCCGTATTTCCAATCAAAAGATAATGAAAGTCAAAAGTCCCATGAATAGTAAACATCTACACTGTGTCCGTAAATGTTTGAAGCTGACGTCTGTCAAAATGTATGCAATATCTGTGCTTAAAGTTTACCACCCTAAGAATGTCAGTTGGTTTATTCCTCTATGGCCATAGTCGCACATCTGCATTTTCGTTGGGTTTGTATTTTTGTCAATGCAATGGTTTTATAGTTATAATTTTTTATAATTATTTTCTTAACTAATTTTAATTAGCAATAAACGTTTCCAAAAGGAAGTATATTGTGTTTGATATTAAGAAACAATTTTTAATAATTATGCTGAAAGTAACTATCGCGTGAGACGCTAATGTTAATTCTTGCGATCGAAATCAAATGTAGTGTTACAAACTTAACCAAAATTTGACAGTAGCTGTCAGCTTCAAGCATTTGCGGACACCCGATATACATATAGTAAAGAACAAAAATGAGATAATATATCGGGTGTTCTATTTAATATAAGGAAGTTATTGGCGACTTCCGGGACTTACCGGAAGTGGTACGACCTCGAAAATATTTAAATGTGAAAGAGAATTTTGAGTAAAAACAATCAGAATTCTAAGTTTGTTCTAACCACGCAAACTTCTAACGAACGCCTACCGTGAGAAACCTCGTATGTAATTCGCTTAGGGTCGTATTTACAGTCCATGTTTGAGGTTGTGCCGATGTTTGTGGACGCGATTTTGACGTAAATGTCATTACAAGTGTGTCAAAATCACGTGCTCAGGCATCGCCATAACCTCAAGCATGGACTATAAATATGACCCAGAGTTGCTTCATTTCTGTATATGAAATTGCTACGGGTCTAGTTGTAAAACCTTTCTCGGAATTTTTGGCTATAATTGCTTGTGGCGTCACATTTCTTTATGTTCAATACAGTAGTAAGTATTTGTAATCGTTGTTATACGAAGACGGAGGTGTGCATTGTTTTCTCTGCATCTTGAAGTTTTCAAACAAAATACACACTCTTCCGTGGATACTTGTGCAAAATGTGTAGGTCTTCACATTATTGGCATGTGTGTCCATAGAAGTAGGAATGCTCATACAGATTAAATAATTTAAATAGTAAAAGCCAGGTCTTATACCTGGCGCAAATAGATTGAACTAACACAGTAACATTCCGATTTCGTAGATGCATTGCTGTGCCAACATAATACCAACAGTAATGTTTATAATTATTGGTGTACATATTCATTTTCGACCATCGCTATGAGGATTCTGCCTAGTATTGGAGATAAAGGGTGGATTGACATATTTATAATCAAGTTGCTAAGTTTTGGGCTAATTATAAAATAAAAGAGGAAGTGAGCCCTTTGACAAATAACACCTGAAATTCATTTTAGAAATGAAAAGAGCTTATCTTTTTCTGTCCATTACCTGTGAAACACTGGTTTTGCGAATAAATATGAAAACATATTTTTGTGGCCACAAAATATTTCATATACTTCTGGTAATCATGGGATTTTAATATGTCAAACAGTATTTTGGTGTAACTGGGATATTTATTTCTTGCTTGGAACTAAGGCACTAGCTTAGGTATATATGATGCCACCGTTATTTCAATGTGTCTAATACTGTTAAAAGTGAATATATGTAACTGTCGGTTGAAAGTTGAATGTCCATTAAGTAAAGCGCATAATTCTCCTAAAACTTGAGGTGGCGTACAACTGTCGTTTGATGTTAGTCAAAAAATTGTAGTACATTTAGTTATTATTCTTTGTTATTAAGTCAAGCTAGATCTCCTAATATCAGTAATAATCAATTTTAGAGTTCTTGTAAAAACGCCAATTATTCAAATTGTTCGCGCAATCAATTATTTTGAGAAGAGTGAGACAGAAACAGCGATCTAACGAAACAAATTAACCGGGGGCACGGAACCGGTACCGCACTGGCGCCGAATCCCATTTTCGAAAATTAATTGGAAATATCCGCGCACCGATTTTTCACCCGAACGCGCGCGGGGGCCAAATCAGAGGATGGATCGCGATAGAATTTTAAATACTTTAAATTTTCGACGACGAACGCTATTCATGCCCCCTGTGTTGCACTCCTATCAGCCCCACTCCCCCGCTACAATGGCGCGGGCGTTATTAGTTACATCGCTTTAAACAAATGACATTCAATTATGCCCATAAATTAGCCGAACGAATGCTGATAATTCACCGGTCGGCACCGGGAAAACGGGCCACGAAAATTATTATTCTTTCGTTCCTAATCGGATTAATTGGAATGAACAAAAAAGTTGCTCGACCGCGTAAAATGTATCCAAATTGAGTGACTGTCGAATCTTTTGAAGCATAAGTAGCGCCACCAGCCACTAGTGAAAGTTAAGGTCTTGACGTGTGTTTTTTATTATACAGTTATAAAAGGGTTTTTAAAATAAATATTGCAAGCTGCACTAATTTTGTGTTCAGTTGAGTATACAGCATATACAATCCACAATTTATTAATATATTTTATGTTGCAGCAAATTCCAGAAATAAATGTTCTAGTGCTAGTAACTACTATACTATACTCGATACAAATGAAACTACATATATACATATCTGCTTGCTCTGGATTAATTTATTTTTTCAAAGATATCCAAAGGACTTTAAGTTTTCAATTTTCCAATTTTATTTACAGAGCTTTATGTAAGGATTATGAACAAATGTACGACACTACCAGCCTAGAAAGCGTCTACATCAATGCAGAAAAGACTATATCAATAGCAACGACACAGTTTTATCCAGATTTTCACATATCAGTAATATAATCCACCATGATAACATTACAGTTTTGACTACAGAGGATGTATATAAAAATGTATGCTTTTCTAAATATATTCCGTGTAAACCTGTCTGTCTGTTACAATATAATATATGCTTGTAGATTGGCTTTCGGATTACGATTTGAAACAAATCAAAAACTCCTCAAGGTAGACGCGAATGGGTATTCGGTGTGTTTACTTAAAGACTACACAATTTGATATATTTATGCAGGATTATCTAACGCCATCTTTATATGTTGTATGTTTACATACATATGTTTATATGTAAGTAAACTAAATTCTCAAAGTTACAAAAAATTTAAATACAATGCTTGATGGCCAGCTTGTAATCCTAGCAACATACGGTTGCAGGACAGCTTTGGGAAACGAATATCGCTGACTAAAGTGACTTCGAGAAACATCTGGAAATTATTTAGAAAAGCGTAGGATGACCGCTAGAGGGCGTAACTGAACTTGAACAGAACTTTGCAACAACACTCAGGGCGATGAGTACAATCTTTTCCACACCTCGGAGATCGAAAATTCGACAAATGCCCGACTAGATTTTTTTCGTTTTTTTTAAATAGCTCGGCTATTAAGACAGATAAGACCGAAATCTCTTCGGTACAACACTCAGGGCGATGAGTATAATCTTTTCCACCCCTCGGAGATCGAAAATTCGACAAATGACCGGCTCCCTTGCCGAGGAGGAAGCAGATCCATCAAACGGTTATTGAGCTAAGTAACATTTATATGATGAAAATGTTGTCCAGAAAAATTTATGAAAATGTAACTGTCACAGCGCTCAAACAAGTTAATGTGCCTTCCTGAGTGTTTGTCCTCTCGTTTAGATTAACAAGACGAGCCAACTTTCCCAGAGCAAAGCAGATTCATCAAACGGTTCTCGAGAAAATATCGATGAAAATTTAGCCCTATAAGGCGTTAATTAACAAGGTGAACCTATTTGCCGCGGAGGAATGAGATCCATCAAACGGTTATTGAGCTAGGTAACATTTATATGATGAAAATGTTGTCCAGAAAAAAGAAGAAATTTTTACCATCCACATGTTTCTGAAGATATCTTAGGATTGGTAAGAGATAGCGATACCCGGTTTTCGCTGATTTGTTGGTACTTTACCCTACTTGTTTAATTTGTTGTCAAAAATGTATGTTTCCACTTAATATTTTCGAGAAAAAACAAAATTCCCAAAAGAATTTAAACAGCGCCTTCTAGCATGCGCGTCACTTATTAAATTGGTTCCAATTTGTATGCATCAGAATGGAGGGCTAATGCTGTTTTCAACGAGACCAAGGTTGCAAAATTCGGTTCAACAGAACTAGAGTTATAAGCGTTCTTTCAATACAAAATATCCCCTCCTCCTCTCCCCTTATTTGAGAAAAGACAAAAAAGTTTTCCGATGTAAAATATGCAAAATTTTCAGTAGATTCCGATTTTTATATTTATGATAGTCATTAAGCTGTTAAATTTTGCGTAAAATAAGAATTAAAATTATTTGTGATCAGTCACGCCCTCTAGCGGTCATCCTACGCCTTTCTAAATAATTTCCAGATGTTTCTCGAGGTCACTTTAGTCCGTGATATTTTTTTTCCCAAAGCTGTACTGTAAACAGATCCTGAGACATTGCCGAGCGACATTCTTAGTTGGCCACCCGGTACAATAGCAAAATATATATGAAAAACTAAACAGCATTGTAGTCATTCGGTAATATTTTGGAGATCTGACAATTACCTGAGATTTGAGTCCATCAATCCATGTTCTAGGTTTTCGACACAAGATTGGATTTTGTTTGGGTTTTTTTGTTATATACTGTTCAAAACTGTTATATACTGTTATATATACATACATATATATGTACATATATGTATGTCCAATGATAAATAGTAGCATTTTATATTGGACTTTAAAACTGTCCATAAGTTTTCGAACTAACACAATAACATGATTAGAGCATAGCTGTAAATAAGTCCAATACTCGTTGAACATGCATTACCAAACTGCCAGGTGTGTAACCTGAACTCTCATTAGGAACTTAGATCGCTAAGTCATACCGGTCTGACAAACTTAACAACCCCTAATGACCAAATTCAAACCGTAAGGAATCCCCGAAATAATCAAATTAAATAATAAAACGCGTACAATCGGGTACAATTGGCATTACTTACGACATATAAGACATCTAGCATTTCAAAACATCCACTTGGAGTAGATTTAAATTAATATATGTATTTTTTGACCTTTACGTACTTATCTTTTAATTCCTGATTTATTTCCACTTAGAGGTCAATAAAACAATCAATAATTAAATACCAATTTATTCCATAACATATAATAATATGTTTTCGTTAAATAACTTCTTCGGTGGAAGAAATTGACATTTAATATGTGTCAAATTACTAATAATATAAATATAAATTGCCATGCCTATCAACAAAATTAATTAAAACAAAGAATTCATTGATATATCGAATTTTAATTATATTCACAAGTAATAATGAAGGAATAATGATTTAATACAACATTAGAAATTGAAATGATTTGAATTATTCGTATATCAATCTATTTTTTGACAAGCTCTAACAATTCTGTTCAAGGACTAGGGAAAAACATGGCAAAAAAACCTAGTCAAGAGCTTAAAATTAATAAAATTCATGCGTGAATTAAATTATTGTAAATAACGCTTAAATTATCAATATCCGTTCTAAAATTTACCGCGTTTTCATCTTTCTTAATGTATATCATTTCGTAAATTAATCTTTTTTTATAGTTATTTTCCTTTTTTAAAATTTTAGTGTTTTGAAAATCAAAATTATGTCGTCTATCTTTAGAGTGCTTAGATAAAGCAGTTTCAGCGGTGACGTTATGTGTAACAGTGTATTGATGGTTATAAATTCGTTTCTTTAAATATTGTTTGGTTTGTCCGATATAACATTTATTACAATCTTTGCAATCTAATTTATAAACGACATTACTTTGATTATCATGTTTAATGGGTGTTTTTAAATTTGTGAATAAATGTCTATTGTTGGTAGGTATGAAAGTTATGTGAATGTCTGATTTTTTTAATTCGTGTTTTATTGTGTCGCTTAATTATTGATTGTTTTATTGACCTCTAAGTGGAAATAAATCAGGAATTAAAAGAGTAGATTTAAAATGAAATTTATCTGAAAATGAGACGATTTGAAAAATTAAGCATTTAGCATTACATAGCTGAGATTGATTTCCACGCGGGTAAAATTGATAGGAATTAGGAGAGCAGTTCCGATATTATTGTCTCTGACTTAAAATGAAACGACTTGGAAAGATGGGATTTTTGATATTTCAACATAGTCTCCTACGCCTCTCCTACGTATAACGATGGTAAACAGGTTTAACCCCTAGATAAAAAATTTTGTTTTGGGCTGCAAACCAGGCGTTCATCTCTATTATCAGTCAGGTGTTTTTTGAGTTTGGGGAATATATTATGGGGAATCCGGTTAAATCTGGAGACTAGGGCGGCTGTTGGAAAGTTTCGAAACCCCCATTATGAATTGCAGCCACACAACGTCTTTCATGTTTTTTCATTTTTTTTCATTTTTTCTTTGATGGAATTCCGCAGTTTTGAAATTAAAGCAGCATAACATTGCCCAGTTATAGTCTAAGCACGTGGTAAAAAAATTATAAGGATGATCTTCTCCGCAGATGCTATTGTACGAAGCTTTGAGGGGGTAGTAAACCCATGTACCTCCATTCCACGCTCTGCCTTTTTGATTCAGGATTATAACGGTGAACCCAGATTTCATTCACAGCATCGAATCTGGAAAATTTGTTTCTAAAGTAAGCTGTCGTCAAGATTTTTGGTAACCATCGTTCAGCCACCATTTTGGTATCTAATTTTTGTAAAATGGTGTTTATGTTACCTATTCAAAAGCCACATGTCTGAGCTATGAACTTCACAGTTATTCAGGACCATGTCATGGGCCATATCAATGTTTTCTTTGGGAACAACAGTTTTCCAACACCAAGATCTTGTTTACAGGTCTCTCTGACAAGTTTAAAATCTCTTACCCAATCCTTCACCACCTGATACGAATTTTTTTGCGGCGACAAATCGTTCTTATAGATATATTTGATAACCGCTCAGTCCTCAAATTTGTCCATTTCGGAAATTTGGGCAACGCGTTGTAAGAATCGGCTCGATAATTTAATACCACGGTAATATACACCAAATAAAATACATGTGACTTATCGCAATTATTGACAAAAGAGTGACATTAGTGACGACTATGAAAATCAACGCCATCTATGTCAGGGACATTATTATATAAACTGCTCTTTTAGTTTACCATATATCTGGTTTTTTCATCTATGATAAAATTTAAATGTAGAACTGATAATGCTTTCTTGTAGTTATAATTCATCACATCGATGAAATACACAGAATATTGTCGTTGAATATTATTTTAGTCTCTTAGTGGTGGATGCAAAAAACCTTAAAGTCTCCCGACTACCGGACAGCGAGTTCGAGCAAATCCATAAAGCTTATCGATAAACGGCTAAAATGAACAACATTTCTTCGTTTTATTGTCTATGTCACATATTTCCTTTATTCATTTATGTACCTTAGCTCCTACCATGTATGCTTATACATACTTCGATGTTTAGGCTTTCGATGTTTAGGCTTAGACAGTCTGCAATATAAATTGGACGTAAGTTATATCGTAACTCTTCTCTATTTTAATTTTATTAAATTCGTTTCCAGTAGAAAGCAAGATAGTTTTGATACGGAAAATTATGAAAGTGATTTACTTATCATCGACTCATCACAACTGCAATATTTTTGGCTTTTTCTAGTATATCAGTAGGTTACGTTTTTCTTGTGGATAAACAATGACATGACTTTTTTATCTTTGGACTACAAAGCTTCAACATGAATTTATCTTTACCACAGACTAAGAATTAACTAACCAACTAATATAAATATTTGGTAGGAACTACTACTTTGTTGAAGCAAATCGTGATGAATTTGTCAATAAACGAGCTTATTCAATTTAGCGTATATAAACACTATCAGCACAGAAGACATAGTACCTAACATAAAACTTATATACAATAAACAGCACCCTTTATCTTATTAAGTACGTACATATATCTATACTATCTACTTCTCACTTCTGCTAGTACGAGTACGTTTCATTTATACAGAAAAAAAGTACAAAGTGCCTGTAAACTTTACGATTTGCCTGAAGCATTTGAAGTGTCAGTACAAGAAAATACACTCAGTATGAGTTACGCGAGGATATGATTTTTTGCTCGAATAGATTATTCTTAAACACGGTGAACGATGAGAATAGTCTAAGCGACTGTTCGGTGCGATAAAAACGGACCATTTCGCCGCCGATAAAAGTAAAAGGAACGAAGTTATCTCGCACTTCGGTCCTTGTTCGAAACTATAATACAATTTTTCTCAATTTCTCCCGGTTGTTCTGAAAAGAAAGTTGGAGCTCGATATTCTGAACAAGAAATGATGATGTTCGCTTGAGCGGAGCTCTTTGGACTTCGATTACATGTAAAATGTTAATATATTTATGTCAAGTCATTGTAGATCGATGTAAACAATGAAATACTCTTGTCATGTCAATGATGGAATTTATAATACTAAAGACGTACTTGATGTTGAGAAGTTCATTACATCTACCTTAAAATTAAAAATAAAAATATACGGATTATGAGGTTAAGGACTAGAGTTGTCCCTTGATTATTGAAAGAAAAGAAAACCATCTAAGATTATAGTAGCAGATAGCAACAGATAATGCTATATTTTTAAGTTGTTGGGCTCAAGGTAAACTATAATATTCATTGTAACACGTTGAAAATGGCTGTACTACAAAGACACTATCATTCTAAAGTTACCTAGAATACTCCACTGTTATTGTAACATGAGATATAGCATTCATTAAAATTTACCAAACGAAAAATAACGTAACGTCACCATAGCTACATATTTCAATCATTGGAGACCGATAGAGTTGGAATTTCTTTTTCGTAAATAATGTATATTGGTTTATTACGATTTGTAAAAGCTCAGATGACTTTAGTACTTTTTTGTTTGTCCCGCAAAAAATATAACAGGGAGATCGATAAATACACCTCCATAAACTTTTTTGTTACATTTAATTGTGAATGCAGACTAAACGGATTGAACGGATATTAAGTGATGTATTACATATTGTCACGTCTCTGTAACGCTTACCCACATGTTATCTGATTAATTCTACAATCTTGAAACGTATCTAGCAGACAGTGGGCCTAAGAATCGATAATATATCGCACCCTATACCCATAATTATTTATGTAGTATACTAAATCGAGGGCGCTTTGAATAAAACTGCTTAAAAACAAGTTGAAAATTCTATCGGAGGTGTGTCGTAGTTAGAAATGTAGCAACCATTCTAGGAACGTTAACAATGTTAGCTTTTATTGGCGCATGTCGATAATTTTGGAAACCAATGCAGTATTAGTGATAAGTCCCATTTTTATGTTGCATGTCGGATTAGAAGCTAAGAAAGCTATAATACGATTACTAATTCAACAACATTTGATCTGCTAAGTTAGTGTTCTATATTCACTATCGTGAGGATTGGTGGTCGTGTTACCAGAGGATAGTTTAAAAAATTGCGCTAAATAAATCCCAAGTAAAATTTGAAATTTAAGAAATTTTGCCTTCACCAGAATTTTCCAATAACAGAACATAATTCATCAGTTTAACATTGTTTGAAACTTGGTATTATTATTAGTTTTAAGTTGTGATATTACTTTCTATGTGAAAATATAGTCAGTGAATTGTTCCTTTATGAATTTTTGGTATTATAATTTTCGTCCAGAAGATTTTGTGATTTAGTGTACATTGAACAAAAATAATAATAATCTATCGAAGAATCGATTTTATTTGAGAAACTACACCTTTAACATAGCCTAAATCCATTAAATTTAACGTGAGTATGAAGGTATCATTACCTACAGAAATTGTATGGCAAGCGTGAGGCATGACTATTTTGCTGTCTGAAACTTTACACGACCACCTTGTAGTACTTAAATTTTTTACTAAATCAGTCGTTAGTACGTATATGGTTTAAAAGATCACATCAGCCGTTTTACCGCCATGAAAAAGCAATTTATCTTCATTACCAACATTGACCATCATCGGCAAGAATAAATGCTATTTACAGCTACACGTAACGTTTTCTGCAGTGAGAGTCGATCAGTTCACTGCAGTGCAGTGAGTAGGGTTGTGAGGTGGTGGCTGTCTCTGTGTTAAGGTACGTTAGACGATAGCTTTGTCGATAG
Organism: Holotrichia oblita; assembly: GCA_023690525.1. Lineage (NCBI taxonomy): Eukaryota > Metazoa > Arthropoda > Insecta > Coleoptera > Scarabaeidae > Holotrichia > Holotrichia oblita. The sequence goes on along the minus strand of CM043018.1, from coordinate 37,498,639 downwards.
AGAGGGACAGACTAGGTTGGGGCAGCTATACGCTAGATGCACCGCGTTGATAAGCGTGACAATCACAATCTCATCAGCAATGAAAGCTACGTGCAGCCACCCACCCTATTACACCTGTTATTTTTGACTCTCACGACAGGATAAGCCTTTTTTATTCGAATATATAATTACAAGTAACGCAGCGCATAGTATTAAGTCGAACCAGAAATTACGCTCACGCTGTGGTTCTACTTCATATGTTATTCTATATTAATTTGCAAGATGTGTTATTTATGTCAGAAGCTATTTTATAAATATTTTGTGATACCTGGTTGATAGCTCTAAACTTAAATAATGCTTCGTTATTAAACGTGGCAAATTCGGTACAGATGCTAGCAACGTATGCATGCAATCTTGCATTAAATTTAAATTATCAGAATAAAAATCTACGTGGGAGGGTTAAGCGAGCTGATCGACTATGGAATATTGATACACGACACGACTGCATACTAATTTCCAATTAAATGTTGCTACCATATGTACGGCTAGCTGGCCGATCGCAAACCCAATAACGCTCGAAATATCTCCCCCTAGTATGTGGTATAAATATGCCATGTTTATTCATTATTTATAATAAAATTACAAGTATAAATTTTGTAGACGGTGACTTGTCAACAAAGAGTAACAAAGCCAATAACTTCAATAAAAACATTATAGATTATAATTGGCATACCACAGGAACACCAATTTCGAAAACAAATTTGTCATATATTAAAATAAATTAATTAGAGGGGAATCCCAAAAGAATATATGCAGTATAGCTAAACCGCTGCAAATATATATAAAGCCAGAAATGAGAGGTCTGATGATGTTTACTGATTGACGAATGGCAGCCATCCTGAAAATATTTAAATCACAACGGGAATCGTGTCATACATCATTGTAAAGTTCGCCATTTGGTCTATTCAGTTAGGTGAAAAATAAAGAGATAAATCAAGGATGCTGTTATTTTCAACAAACTATGGATACAGTGCGTTTTTACAGATGAAACAATTTTTACGATAACGTGATTAACGAAAATGTTCAAAGTGTGCGCCAGTAACTTCTTGAAAATGATATAAACGTTGTTAGAGAAATTTTCCAAAGAATTAACAAAAAAATTCTGGGGAATCGCAGGTCGGATACGCTTTCTCTAAATGTTCAAGGCGATCTACGTAAACGCACAGACCACAAACCATAGAAAAAAACTATCGCTTTTCGTCTACCATTTAGAAAACTTAAAACATCTTATTAAAATAATCGTTCAGATTTGGAAAATATATTCTGAAGATTATTGTTTAGAAGGAGTTCCAAATATTTTGCACCAATTTATGGTCCCTCTAAAAAAGTGCTCCAATTAAGCCAGAGCCGACGGTTCCAGCATTTAATTTGTTTGGATATTGTGTAAGGGAGTTCTTTCATCCAATAAGGATTAGTATCTTACCATAAACCGGCAATCGCGTCTACTTACATTACTATTTAAATAAAATGTCGCCTTGTACGAAAACACGATGTTCTGAACGAAGTTTCTATCCCGGTCCGTCGCTTCGCAAATTCTTACACAAAACTCCAGCTTTGTATCATACTCTTCGTATTTAGGTTCTTGCACATGATGCAATGTGTCAGCATAATACTTGTTTTTCTTTGTCAAATTTTTTGTACTGTTCTTCTGGACATGTCATGATTTTGAGAGAGCTGTTGTACTGATGACTTGATCTGAAACTGCCGTATCAGAAATACCTACCACTATCCATTCCGATTCATGTTCAGTGTTGTTTCAGTGTGTTTCGGTAGTGTTTCTGTGACAACTGATGTAGTAACTGGAGGACGATCAGCAAACATATCGTTGAACATACATATGTATTATAAATTTCTTTATGCGATTGTCTTAAATTTCTATATTCAACCATTATCAAAATGGTGATTCAGTGATTCTTCGTCAAATATAACCTAGGCGCAGGTAGAAGATATAATGCCAATGATGTTACAAAACCCACAAAAATGTGGATAATGTTGAGTATTTGGTTTTGTTGCGTCTTGCAATGCATATGTGATTTAAAAATCGATATTCGATTTTTTTTCACGTAACTGCATACAACAAGTGATAAGATTTTCATTGATGTATGACACAACCCGCATTCAACTTGTACGTAAACAAGTAAATGTCGAAGAAAATTTTTAAGTGCACCATAATGTGTGGCAAAATGTAATACGTAAGAGTCCCCATTGGTAACTTTATATCTGCAACGGTTTAGTTATAACACGACCGGCTCCAGACTTTATACCAACCCTGTATATACGCCTCAACGCTTTAGTTGTTTAGCCAGTACAAAATGAATAGTTTGTAAATTGGAACTTTGAAATAGATTATTTAAACATTATTGTAGGTGGAAAAACGTATCTTTGTTTTCTATTGCTTGTCATAGGTTTAACGATAATATATAAAACTCCCTCCATTACTATAACAGAAATAGTATAGCCGACAATTGTGTCAAAGGTTTTCTCCTATGTGGTTTAGTGCACGATTTATTCAAATAAACGATAAGGGTTGCTTTCTTGTAATGATGTGTATATACATATACACAAAAATATCTCTGTATTTACGCAGCTTGGCCAGACTATTTAAAAGATCGGTATATAGAAAATGGAATAACGAAAGAAAAAATAAACTGGAAAACTACGTTCGAGTATAATGTAATGTCAACTTTATCTCAACGTTCTCCCGACTTTAATCTTCTAGGGACCCGGTGCGAAAGAGATAAGCAAAAAGGTCAATCCAATTTACAGATAACCAAGACCTGGCTGAAGACAGCGGCATCACGAATTAAATTAAATAGAGTCGTTAAAACAAAAAAAAATGCTCGAGACCATGGCTGAATGGGCATCGTTACCGTTTTGTTTGTGCGGATGCCAATTTTCGAAGATTCGAAATAAGAAAATGCCAAAATTATAAATTTGTAAATAATAATTTTACGATGCCATTTTACGCAAGAACTGAACTTTGAAATTTTGTGAAAATGTGTTTAGATGAACGGTTATAGCGCGCACTATGACGGCATTGTTGTTATAACAATTTAGTACTTTTTATGGTAGATAATCAGATGACTGTGTTACAGAATGCCACATCCGCATACGTTAACTAATTTTAGCTACGCATGAGTTAATAATTAACGTACCATACATTGTCAAAAGATTAATAATGAATCTTTTGTAATTGATGACAGAAAAAGACATATTATTCATAACCGAAAGACAGGTATGAAGCGAATAATGTTCGTCGTTCAAAAATACACCTAAAATAGAGAATGAGTAAAGAAAAATAAAATGCAACTAATTCACATGAGATATCAAATACAAAAATAACAGCTATAACAGTAGTAGTTTGGAAATATAATTCTACTTTAGATCTCTTTCTAATATCGAAGGCGCACTTTTAGACTTCTTGTCGTCTTAATAAAATCATTGAATTTCTCACATGATTCTTTGCTAGCTTCTATCACTTCAATGGTGCAAATTCAAACAGATATTGGTTTAGAATATGTTTAATAGAGAACAAGGCTAGTTTTACCGCAGTAAGTCTGGGTAGGGGTGGCAGGGTTGAACTGAGAAGCGTACAGAAATAAAATAATAAAACTCGTTAACGAGTAACTTTGAACAATCGGCCTTCTTGCCCCGGTCTGCGCCACTTTTGCCCGAGTCGTCCGTGCCTCTTTTCCGCTTTTTATTTCTCTATTTTATTCCTTTCGTAAGGGCGAATCATTACATTAATTTAAGTTAAGTCATTATTCGGCATCCGGATCTCGGAGCAATTATCATCATTATTTGATTGTACGGGTTTCTTCTTTTCTTTTCGAAGGCAACGGCACCGACTAACCGGTTGTCGTCTCTCCCGTATTCTCGAGTAACCTTCCGGCCAAAAGTAAAAGTTATCCTCTGAAGCTGCACCGAGGTATATATCTATATATAGACGAGAAAACGTGCCCGAGATACTGTGATAAATGGTGGAGAACCTATTATAGGACTTCATCGCAGGATTTCCCACCCCGTAATACGAAAGAAACTAGAAATAGAAGAACTCAGATTAGTCTGATCTTTGATAAGGGAGGTACATTCTATACTAAACTGAACGGTGGGTAAGACGGGGGATGGTGCTGTCGGGTGGTAGAGGTAATAGGGAGACGTGCACGCTTGGATCTCTTCGATCCTCAATTACCTTTACTCCTTGGACTTCCTTTCTCGATGGCTGTGTTTCTGTGTGTGTGTGTCTGTATCAGGCAAGAAGTTCTATCTCGGATGAACGACTAGCTGCGGCGATGTTCGGATAGCCTCATTTAAGCCCACCTTGATCAATGATCCTTTTTAGAGGGGTTTTATTCCTATTATATCGAGATAAAGGCAAAAACGTAAGTCGATACCGCGTGGCTTAAATGGTTGAACATTAATAAAGAATTGATAATTTTCAGACAAAGTTCTAATACAGTACCTATTACCATTGCAGTAAGCTGGTGGTAACAGTATAATTTTAACGCAGTGGCCTAGGTGAATCGTGAAGTATAATATTGCAGTTAAAATCCATAAAATCAACTAGCTTTAGACAAAAGATCAAGCAAACAGTGAAAATGACACTCAGAATCACAAAGTAATTATGCAAAGCAGAAAAACTGTTAGCTGTGCTGAAAGAATATGAAACACAAAAAGGATTCTACTCGTATATCCACTCAAGAAATGAAGTAGTTGTGTTTCGACACCACATTAGAAACAATTTGTAGAATTCCTCAAAGATTTAGGTAGAATGTTGTCGTACTGTAATTTTAATTTAAAGTTGGCGTGTATTGAGCACCCAGCTGAACACAGTAAATGAAACAGATACCAGACAAATGTCGTGAAAGAATCTCAGGGTATATAAACCAAAATCTACTACAAACTACTGCAATACTGAAATTTAATTGTTTCTATTCCAGAATATGCCTTTCTTTGGTTACACTGGATCTACAATTTCATTGAATGAAGCTGTTAATTCGAAAAATTGTAGGTGGTAACTACACGGAAGAAATCTATAGTTTATTACAAAATTTTGCAAAAAAGTACTTATTGGAAACTAAAATTTTGTGGATCCAATCTAAAGAGTTTCTCGGACGAGGATAGTGACGAGAAAGTTTTGGGGTGATTCATTGACAAATATAAAGAAATCATATATCGGTGATTTATTGTAATATTGTTTCTATAATCATTTTTTTTATATACAAACGTTAAAGAAAAAAATCGTAGTACTGAGCTGTGTTTCTAATTTAACCTCTAATGTAACCTCGCCAAACTATTAAATTCATTAGCCAATCCAATCTTGTTTATTGTTCTTACACCTGTAATAGCGTTTCCTTTAAAATGCTTTAAAACAAAGGCAAATTTATCTAGCAAAACAAACCTCCTTTCACACCATCTCGCGCTGCTTATTCCGTGGAAATAAAACATCCAAAAGCGAATAATAACGCCGCTTCTTCTCCTTCGCTTTTGAGGTGCAGGAGCAAAGCGTCAACCGTTACGTTTAGAATTTAATTAAACGGAAGTAATTGCCGCACTACTAATTAAATATGTGATATGCATTCTACGGCATAATAAGCGTGGCTGCCGCAAGCACATTGGCGCGTGTTCACAAACACAATAACGGGCAAAACTTCGGGTCCGTTGCATCGCGTCGTGTGCATCAAGTTAACTTTTGAGTGTGTAGTAAACGCCGAGAATATAATAATTCAATTGGGCACACTGTGGACGCTATAACAGTTCTTCTGTATACTAAATACGACGCAGGAATGGCGCAAAATTTTGGGGACGTAGAGTTTGGGTTGTGTAATTTTTCATTCAGCATTGGATGCCAACAATTCTACCACAAATCCTTGATGTACTTTGATATATGCTTCCAAAATAGAACTGTTGTTGTTTACAATTACTATTTGCCTAGATGTAGAAATATCTGGTAGCTTCGCTTTCTTGGTCTTAACAGCTGATTTAATAATGATTTAGTGATAACCAAATCGATGAATACATCGCTTACCTCGCAAGTAATTGATGAATTTATTATTACGCTCATCAAAAATCAATCAGATTTCATCTTCAGAATGTCTTTTTATTGTTTAAGAAAGACTAATTATTATCGAGACATTCTTATACTGAACGTAATCGACTTAACCTTTTGGTTTTAGTGTCTGAATTCTGATATTAAATCATAAAAATGCATCCATAAAGTACATGAAATGAGAGAATTTGTTTTTATTTTCTTGGATGCTGTTGGCAAGATTGTGAGGAATCCGAAAAGAAATTGTGACTTTCATAAAGTTAGATGTGCAAGACTGGAATTGCCCTTTCTCCTTTTGAAGGTTGCAGAAGCGATGTTAGTCTTGAATTGAATAATTTCGATCTCCTATAGTTTTAGGAAAACATATTTGTATATTTTCTTGTCGTCTGTTTAAGACGGTGGTTCAAATAGAAGATACCGTTTGAGTTCGAGGATATTCTTGTTGAGCTACTCAATTATCATTTGTTAATAATGTCCTAAAAAGTCGTCATTACATATTTGTTAAGAATGACCATTGGGTTTATTGAACAGGTTAGTTCAAAATCCTCGAATAGATTATTATTCACAAGTCTTGGTCTGTATTGATATCCATGATTTCTCAAAATAACTTTCCCTACACTTAGATGCTAGACACTTTTTTAAATCACCTAGATTTCAATATTCTTAATTAATAACTTAAAGCTGTACTATTTTTAAATCAAGTAAATTATAATTTATTTAATTTTAGGAAAATTTGTTATCTTTTAATTCCTGATTTATTTCCACTTAGAGGTCAATAAAACAATAAATAATTAAATACCAATTTATTCCATAACATATAATAATATGGAATTAAAAGATAAGTACATAAAGGTCAGAAAATATATATATTAATTGGAAAATTTGTTGGAAAATTTAGTAAGTTAAAAATTTTAATGGAGAAATCGACAGGTTTATGGATTAGAAAAACACAATATTTCAAATGGTGAACCTATGTTTTCATATTAATTTCAAATAATGTTGGGCAATGTAACAGCATTTAAGTTAAACGCGATAACAAATGAATATGGTTGTAACGATTCTATTTCTGAATGTTGAATACAACGAGTTGCCGAAGCAGAAAAGATCTTGCAAATACAACATCTCGGTAGTATCTCGGCGTTTCAATATTTCACTACCGCATTGTTATGTCCAATACGGAATTTGACATAAACAATACCCCGCATACAATTATAATAATGTTAAATGTTTAAATATAATATTGTCTCACGACACAAAAAAGTAATTTTTTTGTATAGGATTACGCTTGAATACTACTCAATTCTGGTGTCCACTGAAAATAAAAAACGAAATTTGTTATAATAAAAAAAAAACTGCTAACAAGTCAGGTTCAACAAGGAGCAAATAAAAATCCATATAATTTCTTGATTTCATAAACGACAATAAATAAACAGTTCCAGTAATTGCTCATAAGATTTACTTCATTTTATAATATCTCGCAATATTGACACATTTAAGTATTCTGAGCAAATTTTGGAGCATTTTTGCCACTGCTTATTGAAACTCTTTGTCCTACGCTTCAATGTTTTATTAATAACTATAACGATCCATCATAAAACTAAAATTGTTCCCCTCAAAATTACATAGGAAACGCGTTAATTCACAACATAAAAAAAGCACCGAAACTTAATATAAATTCCTTGCTGGCAAATTCTTCGGGTAATTTGGCAAGAACAAAGGGCTCGTTTCGGTGTAAGCGCGTGAACTCGAAACGACTGACTACGGGACACTATGTGCGAAGGCTCTGCTGCTTATACTGTCTCGCGTTCAGCTCAGGCTTTCATTAAACACATACCCGACGTCCAACATAAACGTTTATATCATGCTCACTTGTGGTCAATTAGTAACTGCACTACACCTGCTGCCGCACCGTTCAGGTCTCATTTTTATCGCCCGCAATAACTTTTTCCTCGTTGCCTCGCTCAAATATGCTCGCCTTCTATGTATGTTGTGCGAATGTTGTACATCGTTGCTCTACGTTGGTAGTGCTCTCGACAAACGGCCGCATGAAAATTGCGATGCGGTTTTCAGGTTTCACGTTGGCCTTTATAACTTCCGAATTGCAAGAGCTATATTGTTGTTTTTATGTGTTCACCGCCTGCTCGAGAATTTCTTTATTACTGCTCACTAAATAATGAATATCTGTAGATCGGTTGTAGAGGAATTGAATTTTCTGCAGCGTTTGTATCTAGATGTACGGCTGATATTATTAAATGCAAACCCGAATTTTATTAAATGTTCACGTTAGAGAATCATGTACAGGCCATTGTATAGTATTGTACTGCATTCTTAGAATGGCTTAAAAGGAAATGCGGTGAGATAGTCCTTTTAATTTAACTTACAATTTAACATCAATTAAATCCTCAATTCCAGACGTTATTAAAACAGAATATGAATGAACTCGGGATCCGTGATTCGTGTCTATTTTATGGAATCCATCAACTCTGCTAAGTGCATGCCATATTTTTTGCTACTATTTTATAGTGGTATTCAGTGTTGTTTGTCTTCTATGACTGTAGTTTAATTATTTCGTTCCACATTAACATGATAATAGTTTCCTATAACTCTCCTGAAGGCTACATAGGCTATAAAAAATGCACGAATTGTACTAATTGTAAGTTAGAAACTTACAGATAAATTTGCACTGTACTACATCAGAATGGGCACTTTATGCTATGCCTTACTGTGACTATATCTGTACATTTATCTGGAGGCTGCCTGGTAGTTATTAGTTTTGGAAAGTTTGAATATCTTAAATTCAATTTTATATACTTGTTTGACTAGTATAAGCTGTACAGTTCTAACTGAGTTAATTAAATGCATTTATACTGAATTATATGAGTAACAACAGAGCTGTAAAATCTTATGAAAAACTTTCTTCTATTTAAGTTACTGGCCTTAAATGGTAGCTCAAATTTGATGATTTGATGATAATTTATACTTATAAACGGCACCCATAGCTGGATAGAATCACTTTTTTTCTCTAGTAAGTAAGCTTCATGGGTGAAAGGAACCTTAAGCAAAGGGATGTGAAAGACATTTATTTGAGCTAAAGTCAATAGCAAGTTAGAAATAAACTACTTTGCACATCCGAATTCATAAATCAAATAATATTCTATCAGAAAGATTTCTTTTGATAGAAAAACACTTCTTCTCGATCAGAAAAATTCCAATTCTTTGTATGAAACAATATAGGGTCATTAGGGGGAAAATATATGGGAAAAATGCGATAAATAAAGACAAAGGTATGACGTGTGTAGGTGTGTCAATTAAATTATTTCTCAGGACAGAAAAAAACGCCAATTTTTTAGCATTTACGGTTTTAATTAATTCTTTTCTGCTTTTGTGCAATGTTTTGATCAACACCGGCTTTTTCTACCTAGAATTTGATAAAAGTGTCAACATTAGGGGTTGTACTAGGTATGTAACTTTTTAAATGAATATTACAAAGACGACAAAGTATTACTTATTAAAAGTATACCATCTTAAACGAGCTTTGCTTACGAAAAAAGGTACATTTGTAATGCAAAAAGTTATCACCTCACAGCTAGAATTCTTTTGTTTGGAATTAAACATTAAGAATATTTTTATTACCTTTTAGATAAGCATAATTTGTCTGAAAATAAAATCCAAAGGAAGTAATCTTGGTGAGTTTATAGTTGCAGTCAAAACCTTGAAATACCCTAAAACATTTGGATATTTTGGAAGCATGAAGATGGTTACTGGAGGTAGAGACGATGACTAAGTTCTGAAAAAATAAATACTTATGAAAAGTAGAGTAGAACAGGGCATCAGTTATCCATCAAAGCGCTACAGTTAATGCTGACGGCGACAGTACAGCTAGTCATTATACAAAAAACTAGTCTAATTAGTGTATGTAATTTTTTCCATTATGAAGGCTTAGAATGTGCAACTTAGTCATTCAGGAAAACAATATGAAGACTTTTTCTTTGAATCTGAGAATTATCTAACTAAAAATTATTTGAATGCATCATAAAGACAAAAATTATAGTTTCGTATAATATATAAAGTTAAAAATGGTATAAGTATTATACGTAATAAATTAATTAAAAATTGACCATTCAAAAGTTATACAAGTGAAAATTGGTTTAAATCAGGTCCAACTGAGAAAAGACATTTTCTAGTAGTACAATATTCTGTCAGCAGTAAAAATTTTAAGTATCAGATATACATAAAAAAGCACTAGTCAAGTAAAAAATGGTTCTTAATCAAATAGTCTCCTTTTATATCAAGTAATATTCTTCATGAATGCAAAGTGATCTTGATTTTTTTTCATTTGAAAGTATTACAACATTACCTTGCTTTTGTCACAATTATAAATATTGAATATCCAAATATTGTAATACAAATAGCTGGATAGGCTCCACCACATTTTGGTACATTAAAGTAATTTACCACTGTTTCTAATAGACGAAAGACACGATTATTAATAACGATAGGTGAAGAAGTAATTTCTACGGCAGATAAATCAAACATATACTATAAATGTTTACTATGAATGTTTGTTAGTGTCCGAAAACTTGTATATACTACATCCACATTTTGTAAATCGACTTGGCATCTACCCATCGCCTTTCCCGTTCCATACATAAATACACAGAAATTATAATTGTCCTCTCACTTACTTGAAGGAAGCATATTTTATTATCAAAATTCAGTGGTATGGCCTTTGGAAATTCTTGTAGTTATCAAATATGTCATATAAATGCACTCTTGTGTGTAGTGGGGCTAAGATTAATCGATACAGTCTGTCCAATACAAGTTTCCGGTATTAACTTCAGCAAACAGGTCGATGGCCGCAGTGGTTAGGCGGCTGACTATCGTTGTGGGAGGACGATAGGTGCCGGGGTTCAATTCTCTGGAGGGACGGTGACATTTTTTCAGAGAGTTTAATCCCGGATCGACTTGCCATTCGCTGTTGGGAGCAAAGTGATTAAGAGCGCGGCATCATAAAAGGCGATATGATGCTGTCACAAAGCCATTGAACACAACTTACACACACAAACTACACCGCGAGAGTTGCAGTGATAGCCCGACAAGCGATACAGCTTACGGGGTCACTGCAACTAAGCACCCACCACACATAAAAAAACATATACATATCGTCGCTTTCGTAATACTAAAATGGATGCAGAAAGAAAACGCTCCTATTTCGTTGGTTAGGAGTATATTAAGAATATCTAGCACCATCCACACTTTGGTAACTGTATTTTTGTTTAGCAAACTTTAGGGCTTAGATGCTAATGCAGTAAAATGCTTTAAACGTGTGTTAGTATGCAATAGAGATAACCGTAATGAATATAAGTGATACTGCTTTTCACCCTTATTGAACGTTCTTGGAAAAATATTTTCCTTTCCTCCCTATGTTATATTTCGAAAACAGGAAAAATATCGGCTTTTCGAACTAGAAACACAAAAACGCAACCGCATCGTTTTAAGCCGGGGCTGAGAGAGCGTCGTGTGTTTGTATTTCTGAAGTTTCTAATCTGATTATCAACAAAACAACATTTGCACTAATGATTACCCGTAGCGCATATACAAGCCCCCGTACGGGGTTAAAATCTAAATAAAAAGCGACGACAACAACTACCAGACCAGATCCGTAGAGTACACCCTTTTGGTTGTCTCTCTCCGTCTATCTAAATTTGTTCACCGCGACAGTTGTTTGCCTTTAAACAAGTAGGGGTAGCTGGATCAAAATTACTCGTTTATACATTGTACACGGAGAAATAAAAAATGATACTTCAGCGGTAGAATAATTCGACAACAATACCCGGACAAACACATATCTCAATTTGTTACGTTCATTTTCTCTAACCTATTCTTTATTTTGTATCGCAAGAGGGTAACCCGCCTAATGCATATTAACGTGGAGATAGAAGGAGATGTAGCCCCCTATTGGCGATGGCGTTTGCGAACGTTGCATCTTCAAGACCCCCAAGGGTCGCACATGTCATATTATATGACGGCATTGTTGTTATAACAATTTAGTACTTTTTATGGTAGATAATCAGATGACTGTGTTACAGAATGCCACATCCGCATACGTTAACTAATTTTAGCTACGCATGAGTTAATAATTAACGTACCATACATTGTCAAAAGATTAATAATGAATCTTTTGTAATTGATGACAGAAAAAGACATATTATTCATAACCGAAAGACAGGTATGAAGCGAATAATGTTCGTCGTTCAAAAATACACCTAAAATAGAGAATGAGTAAAGAAAAATAAAATGCAACTAATTCACATGAGATATCAAATACAAAAAATAACAGCTATAACAGTAGTAGTTTGAAAATATAATTCTACTTTAGATCTCTTTCTAATATCGAAGGCGCACTTTTAGACTTCTTGTCTTCTTAATAAAATCATTGAATTTCTCACATGATTCTTTGCTAGCTTCTATCACTTCAATGGTGCAAATTCAAACAGATATTGGTTTAGAATATGTTTAATAGAGAACAAGGCTAGTTTTACCGCAGTAAGTCTGGGTAGAGGGTGGCAGGGTTGAACTGAGAAGCGTACAGAAATAAAATAATAAAACTCGTTAACGAGTAACTTTGAACAATCGGCCTTCTTGCCCCGGTCTGCGCCACTTTTGCCCGAGTCGTCCGTGCCTCTTTTCCGCTTTTTATTTCTCTATTTTATTCCTTTCGTAAGGGCGAATCATTACATTAATTTAAGTTAAGTCATTATTCGGCATCCGGATCTCGGAGCAATTATCATCATTATTTGATTGTACGGGTTTCTTCTTTTCTTTTCGAAGGCAACGGCACCGACTAACCGGTTGTCGTCTCTCCGTATTCTCGAGTAACCTTCCGGCCAAAAGTAAAAGTTATCCTCTGAAGCTGCACCGAGGTATATATCTATATATAGACGAGAAAACGTGCCCGAGATACTGTGATAAATGGTGGAGAACCTATTATAGGACTTCATCGCAGGATTTCCCACCCCGTAATACGAAAGAAACTAGAAATAGAAGAACTCAGATTAGTCTGATCTTTGATAAGGGAGGTACATTCTATACTAAACTGAACGGTGGGTAAGACGGGGGATGGTGCTGTCGGATGGTAGAGGTAATAGGGAGACGTGCACGCTTGGATCTCTTCGATCCTCAATTACCTTTACTCCTTGGACTTCCTTTCTCGATGGCTGTGTTTCTGTGTGTGTGTGTCTGTATCAGGCAAGAAGTTCTATCTCGGATGAACGACTAGCTGCGGCGATGTTCGGATAGCCTCATTTAAGCCCACCTTGATCAATGATCCTTTTTAGAGGGGTTTTATTCCTATTATATCGAGATAAAGGCAAAAACGTAAGTCGATACCGCGTGGCTTAAATGGGTGAACATTAATAAAGAATTGATAATTTTCAGACAAAGTTCTAATACAGTACATATTACCATTGCAGTAAGCTGGTGGTAACAGTATAATTTTAACGCAGTGGCCTAGGTGAATCGTGAAGTATAATATTGCAGTTAAAATCCATAAAATAAACTAGCTTTAGACAAAAGATCAAGAAAACAGTGAAAATGACACTCAGAATCACAAAGTAATTATGCAAAGCAGAAAAACTGTTAGCTGTGCTGAAAGAATATGAAACACAAAAAGGATTCTACTCGTATATCCACTCAAGAAATGAAGTAGTTGTGTTTCGACACCACATTAGAAACAATTTGTAGAATTCCTCAAAGATTTAGGTAGAATGTTGTCGTACTGTAATTTTAATTTAAAGTTGGCGTGTATTGAGCACCCAGCTAAACACAGTAAATGAAACAGATACCAGACAAATGTCGTGAAAGAATCTCATGGTATATAAACCAAAATCTACTACAAACTACTGCAATACTGAAATTTAATTGTTTCTATTCCAGAATATGCCTTTCTTTGGTTACACTGGATCTACAATTTCATTGAATGAAGCTGTTAATTCGAAAAATTGTAGGTGGTAACTACACGGAAGAAATCGATAGTTTATTACAAAATTTTGCAAAAAAGTACTTATTGGAAACTAAAATTTTGTGGATCCAATCTAAAGAGTTTCTCGGATGAGGATAGTGACGAGAAAGTTTTGGGGTGATTCATTGACAAATCTAAAGAAATCATATATCGGTGATTTATTGTAATATTGTTTCTATAATCATTTTTTTTATATACAAACGTTAAAGAAAAAAAATCTTGTAGTACTGAGCTGAGTTTCTAATTTAACCTCTAATGTAACCTCGCCAAACTATTAAATTCATTAGCCAATCCAATTTTGTTTATTGTTCATACACCTGTAATAGCGTTTCCTTTAAAATGCTTTAAAACAAAGGCAAATTTATCTAGAAAACAAACCTCCTTTCACACCATCTCGCGCAGCTTATTCCGTTGAAATAAAACATCCAAAAGCGAATAATAACGCCGCTTCTTCTCCTTCGCTTTTGAGGTGCAGGAGCAAAGCGTCAACCGTTACGTTTAGAATTTAATTAAACGGAAGTAATTGCCGCACTACTAATTAAATATGTGATATGCATTCTACGGCATAATAAGCGTGGCTGCCGCAAGCACATTGGCGCGTGTTCACAAACACAATAACGGGCAAAACTTCGGGTCCGTTGCATCGCGTCGTGTGCATCAAGTTAACTTTTGAGTGTGTAGTAAACGCCGAGAATATAATAATTCAATTGGGCACACTGTGGACGCTATAACAGTTCTTCTGTATACTAAATACGACGCAGGAATGGCGCAAAATTTTGGGGACGTAGAGTTTGGGTTGTGTAATTTTTCATTCAGCATTGGATGCCAACAATTCTACCACAAATCCTTGATGTACTTTGATATATGCTTCCAAAATAGAACTGTTGTTGTTTACAATTACTATTTGCCTAGATGTAGAAATATCTGGTAGCTTCGCTTTCTTGGTCTTAACAGCTGATTTAATAATGATTTAGTGATAACCAAATCGATGAATACATCGCTTACCTCGCAAGTAATTGATGAATTTATTATTACGCTCATGAAAAATCAATCAGATTTCATCTTCAGAATGTCTTTTTATTGTTTAAGAAAGACTAATTATTATCGAGACATTCTTATACTGAACGTAATCGACTTAACCTTTTGGTTTTAGTGTCTGAATTCTGATATTAAATCATAAAAATGCATCCATAAAGTACATGAAATGAGAGAATTTGTTTTTATTTTCTTGGATGCTGTTGGCAAGATTGTGAGGAATCCGAAAAGAAATTGTGACTTTCATAAAGTTAGATGTGCAAGACTGGAATTGCCCGTTCTCCTTTTGAAGGTTGCAGAAGCGATGTTAGTCTTGAATTGAATAATTTCGATCTCCTATAGTTTTAGGAAAACATATTTGTATATTTTCTTGTCGTTTGTTTAAGACGGTGGTTCAAATAGAAGATACCGTTTCAGTTCGAGGATATTCTTGTTGAGCTACTCAATTATCATTTGTTAATAATGTCCTAAAAAGTCGTCATTACATATTTGTTAAGAATGACCATTGGGTTTATTGAACAGGTGAGTTCAAAATCCTCGAATAGATTATTATTCACAAGTCTTGGTCTGTATTGATATCCATGATTTCTCAAAATAACTTTCCCTACACTTAGATGCTAGACACTTTTTTAAATCACCTAGATTTCAATATTCTTAATTAATGACTTAAAGCTGTACTATTTTTAAATCAAGTAAATTATAATTTATTTAATTTTAGGAAAATTTGTTATCTTTTAATTCCTGATTTATTTCCACTTAGAGGTCAATAAAACAATAAATAATTAAATACCAATTTATTCCATAACATATAATAATATGGAATTAAAAGATAAGTAAGTACATAAAGGTCAGAAAATACATATATTCATTGGAAAATTTGTTGGAAAATTTAGTAAGTTAAAAATTTTAATGGAGAAATCGACAGATTTATGGATTAGAAAAACACAATATTTCAAATGGTGAACCTATGTTTTCATATTAATTTCAAATAATGTTGGGCAATGTAACAGCATTTACATAAGTTAAACGCGATAACAAATGAATATGGTTGTAACGATTCTATTTCTGAATATTGAATACAACGAGTTGCCGAAGCAGAAAAGATCTTGCAAATACAACATCTCGGTAGTATCTCGGCGTTTCAATATTTCACTACCGCATTGTTATGTCCAATACGGAATTTAACATAAACAATACCCCACATACAATTATAATAATGTTAAATGTTTAAATATAATATTGTCTCACGACACAAAAAAGTAATTTTTTTGTATAGGATTACGCTTGAATACTACTCAATTCTAGTGTCCACTGAAAATAAAAAACGAAATTTGTTATAATAAGAAAAAAACTGCTAACAAGTCAGGTTCAACAAGGAGCAAATAAAAATCCATATAATTTCTTGATTTCATAAACGACAATAAATAAACAGTTCCAGTAATTGCTCATAAGATTTACTTCATTTTATAATATCTCGCAATATTGACACATTTGAGTATTCTGAGCAAATTTTGGAGCATTTTTGCCACTGCTTATTGAAACTCTTTGTTATACGCTTCAATGTTTTATTAATAACTATAACGATCCATCATAAAACTAAAATTGTTCCCCTCAAAATTACATAGGAAACGCGTTAATTCACAACATAAAAAAAGCACCGAAACTTAATATAAATTCCTTGCTGGCAAATTCTTCGGGTAATTTGGCAAGAACAAAGGGCTCGTTTCGGTGTAAGCGCGTGAACTCGAAACGACTGACTACGGGACACTATGTGCGAAGGCTCTGTTGCTTATACTATCTCGCGTTCAGCTCAGGCTTTCATTAAACACATACCCGACGTCCAACATAAACGTTTATATCATGCTCACTTGTGGTCAATTAGTAACTGCACTACACCTGCTGCCGCACCGTTCAGGTCTCATTTTTATCGCCCGCAATAACTTTTTCCTCGTTGCCTCGCTCAAATATGCTCGCCTTCTATGTATGTTGTGCGAATGTTGTACATCGTTGCTCTACGTTGGTAGTGCTCTCGACAAACGGCCGCATGAAAATTGCGATGCGGTTTTCAGGTTTCACGTTGGCCTTTATAACTTCCGAATTGCAAGAGCTATATTGTTGTTTTTATGTGTTCACCGCCTGCTCGAGAATTTCTTTATTACTGCTCACTAAATAATGAATATCTGTAGATCGGTTGTAGAGGAATTGAATTTTCTGCAGCGTTTGTATCTAGATGTAGGGCTGATATTATTAAATGCAAACCCGAATTTTATTAAATGTTCACGTTAGAGAATCATGTACAGGCCATTGTATAGTATTGTACTGCATTCTTAGAATGGCTTAAAAGGAAATGCGGTGAGATAGTCCTTTTAATTTAACTTACAATTTAACATCAATTAAATCCTCAATTCCAGACGTTATTAAAACAGAATATGAATGAACTCGGGATCCGTGATTCGTGTCTATTTTATGGAATCCATCAACTCTGCTAAGTGCATGCCATATTTTTTGCTACTATTTTATAGTGGTATTCAGTGTTGTTTGTCTTCTATGACTGTAGTTTAATTATTTCGTTCCACATTAACATGATAATAGTTTCCTATAACTCTCCTGAAGGCTACATAGGCTATAAAAAATGCACGAATTGTACTAATTGTAAGTTAGAAACTTACAGATAAATTTGCACTGTACTACATCAGAATGGGCACTTTATGCTATGCCTTACTGTGACTATATCTGTACATTTATCTGGAGGCTGCCTGGTAGTTATTAGTTTTGGAAAGTTTGAATATCTTAAATTCAATTTTATATACTTGTTTGACTAGTATAAGCTGTACAGTTCTAACTGAGTTAATTAAATGCATTTATACTGAATTATATGAGTAACAACAGAGCTGTAAAATCTTATGAAAAACTTTCTTCTATTTAAGTTACTGGCCTTAAATGGTAGCTCAAATTTGATGATTTGATGATAATTTATACTTATAAACGGCACCCATAGCTGGATAGAATCACTTTTTTCTCTAGTAAGTAAGCTTCATGGGTGAAAGGAACCTTAAGCAAAGGGATGTGAAAGACATTTATTTGAGCTAAAGTCAATAGCAAGTTAGAAATAAACTACTTTGCACATCCGAATTCATAAATCAAATAATATTCTATCAGAAAGATTTCTTTTGATAGAAAAACACTTCTTCTCGATCAGAAAAATTCCAATTCTTTGTATGAAACAATATAGGGTCATTAGGGGGAAAATATATGGGAAAATGCGATAAATAAAGACAAAGGTATGACGTGTGTAGGTGTGTCAATTAAATTATTTCTCAGGACAGAAAAAACGCCAATTTTTTAGCATTTACGGTTTTAATTAATTCTTTTCTGCTTTTGTGCAATGTTTTGATCAACACCGGCTTTTTCTACCTAGAATTTGATAAAAGTGTCAACATTAGGGGTTGTACTAGGTATGTAACTTTTTAAATGAATATTACAAAGACGACAAAGTATTACTTATTAAAAGTATACCATCTTAAACGAGCTTTGCTTACGAAAAAATGGTACATTTGTAATGCAAAAAGTTATCACCTCACAGCTAGAATTCTTTTGTTTGGAATTAAACATTAAGAATATTTTTATTACCTTTTAGATAAGCATAATTTGTCTGAAAATAAAATCCAAAGGAAGTAATCTTGGTGAGTTTATAGTTGCAGTCAAAACCTTGAAATACCCTAAAACATTTGGATATTTTGGAAGCATGAAGATGGTTACTGGAGGTAGAGACGATGATGAAGTTCTGAAAAAATAAATACTTATGAAAAGTAGAGTAGAACAGGGCATCAGTTATCCATCAAAGCGCTACAGTTAATGCTGACGGCGACAGTACAGCTAGTCATTATAAAAAAAACTAGTCTAATTAGTGTATGTAATTTTTCCATTATGAAGGCTTAGAATGTGCAACTTAGTCATTCAGGAAAACAATATGAAGACTTTTTCTTTGAATCTGAGAATTATCTAACTAAAAATTATTTGAATGCATCATAAAGACAAAAATTATAGTTTCGTATAATATATAAAGTTAAAAATGGTTAAAGTATTATACGTAATAAATTAATTAAAAATTGACCATTCAAAAGTTATACAAGTGAAAATTGGTTTAAATCAGGTCCAACTGAGAAAAGACATTTTCTAGTAGTACAATATTCTGTCAGCAGTAAAAATTTTAAGTATCAGATATAAAAAAGCACTAGTCAAGTAAAAAATGGTTCTTAATCAAATAGTCTCCTTTTATATCAAGTAATATTCTTCATGAATGCAAAGTGATCTTGATTTTTTTCATTTGAAAGTATTACAACATTACCTTGCTTTTGTCACAATTATAAATATTGAATATCCAAATATTGTAATACAAATAGCTGGATAGGCTCCACCACATTTTGGTACATTAAAGTAATTTACCACTGTTTCTAATAGACGAAAGACACGATTATTAATAACGATAGGTGAAGAAGTAATTTCTACGGCAGATAAATCAAACATATACTATAAATGTTTACTATGAATGTTTGTTAGTGTCCGAAAACTTGTATATACTACATCCACATTTTGTAAATCGACTTGGCATCTACCCATCGCCTTTCCCGTTCCATACATAAATGCACAGAAATTATAATTGTCCTCTCACTTACTTGAAGGAAGAATATTTTATTATCAAAATTCAGTGGTATGGCCTTTGGAAATTCTTGTAGTTATCAAATATGTCATATAAATGCACTCTTGTATGTAGTGGGGCTAAGATTAATCGATACAGTCTGTCCAATACAAGTTTCCGGTATTAACTTCAGCAAACAGGTCGATGGCCGCAGTGGTTAGGCGGCTGACTATCGTTGTGGGAGGACGATAGGTGCCGGGGTTCAATTCTCTGGAGGGACGGTGACATTTTTTCAGAGAGTTTAATCCCGGATCGACTTGCCATTCGCTGTTGGGAGCAAAGTGATTAACAGCGCGGCATCATAAAAGGCGATATGATGCTGTCACAAAGCCATTGAACACAACTTACACACACAAACTACACCGCGAGAGTTGCAGTGATAGCCCGACAAGCGATACAGCTTACGGGGTCACTGCAACTAAGCACCCACCACACATAAAAAAAACATATACATATCGTCGCTTTCGTAATACTAAAATGGATGCAGAAAGAAAACGCTCCTATTTCGTTGGTTAGGAGTATATTAAGAATATCTAGCACCATCCACACTTTGGTAACTGTATTTTTGTTTAGCAAACTTGAGGGCTTAGATGCTAATGCAGTAAAATGCTTTAAACGTGTGTTAGTATGCAATAGAGATAACCGTAATGAATATAAGTGATACTGCTTTCCACCCTTATTGAACGTTCTTGGAAAAATATTTTCCTTTCCTCCCTACGTTATATTTCGAAAACAGGAAAAATATCGGCTTTTCGAACTAGAAACACAAAAACGCAACCGCATCGTTTTAAGCCGGGGCTGAGAGAGCGTCGTGTGTTTGTATTTCTGAAGTTTCTAATCTGATTATCAACAAAACAACATTTGCACTAATGATTACCCGTAGCGCATATACAAGCCCCCGTACGGGGTTAAAATCTAAATAAAAAGCGACGACAACAACTACCAGACCAGATCCGTAGAGTACACCCTTTTGGTTGTCTCTCTCCGTCTATCTAAATTTGTTCACCGCGACAGTTGTTTGCCTTTAAACAAGTAGGGGTAGCTGGATCAAAATTACTCGTTTATACATTGTACACGGAGAAATAAAAAATGATACTTCAGCGGTAGAATAATTTGACAACAATACCCGGACAAACACATATCTCAATTTGTTACGTTCATTTTCTCTAACCTATTCTTTATTTTGTATCGCAAGAGGGTAACCCGCCTAATGCATATTAACGTGGAGATAGAAGGAGATGTAGCCCCCTATTGGCGATGGCGTTTGCGAACGTTGCATCTTCAAGACCCCCAAGGGTCGCACATGTCATATTATATCCCCTTGCTTGCAACCCTTAATAGTCTCTTCATTGTTACAACGCGGAGAGTATAGTATTGCCACTACTAGACAGACGAAACATTGTCGGTTTTAGGCATTAGGGTTTAAGGTGACGCGGATCAGACTGTTAAATTGCGTACGTAACTCTCGTTTATTGCAGCTGTAAAATTTTAAACGTTAACAAGTTGGGTTGGCCGTCTGTCTTTACATGTAATTTGGTTAAGGCGCTGAGTGTTCGTTAGCTGTTAATTGTTTCATACACTGGGGTGTCTTCTTACAGTAAGAATAATACACCTAGTACAAGATCGTACTTACGTAAATTCATTGACAAATCTTTGAAAGTAATTTAAGACGTCGCGATGTAAACGCGATAATAAACATTAATTATTCCTATAGATGCATGTTGACGTTATTGATGTCAGGTACTATTAAGTAAGAAATTTATAAATAAACTATATAGTTATATTATTGTAATTTAACAGTATTTATATAGTTCTAACCTTTTGTAGGTAACATACTTCGCACTAGTGGTAATAGAAAATAAAATATTTTCACTGGTGTGTTCTGAAATGTCGCAAATTTGTTATATTTCGTAATTTTAATTTGGATCTTGGTGACTTGAAGTCCTACCATAGATATTTTTTCGTACAAAATGTTATGAACGTCTAAATACTAGTTATTTAATACTTAGATGTTTATAATAAACGTCAACATGGCATTTTATTTGTTTAATAAAAGATGAGAAGAATGTATAAGAGATAGATTTTTTTCTTGTCTTTTCTTTACTTTTTAGAAAATAATTTACAAATTTAAAATAGCTTTCCTAGTATGTATGTACGTTCTAACAAACCATATTTTTTCCAGGTAAAGTTGAAAAGGAAGTTAACAGGTGGTTGAAATAGTGTATATGTTTTGTGTGTATATATACATACATATATGTATATGTGTAAAACTCTTACGCCATCTTGGAAAAACTGTATAATAAAAATTTCCCAGAACCGTCACTTTGTGTATGATAAAAGCAGATAAAACTTTTACAAAGGAAAGGATTTCTGGGAAAACTAAATTGCAATAAACACAATGTGAAGGCGTGACATAATCTAACAAATCGAGGAGTTTTCTAAGTATAACTCATTAGACATTGTCAGAAGATAAGTCTTCATCTTTCGTATAGAAACGGCATCTTCGTATAGTAAAACGATAATAGCATTCTAATTATATAAAATGCTATATGTGACAATTTTTTATGTGAAATAAGATGTTGTTGACAACTTGTCCATTTGCGTGATACTCACTCGTTTTTTCAAGAATACATGAAAGAGAGTATACAATGTATCGAATGAAATATTATATATGTATGTTATATAATCTTAGTGCCATACAGTAGTGTAGGTATAAAGCACAAGACGCTTTCCTAAAAAACAACAACTATAACAAAAGTTTGCCAACAGCTTATATGTATAAATAATGAGGAAATGGAAACAATTCCACAATGAGTAAAAACACTTTGCTCGTCGAAGCGAAACTGAAATAGCAGTAATAAATAATCTTTAAAGAAATATTTGAAGTGTTATCGTATTCGTCTTACAAATAAAAATAAAAACAACGAAAACAAAGAGCAGAAACGGGCGGGAATTTATTGTCGAAATTGTCGGGCTGTCAGATCGAAGTGCCTGTCCCGGATGATAGATCTTCCCATAATGGATTTTTATACTATTGATAAATTTTATAAATTTCCATACTTGTAAAATTTACGAATTGGCATCGTACTTTCACAACGGCTACCGACAAATTTTTCGCATAGCGTCGCGTCTTGGTGAAAAATTTCACCGCCGATAAAATATGGACCCTTTCCGAAAATATTCGTTCAAAATATAGATTTATGCTAATATCGACTAAAACACTTTGAAAATGTAATATGCATGCATGCGCCTTTGTTCCGGTGATTAAGATATTATTACATAGGAAAAAGAAATCCAAGAAGAGAAAGAGAATAAAAAGAAAAAATATCAAGTATCAAATACCAAATATCAGTTTATATCAATAATTTTCTCTAAAGCAGGGCATCGACTCCTTTCATTGATATAGCTCGGCAAGGTACAGCTGAGAAAAGAGTCCTCAATTTTCAATAGCTACTAACGGAATAAAATAAATTGACATTCTTTAATCCTCCATTTATTTTATTCCGTTTATGAATGTTGAAATGTTTCTCATGTTTTTTTTTACACCATACATTTTAATTTTTCGTAAATAAGTTTACAAATCAAAGCGATTACCCTGACTAAGTTGAAGAAAGCTTAGTGAAACTTATTTGGGAATATTGAAATGTACATGAAGAAGAATAAAAAGGCAAAAGAGTTAAGGCTCTTCAAGCAATGCCAGTACATGTCTCATTGTCATCTCTGTCTATATGGCACTCATTAGGTGACCAACCACCGGGCCAGTGATTCTCGCTAACCTTTTATGTCTTTCATCAAGTGATATCAGTGACGTATTGTTCTATTGTAAAGACCTGAAGTTACATAATGAGTAGTGGCGGAACATCCACGATACGGCATACGTAAATTTCCATAATCGATGCATTTATATATACAGTCCCTGGCAACATTATTATGGTCACCTGTGAAACTACTAAATTTTGAAGTTCGTGCTTTAAAAAATACATGAAAAATCATCGTCTATTAGAAATATGCAATATGTAACTCCTCGTACAGTAGTGCTATCATAGTTGCATACATAATTGTTTCGATAATTTGACTTTTAGGCCGAATTTTGACAGAAAGTCACAAACACTGTCAATTTGTTGGTGGTGGTTGTGTAGCACTTGTTGTATTTAGCTGTGTTTTCTGTAGTGTTTTAATACTTTTGTCGCTAGTTTTTAAGAAGAACGGGTTCTTACACTTGTTCAGGTAAGTTACTCTTATTTTATTGCATATATAATGTGAAATTACTGCAACTAGTGCAGAATATGGGTTCCTTCTTTTAATTTAAATGAAAAACAATAGTTTCCTACGTGACGTTTCGGATTTATTTAATCCTTCTTCAAACCTATATATAAACATATAATAAAACTTAACTATTTTTAAACCAAGAAACAATAACTTACAACAAGGATAATCGTTTTTCTAAATACAAGGCTCTAAAAATATTGTGAAACAATTTTGACAATTTTGAAATTTTGGAATTTGAAAACATATGCAAAATATTTGATAAACAATTTTGTAAACAAAACCAGACATGTTAGATTTTAAATTTCGACATTTTAAAAACAATATGTTGAATGCAATGAAAATATATTGTATATATGAGAAAAAAAAAATTATAAACACATCAAATGGAAAACGATTTATAACATTCCATACAAAGACATTTAAATGTAAGAGATCACAAAAGACTACCAAAGAGATTAATGTAAATCCTTAAATTTGATAAATTTAATTAAATTATTATAAATATTCGTAAAATTTGAAGATTGTTCTTTTGTATTAATATTATCCGAAAAATGTTTAATTATATATATATATCAAAAGCTTTTGATAGAATTGAACACAATTTACTGCTACAAAAATTTAGGATGATTGGTTTTAGTGATTCTCTAGTAGCATTTTTTAAGACTTATCTGAATAATAAACAACAATATGTAATCTACAATGGATACAAATCGTAGCTGTTTCATGCAACTTCAGGTGTTCCGCAGGGTTCTAATCTCGGGCCACTATTGTTTACTCTATTCATTAATAACTTGATGGACTGCATTAATACTGATAAATGTATGTTCGCAGATGATCTCAAAATCTTTACCACAGTAAATTCTATTGCTGATTGTTATTATTTACAAGATCAGGTCAATCGGTTAACCGAGTGGTGTACTAATAATGGTTTACAATTAAATGTCAACAAATGCAGAATTATGAGCGACACTAGAAAGCAGAACTCTATTCTATTTTACTATACCATCAATGGAACTTCACTTGTTCGAGAAAAAGTTGTGAGAGACTTGGGTATTTATCTTGATGATTCCCTTACCTTTTCCACTCATCGTGAAAACATCGTAATGTCAACTATGAAGATGTTAGGATTTTTGATTAGAAGCTCTCCTTTGTTTCATATTGAAACAATTAAATTACTTTACTTCGCATTCGTATTCTAAACTGGAGTATAGTTCTCTGATCTGGCATCCATTCTACACTTCCCACAAGGAAACTGTTGAGAAAGTTCAAATAAAACTTTTAAAATATTTATACTTCAAGCAGGAAGGTTCGTACCCCGAGCGTGGCTATGACTATCAGCTTCTGCTTCACCAATTTGATGTTGAATCGTTGGAGGTTAGACGATAATTACAGCTTATAAAATTTGTGTTTAACCTTGTGAATAACAATATTGATGCTCCTTATCTCTTATCTCGCCTTTAATTTCTTGTCCCTCGTTCATCCTCAAGATCCTCATTCACATTCTATACACCATATGCTCGCCTAAACTCTTCACTAAATTCCCCTATAGTGTCAATGTCACGCAGCTTTATTCTAATATCATCACTTTGCGACATACATTTTACACCTCTACAGACAATATTGTCAATAGCAATTGATCAGTTATCGTGATTCTGTAATTCTTTGACACAATACAATATTATGTAATTTTTTTTCCTCATTGAATTTTTAATGATATGTTGAGTTCAAGTAATCATTTATACTTAACTTTTGTAGTTCTTATTGTAATATATTAATTGTATCTTTTGTCCTTTATTTGGAGCAATCTGTTGGGCAAATAAATATATTATTATTATTATTATTATTATTATTTATACATTTTTATACAGCGCGGTATAAAAATGTGTTCATATCAAACATAAATAAACATGAAACACAGATGGGAAGCTCTCTCAGCACTATTGTCGATAACCGCAGTGATGTGGCAGATCGCTGGGGTCCAGAGTTCTATTCTTCGAAAGGACTATGACATTCTTTTTGGAAAATAATATCCTGATCGATCGACCATTCGTTGTTGGGAGCAAAGTGATTAACAGCGTAACGCCATTTGAAGTGGTGTAATCCGACATGCAATATAGCTCGAGAAGCCATTACAACTAGTATTCACCACAGATAAAAAAGAAGCTGCTAAATGTCGTTATTTCTAATTTACAGGTTCATCTCCATTCTATATTTATTATTTTCAAATATGTCGATAATCTTCTTAGTGTTATATCTGGTGACTCTAATAAAACGTATTACTTACACTTTTCACTCACTTTACAATTTGCTATCAAATGTCAGACTGTATATGCTGTCACCTTCGTGGACACTAAACTTATTACAGGACTGCATGAATCAGTTACTTTGGACTGGGATACTAAACAAACCTCTTCTAAACGTTATACCAATTCATCATCTGTTCCACCTGTTCTCGATCAAGGACCTTATTCTATGAATTTCCCACAATTCCTTTTACCATAAGAGTCTAAAGGTTCTCTTGGACAACTTGTTGAATGATGGATTCCTATTCACCGGAGTAGGATATAGGTGAATATATTGTAGTGAAAAATATCTATTTTTAATTAAAATTGCAATTTATTATTTATGTTATTTATTCTTTTATACTAAAACTATCGTTATAGCGCTCTGTAACCACAAGCTAAATTTTCAAATGTTTACTTTAAATAATATTGTAGTCTTTAAAAACAATTCTTGAAATTCACTTGAAATTAAAAGAAATACAATTGCCAAATTAATAATTAAAATTAATTAAAATGAAATTTACTTGATTTTAAAATGTGTAAATAAGTGTTCCGTTTTCCCCTTCAAGCCAGGCACGCTTTCTTATGGATGTCTTCTGGGGACGGATTTTTCTATTATTCTCTAGGAGTTGAATGCAGCTGCTACTACGTTAAAAGTTTTCTAGTTGCTGAATGCTCCAACGCGTGAGGCGTCAACGCTGATTTAGAAGTTTTAATTGAAAAAACGTAGGCTCTGGACGAGTGGCTGTTATAGAAGACCGTTATTTCATACTTGTAGGGTTTATATATGTAATGATAGTCCGTTGTTCACTAATCCTCTAAAATACGTTAGTGCTCTAGCTTCTACCTTCTACAGGTTGTTACGTTTTATTTTGGTGACCTAAAAGATTTCGCTTTAGTTTACTGCGAACTTAGCCTACTTTATAATTTTTACCTGCTACGTGACTGTGTAAAGGTTTTTGTTTGTAATACAGGTCTGTTTCGGGTGTTGAAGACTGATGCATATTTCATCCTGCGGCTATATTTCCTTTTTTACTTTAGGTGAGACTGCGTAGAGTGAACTTACACTCTACGAATGGTTTATTTTTGTCAGGCGAGCCCTATCGTTATTGATGGATGCATTTATTTATTAACTGCCGATGCTAATTTAGGGAATATAAACATTTGCTCTTAAAGCCATCAGTTGGCGTTTTCTCTCGGTCTTGTCGTACACAGCTTACGTTTTCTCTTCAGGATTTTAGAGTTTAGAGTTTCATTTGCTACAATTGCTTCAGTTAGTTCAATTAGTATTTGTTTTATACACCTACCTGGGTTAATTTCATAGCTTTGCTATTCTTTCAGCCAATCTGTCTTATGACATCGTTGCAGGTTATGTACGACTTGATCTGTCACTAATACCCTGGGGAGTTTTACTTTTCACAGTTGCGTACTCTGTCGCGTTTTCTTGCAGGGAACTTTTACTTAATTCGGGATATATGTATTATTTGTATAATTGAGGTTTGGACGCTCTTCCGCGTTATCTTGAATTAATCTCTTTTTAAGTTTTTCTTACTTCTTCGTTTTGTTGCTGAATTTGTTGAGAGTTGTCGTGGCGTTCCTTCGTGAAACTATCGCTAGATGGCGCATGACGATCTTCAGCTGTCTTCGGGGTGCTGCGCGTAGATTCATGGCACACGGCTTACTTACGAGGGTCGAGGATTCACTTAGCGGACATTAAAGTGAGTGGACGTTCTTTTCGTCTTGTGCTAATTTGTAGCTGGTGGTAATATGGAGAAATTTTAAGCCACGAATTGTCGGATTTGTTCACCGGCTACGTAACTTTATCAGCGGATTTTGGTATTTGGAATGGTTATTAGCGTTTTGCCTTGGTAAATATCCGTTGATTTGACGCCGTTGGGCGGATTGGATTATTAGCACATTGTGAGTGGCCTTTGTTCCTTCTTCGCCGCTCAAGCATCTTAGCGTCCATCTTGAAGTCCGTTTTGCGTCTCGTTTTTGGTTCGCCTCGAATTTAATTCGGTAAGCAGTACTTTCCTTTTTTTCTTATTAGATTTGTCTATCTTATTTGTTTCTTTTAGAGGTTCTAGTGAAGGGGTTTTTATCTTCCCCGACGAGAATTTATTTTTGGTGAATCCCTGTACATAAAATTTTGGGTAAGGTGTTCAATGTATAGGATCATTAGCGTCACTACAAGTCTGAGCTGGGTGCACGAGGTAGATTGGGAGTGAGTCTTTTTGTTTTCTTTTCCGTGGAGATCCCAGTTCAGCGTGGGAATCAACCGGACTTGAAGTCACCATCGTACCATCGAGCTATCAGTAATATTTTGTGTGAAATTGTAGAAGTCTACATTCAAGGTCAGAGGTCTAAATTTTAATTTTTAATAGTAAATTTTCTTGTTAATTATTTTGAGCCCTTCCGGCATAGTCTTTATTACTCGTTGGGCCTTAAGCCACACATTTGATGATTAAACGCTGCATTTTGGTAGCACGTATTTCTTGGTAGATTTGTAAATCCACCAGGTAGGGCTTCACCTAGCCCGGTGTTTGTTTTTTGGCCGTGCAGGCCTGTTAGTTTGTTTTGTATATTTTGTAACTTAACAGTAGGGACTATTCGTTGGCACCAAGTGCATTTTAGCTTTAGAATTGTTGTAGTTTTTGATACCGATATCAACCTTGTGTAACGGGTTGGTTTATATTTATGATTTTGTAAACGATTGTTGTAAGCGGCAAACTCTGGTGCACCACGGTACTGTTGCGGGTAATTTATTAATTTTGTACGATTTTCGTTATTTGTACCTTGAATAACAACCCACTGGATACGTTCGGAATTGTTCTGGTTGCCTACCTTATTTCGGGGGAAGCACCCCAAACGGTATTTTTATTTATTTTTGTAAATATATACTTACTTTACAACTTGAAGGTGGACTTGTGTTTTTTTTTTATGATAGCTCACCCTCGCCTAAATTAGAGTAAATCCGGTCTCGTGACTCACCTTATTGTTTTCGGTCGACTTTTTTTTATTATTTCAATACCGTGCGTTCGAACCCTACCCACTACTCTTCCGTCCCACCTCAGAGGTTCTCAATTTACTCAACGACCTCGACGGAGCTTAAATTAAATTGAGTGGCGCCTTTTTCTTACTTTTGGGTACTGACGTCTCGAACTATATCTTTCGAACCACGCCGTCTCCACAGCAGCTGGCAGGCGCTCCGAATGAGAGGCAACAAATTTAAGGGTAGCAGGTAGGTGCGTTGCGGTTTCCGTTGTTTTTTGCAGATTGTGTATTTATATTTTTGGAATCTTTACTTTCTTTTGGGCCGGCGCCAACGCATATTTAAGACGTGCGTATCAACAATTTTTGGCGCCCAACGTGGGGCCAAAACTAACACAGTGACGTGCAACCAAGAGAGAAATTCTTAGGTTAGGTTTTCGCTCTCGTTGTATCGGTTTTGTTTTGATCATTTAGGTGCGGATATGGCCTCTCCGACGAAGATGGAGTATAGGATGGAGCTGGAGCGTTTGAGTAAAGATGAACTTGCGTATGAATTGGCAATTTTGGGTGTCACTACGGTTACTACGGTGGAGGAAATGCGCAAAACGTTGCGGCGCATGCGCAAACTCGCGAAACATGGGAGCTTCGTTAGACCCGCACATCCTTTTACAGTCGCGGTAGATTTGGCGGCATTGACGGGTTTATCGACGGAAATCAAGGCCTTACTGGATACCTTTGCCGGTAGTCGCGCATCTTCGGAATACAAAAAACTTGAAGCCAAGCTTTCGCATGCGACAGGTCGCTTAGGTCGTGTAGTAGCCTCAACGGAGGAAGAAAAAGAACAGGTTTCCCGGTTACTGGTTGCATTCAGCGAATATTCCATGACTCTGCGTTCCAAAGCCAAACACTTTGCTAGGTCTTCAACCTTAAACGCGAGTACGGTTACTGCTTTAGAGGGAATGTCCGGCCCTTCTTCTAGTTCCGAGGCTGAAGATTCAGACACGGATCAGGGTGCCCAGGGTCGTGTTGATGCTCGGTTGCGTGAGAGCCAAATGAAGTCAGTTCCGGTTATGCGTTGGAATCTGAAGTATTCGGGGGATAATTCTGTCTTGTCGTTTAACGCTTTCATCGAGCGAGTGGAAGAACTGATGAATGCGCGTGGAGTAAGTAGGGACCAAGTATTTGCGCAGGCGTTAGATCTTTTTAGCGGACGGGCGTTAATTTGGTATCGTGCGAATCGTAGACTGGTCTCGTGTTGGGACGAGTTAGTAGTAGCTCTTAGGGAGGAGTTTCAGGCCCCAGATTACGACGAGCAGTTATTTGACGAGATTCGGAAGCGTACTCAAGGACCTAACGAGAGTATCGGTGTGTATGTGTCCACTATGGCGAGTCTTTTTTCCAGGTTGTCGATAAAGGTGTCGGAAAGTAATCGAATTAAAATAATGGTTAGAAATTTATCTCCCTTCTATCAAAGTCAGTTGGGTTTAGTTGAGATAAAGTCCGTTGAGGAGCTGCTTTCGGTTGGAAGGAAGCTGGAGTGGAGGAAAACTTGTGCAGAACGATATGTGCCTCCACCGCGTCGTCAACAATCCATGGAACCTGACTTGGCTTATATGTCTTCCGGTTCTTCGGTGGCATCTGTGGAAGCTAATTCTCGTCCGGTTCCCAAATGTTGGAATTGCGATCAGGAAGGTCATATGGCTGTTCGGTGTCCCTTGCCGTTGCGTAAACATTGTTATAGGTGCGGACGACGTGATGTTACCGTACGAAGTTGTCCTAGGTGTTCTTTAAACTCCAATCGGGCGCATTGAGGAACTGGCAGTCGCGTCCTGTCCCATCGGTGGAGCCGAGAAATCCAGTTCTCGACAAACAACAAGTCTTATTAGATTTTATTCTAGCACATGCCCAGGGTGATGAGCGACCATATCTTACGGTAACTATTTTCGGACAGCAGATGTTGGGTCTCTTAGATTCCGGAGCGTCTCGGACCATTTTGGGGTCTCAAGGTTGGAAGTGTCTTCAGAAATTGGGAGTAGGTCTTAGTGGCGATGCTACCTTGATTCGAGTTGCGGATGGTCGAACTTGCGAGTGTTTGGGTTCTTTGTTGGTACCTGTTAGACTTCGTGACGTTGAGAGGTTGGTAGAGATTTTAGTTGTCCCTGAAGTGACTTCGACTTTAATTTTGGGTGCAGACTTTTGGACAGTTATGGGTATAGTACCGGACTTACGCCGGGGTGAGTGGTCCTTCTCTACGGAGGTGGAGGTGAGTTCTGTTACAGATGGGGCTGGTATTCTTTCGACTATTGAACGGACTCGGCTGGATGAATTGGTGAATAAATTATTTGCGAATATCGACCCTCAGGTTCTAGGTTGTACCGAGTTGGTGGAACATACTATCGAGACGGATATTGCTCCTATCAAACAAAGATACTATCCCATTTCGCCGGCGATGCAGAAAATCGTTAATCAGGAGTTAGATAAGATGCTAGCTCAAGGTGTTGTTGAGCGTTCGAGTAGCCCATGGTCCTCTCCTATCTTATTGATTCCGAAAAAGATAATACGTACCGGTTCTGCGTGGATTATCGCAAACTTAATGCAGTCACGAAACGAGACGCTTATCCTCTCCCTTATGTATCCCATATTTTGGATAAGCTGCGTGATTCTAAGTATCTGACGACTCTGGATATTAAATCGGCATATTGGGAAATTCCTATGGCAGAGGCGAGTAAGCCATATACGGCCTTCACGGTACCAAATAGGGGTCTTTTCCAATTCAAGAGAATGCCGTTTGGTTTGCATAATGCTCCAGCAACTTGGCAACGCTTTATTGATAGGGTTATCGGCGCGGATTTGGAGCCTCACGTATTTGCCTATCTGGATGACATCATCATCGTAACTCCGACGTTCGAAAAACATCTTGAGATTTTAGCTGAGGTTGTTGGTAGAATTCATGGTGCGGGATTAACCCTCAATCGAGAGAAGTCCCTGTTTTGTCGCGCGGAATTGAAGTACCTCGGGTATATCGTGAACGGTTCTGGGTTACATGTGGATCCGGAGAAAATCAAGGCCATTTTGGATATTCCCATACCTAAAACGGTTTCAGAAGTTAGGCGTATGATTGGCATTAGTAGCTGGTATCGAAGATTTGTTAGGGATTATGGAACTTTGGTGGTACCTTTGACCAACTTATTACGTAAAAATAGGCCTTTCATCTGGACTAAAGAGTGTGAAGTAGCGTGGGCCGAGTTAAAGGAACGTTTGGTCACAGCGCCTGTGTTGGTGATGCCAGATTTCGAGCGAGAGTTTGTTATACAGGCAGATGCCTCACATTACGGGATCGGTGCAGTTTTGACACAGAACTTCGACGAGGGGGAAAAGGTTATCGCGTATATCAGCAAGTCACTGTCGCTTCGAGAAAGAAATTTTTCGACGACTGAGAAGGAATGTCTCGCAGTTCTGTTCGCTATCGAGAAGTTTCGGCCATACGTTGAAGGAGCGCACTTTACGGTAGTCACGGACCATTACTCCTTGCTGTGGCTGAATAGCTTACACAATCCCTCGGGTCGCTTGGCAAGGTGGGCCGTTAGGTTACAGCAATACGACTTTACCATAGTCCATCGTAAAGGTAAGGAACACCTCGTGCCGGATGCTTTATCAAGAGCAGTTCCGATTATAGATGCCCTTCAGGATTCGGTAACGACCAATGATAAGTGGTACCGGAGGTTGGTCGAAAATATTAATTGTAACCCCTCAAAATTTCCTACGTATCGGCTTGTCGATGGAGTACCCCATAAACTTATTAGGAGCCCTTATCCTGACTTAGTAGAGAG
Source organism: Holotrichia oblita (assembly GCA_023690525.1). Classification (NCBI taxonomy): domain Eukaryota; kingdom Metazoa; phylum Arthropoda; class Insecta; order Coleoptera; family Scarabaeidae; genus Holotrichia; species Holotrichia oblita. Next base: position 37,465,425 of record CM043018.1, on the reverse strand, counting down.
TAGTACCGAGTGGAAACGTGTTATCCCGAAAGAATTACGCGATGAGATGATTCGGAAATGTCATGATGAACCTACATCGGGACACCTCGGTATATTCAAGACCGCAAATCGAATTTTGGAGAAGGCTTACTGGCCTGCGTTGAAGGCTGATGTGGCCAGGTATATCCGTAAATGTCGGGTATGCATGAAAGCCAAACCCTTGCAACAAGCTCCTACTGGACGAATGGGAGGCCATTCTTTAATTTCCCGACCTTGGCAGGTTTTGAGTGCGGATATTGTAGGTCCTTTACCGAAGACGTCTCGCGGCCATCAGTACATCTTTGTGGTCTCGGATTGCTTTAGCAAATTCGCGTTGTTCTTCCCCTTGCGTAAAGCTACTGCTCCTGCTTTGATTAAGTGTTTGGAGGATTCGGTATTTCTTCAGTATGGTGTTCCGGAAGTTCTAATTTCAGATAACGGGGTTCAGTTCCGGTCTAAGGAATATCGACAATTGTTATCGGCCTACTCGGTGAGACCCTGTTATACCTCCTACTATTGGCCGCAAGCCAATCCTACGGAAAGAGTCAATCGGGTACTTAAGACCATGCTGATCTCTTATGTGTCGTCGAACCATCGGGCTTGGGATACCGTTTTAGCTAAGTTAGGCTGTGCTGTTCGGACGGCGAAGCATGAGGTTACTGGTTTGACTCCGTATTTTATCACATTCGGACGTGAAATGGTTCTAGCGGGAGACGAGCATAGGAGTAGATTGAAGATGGACGAACCGTTGACTGTAAAAACTGCTGATAGTAAGGAATTTAAACATCGGTCAGAAGCTTTGAGGAATGTTTATAGGGATGTCCAAGCCCGGTTACAACGCTCATATGAGAAGTCTAAAGGACGCTATGATCTTCGACGAAGAGCTACAGAGTTCTTACCAAATCAACTGGTATGGCGAAGGAATTTTGCGTTATCGGATGCGTCGAAATATTTTTCTGCTAAATTGGCGGATAAGTTCGTAGGACCATTCATGATTCACCGTAGGTTAGGTCGTGACAACTACGAGCTTAAGGATATGTCTGATCGAGTTCTACCAGGTACGTGGAACTCATCCCATTTAAAGCTACAACCATCGGAAGATAGCTGATAGTCATTTGAGAATCTGGGTATCCGTCCCTTCCCCTTTTTAGCCTTCCAGGTGAGGCAGTGAGAATCTTCCTGGAGTTTTAGCCACTTCGGGTAGGAGGCCCGTAACGGTTTCAGTCTCTCCCTAGCACTTTACAGGTATTTGGCTGGTTTTCGTATTTTTGGCACTAGTTGTCGCTTTGGTTTTGCGCGTACGCTTCGGATTACCAGGAAGTATGCTGTCTGGAGAGTAAAGTCCTTTTTACCTTTTTTTTCCGTGTCTCCTTTCCTTCCCTAGCACCTTAGTCTTTCTCTTACCCTTGTTATCCTTTTTCCCGTGTCTAGTACATTTCCAGATTCCAGAAACTATTCTTGACTTTTTTTTTGCAATTCTCGGCTTTGACGTTTTTTTGATGGTTTTAGGGTTGTGCTCTTTTGGGTGAGATTTTCGGATTTGCAGAGACAACGAACCAAGTGTTTATCCTCTAGTTGACCTTTTGGTCTTTTTCCCGGATTTGACGTATCTTTTGAGGGGCATAATGTAGCTTGTCTCAGCCCTTCTCCCACTGAGTTCCGGCAGTGTTTTCTATTCACTTAACGTTCAAATATTTTGTTCCGGAACATGGATTGGTCATTTTTGTTTTATTTTGTCGTAGCCCTCAGCTTTTCAGTCCCTGCTAGGCTGGCAGAAGACTTTAAACCTTTGCACTTATATTACCTTATGTTTTGTTTAGCCAAAAATTTTACCTTTTTGTTGTGGTCAACGAACCTAGCCCGTTGCGTTATGTTGATGAGTTGATGTATGAGCGTGAGGCGACAAGCTTTCCCTTCCTTACGATTTTCCGAATCCTTCATCCGTTTGCGTCCTGTAACCCGTAGTAATAAACCCGTTTTTAGTTGTCCCGTTTTGTTCTTTGTTTTATGAGGTACAGAAGGCTTCACCCGGTGTCCTCTTTCACTGTTGATGGACTGCGGTTTTGCGTGCTGGGGCTCGGTCGACTCGGAACTTGGGGTTTCAGGCAGTAGCGCTCCCTTCTCCTGTGCTGTCTGAGCAGGTAAGGATCACCCTCTCGGGGCACACCTTAGTGCAACCCATCTTACCCCCTTCCCCTTTGCTGCTGACTGGGGCTCTGGGAACTCGGTCGGACGGATTTCGGTCCGCACTGCGTATTCCAGTCAACGCTTTTGTAGTTTTAGTTTCTTTCTCTTCCCTGGAATTCCGGCAGATTCGCTGAAGAGCCGTGTGGTGGTTAGGCTAGTTGTCGTCCTCCGTGTGTGTTTTTTTTTTTTTTGGTATGTTTGGGGCTATGGGGAGTTGTTTTACTGAATTTCTCGTTTTGGGGGAGCTCTCGTTTTCTTCAAGGTAAAGAAATTTTGGTTAAAATTTCTTGTGGAGGAAGAGGTGGAATTGTTACGTTTTATTTTGGTGACCTAAAAGATTTCGCTTTAGTTTACTGCGAACTTAGCCTACTTTATAATTTTTACCTGCTACGTGACTGTGTAAAGGTTTTTGTTTGTAATACAGGTCTGTTTCGGGTGTTGAAGACTGATGCATATTTCATCCTGCGGCTATATTTCCTTTTTTACTTTAGGTGAGACTGCGTAGAGTGAACTTACACTCTACGAATGGTTTATTTTTGTCAGGCGAGCCCTATCGTTATTGATGGATGCATTTATTTATTAACTGCCGATGCTAATTTAGGGAATATAAACATTTGCTCTTAAAGCCATCAGTTGGCGTTTTCTCTCGGTCTTGTCGTACACAGCTTACGTTTTCTCTTCAGGATTTTAGAGTTTAGAGTTTCATTTGCTACAATTGCTTCAGTTAGTTCAATTAGTATTTGTTTTATACACCTACCTGGGTTAATTTCATAGCTTTGCTATTCTTTCAGCCAATCTGTCTTATGACATCGTTGCAGGTTATGTACGACTTGATCTGTCACTAATACCCTGGGGAGTTTTACTTTTCACAGTTGCGTACTCTGTCGCGTTTTCTTGCAGGGAACTTTTACTTAATTCGGGATATATGTATTATTTGTATAATTGAGGTTTGGACGCTCTTCCGCGTTATCTTGAATTAATCTCTTTTTAAGTTTTTCTTACTTCTTCGTTTTGTTGCTGAATTTGTTGAGAGTTGTCGTGGCGTTCCTTCGTGAAACTATCGCTAGATGGCGCATGACGATCTTCAGCTGTCTTCAGGGTGCTGCGCGTAGATTCATGGCACACGGCTTACTTACGAGGGTCGAGGATTCACTTAGCGGACATTAAAGTGAGTGGACGTTCTTTTCGTCTTGTGCTAATTTGTAGCTGGTGGTAATATGGAGAAATTTTAAGCCACGAATTGTCGGATTTGTTCACCGGCTACGTAACTTTATCAGCGGATTTTGGTATTTGGAATGGTTATTAGCGTTTTGCCTTGGTAAATATCCGTTGATTTGACGCCGTTGGGCGGATTGGATTATTAGCACATTGTGAGTGGCCTTTGTTCCTTCTTCGCCGCTCAAGCATCTTAGCGTCCATCTTGAAGTCCGTTTTGCGTCTCGTTTTTGGTTCGCCTCGAATTTAATTCGGTAAGCAGTACTTTCCTTTTTTTCTTATTAGATTTGTCTATCTTATTTGTTTCTTTTAGAGGTTCTAGTGAAGGGGTTTTTATCTTCCCCGACGAGAATTTATTTTTGGTGAATCCCTGTACATAAAATTTTGGGTAAGGTGTTCAATGTATAGGATCATTAGCGTCACTACAAGTCTGAGCTGGGTGCACGAGGTAGATTGGGAGTGAGTCTTTTTGTTTTCTTTTCCGTGGAGATCCCAGTTCAGCGTGGGAAGCAACCGGACTTGAAGTCACCATCGTACCATCGAGCTATCAGTAATATTTTGTGTGAAATTGTAGAAGTCTACATTCAAGGTCAGAGGTCTAAATTTTAATTTTTAATAGTAAATTTTCTTGTTAATTATTTTGAGCCCTTCCGGCATAGTCTTTATTACTCGTTGGGCCTTAAGCCACACTTTCGATGATTAAGCGCTGCATTTTGGTAGCACGTATTTCTTGGTAGATTTGTAAATCCACCAGGTAGGGCTTCACCTAGCCCGGTGTTTGTTTTTTGGCCGTGCAGGCCTGTTAGTTTGTTTTGTATATTTTGTAACTTAACAGTAGGGACTATTCGTTGGCACCAAGTGCATTTTAGCTTTAGAATTGTTGTAGTTTTTGATACCGATATCAACCTTGTGTAACGGGTTGGTTTATATTTATGATTTTGTAAACGATTGTTGTAAGCGGCAAACTCTGGTGCACCACGGTACTGTTGCGGGTAATTTATTAATTTTGTACGATTTTCGTTATTTGTACCTTGAATAACAACCCACTGGATACGTTCGGAATTGTTCTGGTTGCCTACCTTATTTCGGGGGGAAGCACCCCAAACGGTATTTTTTATTTATTTTTGTAAATATATACTTACTTTACAACTTGAAGGTGGACTTGTGTTTTTTTTTATGATAGCTCACCCTCGCCTAAATTAGAGTAAATCCGGTCTCGTGACTCACCTTATTGTTTTCGGTCGACTTTTTTTATTATTTCAATACCGTGCGTTCGAACCCTACCCACTACTCTTCCGTCCCACCTCAGAGGTTCTCAATTTACTCAACGACCTCGACGGAGCTTAAATTAAATTGAGTGGCGCCTTTTTCTTACTTTTGGGTACTGACGTCTCGAACTATATCTTTCGAACCACGCCGTCTCCACAGCAGCTGGCAGGCGCTCCGAATGAGAGGCAACAAATTTAAGGGTAGCAGGTAGGTGCGTTGCGGTTTCCGTTGTTTTTTGCAGATTGTGTATTTATATTTTTGGAATCTTTACTTTCTTTTGGGCCGGCGCCAACGCATATTTAAGACGTGCGTATCAAGGTAAGGCTCGTAATACAACTATATCGCCTACCTGATGATATATTCTGTTCTCTTGTATTTTTAGCCTACCTTACCATTTTATCCGGGTGCAATGTCTGAAAAGGCTTCCGGGTGTCTTCCGTCACATCTGCAATGCTTACGTCTTCAGGTTGATCGGACCATGACATCATGGTAATGATGGATGTAACCTGCTCATCAAGTATCCAAGGAATAATTAAAAGATAGTATTTGCGGTTTCCTTATACCTATTGAATACTCCTCCCCGAAAATTGTAGCCCTATTTAAAGAATCCCCTCTATCACTGATCAAAATATCAATATCTTTACTACAAACAAAGATCGTACAGAAAATATGTTTTCTTCCAAAATTTTAGTATTATCGTTCATCACACAAGGTATGTTGACCTTGTGAGAAATGTAAGTACATAGGACAAACATCACAATATTTAAAAAATCGACTACTTCAACATAAACTCGACTGCTCACATCATTCAATTGATGCTAATAAAATAAACTTGATTAAACAATATTACAATTTCAGTCATTAATTTAATTGTGACACAGACTGTGTTCTTCCAATACAATTGCAACCATTCGTTCCCTGAAATGTTCTACACAAACAGACACCAACTCAATCAACTTTCGCAATTACATTAATATCTTGAGCAACATCTATTCGTTCCTAATTCATATGGAGACCAAAGATAATGACCAGGATGATAGGTAACAATGATACAATAATGAATGATAATGATACAATAATATTATCAACTACTCCTTCTGACCACATGTCACGCGCACCTGATTAGCGATATGTCTCTCGGTACATTTATATGCAAGTTTATAATTTTCAACTGTTTTAACGTGTAACACTTATTCAGAAATTGAGTAATATCAATTTATTAAATTTACGTAGTACATTTTTACAGAGCGATAAAATATGTGTCAATCAGTTTGATAGTACTTTTTTATTATTTATTTGAATGTATCTAATGGGTGGGCTAATATTTCGAACGCGGACTAATCTCCGTATACAAATATGTACTGTAATTAAAAATAGAAGCAATTAGTCATTAGTTGAGAAAACACACCCTTCGGCCTATCTGTCAACTGTGGCTTACAGATGTGTTCCCGATGTCTCGTCCATATATCCTTGGAAAGCAAATATGCGCAGGCCTCACTACATTAGTTTCTAAACGAATACCCCAAATTTATTTGTAGTAGATCGCTTGGTTGATGGAAATCATCACCGAATATACAAATATAGCCCACAGTAATACTCGTATAGCTACTTATACATAAATCCTACAACGACTGTACGTAATATTGCACCCCATGAGTAACCGAAAAAAAAGCTCATCCACAAAAGAATTAGGCGAACTAATATTCTAACGAATTGAAAGCGATGCGTACAATGAGTAAGCGTCGAATATATTACGCAGTGTCATTGTCAAATGTGCTACTCACTGAGCTATTGTCGACAGTGAAATTCATCACTGGATTTGTTCTACGCCATTTGTTCTTAGATTTGGTGGGTGCGTTTTGTAAGGGGACTGAGGTCTAGAAACAGTTGTATTCATAGTGGTTGTGCTTGATATTTGATGCAAATAAGTGCACATAAAAACATGTGTGTTTGTGTGAATCCTAAAAGACCAATATATTATTATAATATTAGAAATTACTTTCTTTAATCTAATTTATCCCCATATCTGAGATGTTACTATACATAGTTTAATATTAAAGAAATTACAATAAACACTGCACTGTTTCAATTAAAAGCTTCCAAGGAAAACTGAAATATTTTGATTAAGTTCTTAGTATTCAATGGAGACAGGTTTCAAAATATTTAGTACGCTACTGAATGTTAAACTAATATCCTAGTCGTTTTTCAATGCTAGTAGCATTTAGTATAACTTGGTAAATACTTATAAACTTCTTACATTTATGGATGTAATGGATACAATTTCAAGTGGTAGTGAATCGAGGAAAGACTACTCAAGTGTATAATACAAATTGCTTTCCAAACTCCAATATTACTTTATGGGTGGTAGGATGATCTGTGAGATCATGTTACCGTTTTAGGCTCAATTTGTGGCGAAACATAGCAAATCCCAAATTTTGAAACTGATGCATTGTAAGCTGTTTAACAAAACTTTTTAACGGACCAGAGTTTTAACAGTTTGTCTCGCGCACCGAGGAATTTTGGTTCCAAATTTTTGAAATTTTCAAATAAATTTATCACTCTACTGTTTTATTTAAATCGTTTATTATTATTATCTTTATACATACTGATGCATTGCAATCTGCATTGTTCCTCAGGTAACACAAGAGATTTGGGCATTTCTGGATCTTTAATTATCTTTCATTTTTTCTTGTTCCAATCTGTTACATTATTATACATGGTTATTAACATTAAAACTTGTACATCTCAACAAAAGGAACTCGCACCTTCTACAGATTCTATAGATTAGTAATTGTTAGTAATCGCAAGTAGATAACTTATAGCGTACGTCAAGAATCCACATGTATTAAACGCGGGCTATTTCGGAAAAGCTCGGAAGCCGAAGTGAAGTGTGCGCGAGCCTATTTTTACAACTTCATTTGTATCCGGTTGACATTAATGATCTGATGATTAAAATAAAAGTCGTCGTGTTCCTTTCGCAGCGGCAAACTACTATTCCGTATTTTATTTCTTACCTCATTAATATAATTGGATATTTTTCTAAAGGATTACTGCATGCATTTAGACTGTAATGACTTAGTTTCCAAACCATTTGATTTACTAAAGTGATTTACATTATTTGCAGAAGTTATTGGAAATAAGACAGCAAATTCATCGTGTAAAATTTAAATAAAATGAAACTAAGAACACAAATTTGGGCATTACCTTAAAATCCACTAGATTTAACGCAGTACACAACTAAGAATATGCTGTTAATGCTGCTAATATAATTTTTATTTCGATTTTTCAATTTTGTTCTACGAAAATCACACCACAAATAAATTCGTATATTATTTCTTTTACCGCAATTCATGTCAGCGTGGCTCTTTATCTAACAATTATGCTTTCTCTCGTTTAGAAATATCTACAGAATTACTTGTTGGGTTTCACCTATATTACTGTCTTTTTTCAATTAGTTAAACTACAAACTACGAGGCGAGACTTGTGGATTATCCAACTAGATATCAAAAAAAGATGTTGTAAGAAAAGCTGTATTTTATTTTTAACATACGATCTCGTTACACATTTATTTATTTTTACAATACCATTTTATCTTTCGCAAAAAGTTTTGTAGTAAATCTTCAAAAAACCTCTGCCGTTATTTTCTGGAAAACAATTGAAGGAAAATGTTGTCTATACAGATCGCTTTCTAATTAAGGAAAGAGATAGTAACCACGAAATGCCAAGTTTGGACTGTAGTGTGAATGTTGCTGTATGGCAATTTTTGAGTTTCTTCATATACTTCTCCTCTATTTCTAAAGCCCTTTATCCTGTCGCCAATTTATAAGATTCATATTTTAATCCAAAACATCGCTGCTATCAGCTTTCAGAACACTTTTACGTCCTTCCCTTTTCTGTACAAGGAGCCCCTTCTATACTCACAGCATGGATTTTTGTTCGATCATGGAGTCCAAGGATGCATCCACAACTTGTTGCCTGTTATAATTTTCGAAAATTAGTAGGATGGAAATTTATAATCAGAGAATCCATTGTTGTTATGAAAGGATTAGATTTTAATAAACTATGGAACAAAAGGTTTGTTATATTGCTAAATAGAAATATGTTTGTGAATGTTGTGCGTGAAATTTTTAATTATATTATGTACTTTTTTGATTTATAATTCAATAGCATAGTTTAATTTATAGTTCAATGCATTGCGAGTGGAACTGAGCTTGCATCGCACAGCAGAAGAATCTCTTTTTTATCCGTATTAATATACGTAAGTCTGGCAGAAAAATCACCTCATTAACGACAGCGCAAAATATGTACGTTTGTAGATTTTTGTACTAACTGCACATTGCCAACAAAAAATGTGTATTTGCGTTCCTATGTTTCCCTATTACTATGTCCACAACTATATACGCTATAGTTGCGTGCAAATTACGTATTAGGTGTAACAAGCTGCATAATTTTTTTTAGCAAAAACTCGTCTTTTGTGCAATGATTATTCCTACAAGTAGCAACTTTACACACAATTACGTCAGTGATTACCGTAGAAATTACTCCAAAGTTCTGCGTTTGAACTACAAATGAACTTGGGAGGGTGAGAACGGTAACCGGCTTTATACGAGCGCAAGTTACGTTTCGCTGAGCAATGAATTTTCATACTTCAATCAAAACGTAGACTCGTCGCACCACATTAAAGATTATCCATCGTGATTAGAAGGAAGCGAAAGCGCGCCGTCTAGCGTCTAAAGACGCTACTTCCTAGTACTACTACATACATACTTCGGTACTACTGGCGCTTCCGCCATATGTACACCTATTAAATCTTGGTATAGCTAGAACAACAGTCTCGTCGAGAGTTCGTCGTATAGTAATCGACATGCTTATGTAGTAAATATTCTGTCTTGACTATTGGAAATCGGCTTCTACAAGTCTATAAGCGATTCCAGACCCATACCTCGGCGTTGTCGACTAATTTGTTGCATGACAGGTTATGAGATTGTCGCGATATGTCATTTTAGATTCTCAATCAAGACCTTGTCATTTGCAGTTCAATCATTACACGGCAGTAACTGAAAATCTTGCTGTACTGTACAGAGTGGATCACAAAAATATTAATTCAAGAGATTCGTATAAGATACCATAGATAGAAGTTGATTAAATCGATTCCTGCTTCTGTGAACTGTATTTGATGCTATTGAATGAGTTATTTAGTAATAGGCTTAGTAATATCAAATAAATTCACTAAAATGTGTATGTAGTTTAGTTTTATACAATATATGTTCATTATGCGCACCTACTCGATTTTTCCACTTCATATGTCTACTTGTGCTTCTTTAGTTGAGATTTGATTATTCTATGACATATAATAATAAACACCGAATACAAACCAGACACTGATTTGAAAAATGATGGAATCATTGGAGAATGTATCCAAAAGATCGATCGCGAAGGGGATACGATGATGGAAATGTCTTAATCACGTTAGATACTAATAGAATCAATATTCTATTAATAACGTCGCTCTACCCTGATTATAATATATGAGAAGGGTGTTAGGTTATTTATGACTAATACTTGTATGAATTTCATATGGGTGAACACGTGCTAATGGTAATTTAGAGCGGCAGTTCTCGTATAATGTGATAGTGAGTACTGTTTTCGTAGCTTTAGGAAATATATAATTATGAAGAGGACAGTATGGAAACGAAGAGAATCGCGACATTCAGTTGGAAAAGATTTAGATCACGTGTTCTTGTTTGACTCAGTACATATCGTAGCTTATAATTTATATGTATTTTTTATGATTTAGCAATCTACAGTTTTATAAACAAACAAATAAATGGGGACTTGTAAGTGGTGGCCCAGTAGACAAGAATTTGAATTTAGCTGCAAAAATTTTGAAAAACTATAACGGCAATCTGACCAATACAAACCATCTTTAGCAGTGGCCTGGCAGTATTTTTCTTTGATTAACGTGCTAGTTCACATCTACACCTAATTCTAGGTTAGGCTTAAATGGCACCATAGGCTAAAATTAAAATTTCTACTCAATCAAATATAAATATATATAAATAAAAATTTGTTTGTGTGACTCCCACAGATATTAAAGACATGTTTAGCCTTGATTTTTACGCAAGTCTACTAACAGTAAGACTACCAATTTTGCAATCGCTTATGGAAATGTAAAACAAGAACCGCAACGAAACTGGCACGGCTCTTGCAATAAGCTACATATAATTGATTGCCTAGTCTGCAAAGTCTATACCGGCCAAACTAAGCAATATTTAAAGAAACCACTTTATAATCACTAGTACACTGTTTCACACAATATAACCGCTGAAACTGCTTCGTCTAAACCCTTCAACAAAATAATTTTGATTTCGACGACACTAAGATTAAAAAAAAGAAAATTGTTTAAAAAAAGATATATTTACGTAATGATATACATCTGTACATATGACATGGAATTACACATTCCTTATACGAGAGAAAACTCATATACGGACAGTGAGTTCTTTTTGTAAGAACTTACGGTATCTGAAAATAATAACTAAGGATTATTGGAACGTAATGATAATTGATTCTCCGACTATGTTCTGAGGTACTGTGTACCCCACGCATTGCAGATGCTCGTACTTCAAGGTCATGTCAGTATCTATAATATATTCTGACCTTTGAAATAATGACAAACTTTGCTTTAGTTGAACAGCAATCGTTACCAAATTATATTGCCTATCTAGGTGTTACAGGGTTTCCTTGTATATACAGTAAAACTTCGACCAACCGGCACTCGATTCATCGTCACCTTCTGTTAACCGTCACTATACTTGCTGCAGTGCGAATTAATTGTTACGAAACTTGTTTCTAGGGCGCAGGCGCCGTTTTGATTAAACACGCATTTATGCAAATGTAATTCGTTAACACATATGTATATGTAATGTTATTTAAGAAATATGTACCTACATTACATTAAAATACGTATACGTACATACATATATTTAAGTAAAAATATTATATGTAGTTGTGGTTGAAAGAAAGAAATATAAGTACATACATAAAATTTTGTTTCTATTATCCGTCTTTTTCTCATATCCGTCACCTTCTGGTCCCGACCACTGACGGTTGATCGAAGTTTTACTGTACTTTATTTCGTTTTATTATGTAGAATACAAGCCTACAATACCATCACTAAAGTATTTATTTTGCTCTAGATGCATAACTCACTCCGCTTATGGTCATATAAACATGAGCAATCAGAATTTTAAAATGCCTAGACGAAATAGATCTTATATGGTTTTTACCATGAAATAAAATTTAGTTTACGTTCCCCAAGTTCGAATAAAATGCTATGGAACACTTGTATATAATCGTTATAATTTTTTTGATTCGATCATTTCGGTATTATCTTTGATAATAAAAAAAGGTCAATAGTTTAGTACGGAGGTTGTGCTACTTCTCATTAAATATTCGATCGCAAACCTGATAACGCTCGAAATATCTCTTGTTATGTACATATGTATGTGGTACAAATATGCCAACATTACTAATAAATACAATTAATAACATATTAATTTGAAAAGTTTCAAAATAATTTTGAAATACAGGATCCATATAAGTTTATTCAAATATGTACGTACATATGTACATACAAAATAATTTTGAAATACAGGATCCGTATAAGTTTATTCAAATACATACGTACTTTAACTTCACACCAACACTTTTATCTGCAGTCCTGAAGTTTAAACCATTGAACCAATCAATTACACAGATCTACAAAAAAAATCTTTGTTGAAAGATGTTTTAAATTCAACAACTACTTTTATACAATTTTGGGGCCCTGATTATGAATTTTCTTTTTACTTTGATGCATCACGTAAGGTTTTTTTTACAAACTACAATAAAAGAACAGAACTTATAGAGATAATGAACATTTATTGCATATTTCCAAAAATATAACATGTGATTTTGTTTCTTATTAAATTAATATCTTTTACGTTTGGTATGTAAACTGCGTTTAGTTGCCTTTTTGTGGTGTGTTTGTTCGAGACTATCGCGTTGTAACATCAAGCAATAGTCTGCAATCATTGATATGCTCCATCTACCTTGATATCGTCGTTCCATTTCCCGTATATCCTGGTGAACCCTTTTCTTCACTTACTGCAGTGAGATTTTCTGGAAACTGATCCAAATGTGAAAATAGAAAATGCACTTTTAAACTCATATTACAACCTAAGTGCTGAAACGCTGTTAGCATGTTGTTGACAATATTCTCGTAGTCGTGGTCTTTATGATTCCCCAAAAACTTTTCAATAACCTCTTTAAACGCAATCCACACATCTTTTTTTACAGCATTCATACAACTGAGAAAATCCTCATCTTTACAAAGCGATCTTATTTGAGGCCCTAGAAAAACTCCTTCTTTTAACTTTGCTTCAGATAAAGTCGGGAATTTGTTGCAAATATACTGAAAACATTCTCCATCTTTGTTCAACAACAACAAATTGCTTCATTAAGCCTTACTTTATATGTAGAGGAGTTAAAAGGATTTTTGTAGGATCCACCAATTTAGTACGTTGTATGTATTTTGTACCTGAAACAAGGTCTTTCCGAAGAGACCACTGTGTGTCAGTCCAATGTTTGTCTCTTGCACGGTTATCCCATTCACAGATAAATCAGTGGAACTTTGTAAATCCTGATTGCTGACCCAGAAGCATACAAAGCACCTTTAGATCTCCGCAAAGCATCCTGTTATGTTTCTTATACTTAATTTTTTTTAATAGAAGCTCCAAGTTTTGATAGGTTTCTTTAAGGTATACCGAATGTATGACAGGAATGGAACTCAACACATTACCATTATGTAGTAATACTCCTTTTAGGCTTCTTTTGCTTGAATCGATGAAAAGACGCCATTCTCCTTTGTCATACGAAGCAATTCCCAACTTCGTAAGTCAATCAGGAGTGCTATTACAATATACTAAAGTTCCATCTGAACTGAACTAAGGGCTCAAGTCTTTTTCTCGATTTCTGGTTGATGTTCCACGAGCCAATAAATTCTTCTCACGAAGTCTGGATGCCAACAATTCTTATGCATCTTTAGGAAGATGTAAATCTTTTATTAAATCACTCAGTTCATTTTGGGTAAACAGTTCTGGTTTAATACATTCTTCTGGATTAAAGTCAACGTGTTTCGAATCATATGGATCCTCATCAGAGTCAGATGAAACTATTGCTTCAATTTCTTGGGGTGCAACAGGTACTGATACGTCAGGTCCGTGCGGCACAGGCCTGATAGCAGAACTGATGTTGGGATATGTTATATTTTTCTTATTCTTGGTGTTAAAGCCTTTTATATTGCAAGAACAAAAATAACAATCTTTACTGTGGTTTTTAAATTCACGCCATATCATGGATATTCCGAAACTTAATATTTTTTTCTACCTTTTGTCCAGTTTCCACAAATGTCAATGCAATACATACACTTATGTTCTATTGCAGTAGTCGTTGTTGTAGTCTAGCGGTACGGTTTTTGTACGCATGTGTTTCGGTTTTCATGCTATTTTCAAACTCCTCATTTTGTCTACGCCATATGGTATGTGCGAATTAAAAAATAAATTCTTGTTGCAGAAGTAGGTACACATCGTTTCGATTGGGGAATTGCGTAGTATTTCAACTAGGTGTGGGCCGGATTTCTACTCGCTGCTATCAATACCTACTGTGTTTCATATATATTTCATAATGAATAAACCTGTACTTATTCTTTATTGGTTTGCGTAATTAAAATTGCTGAAAATATGTATCTGTTTATGTTAGTAGTGCTAGTATTGCTACCAATATTAGAACGACAAAACTTAGCTGGTTACTCTTTAATTTGTTTCTTTAATTTTCTCCTATATTAAATAGAGAATAGAATATGAACTGTTTTAGATATACATACATATATCTCATTGTAAAACATCATTGAGTTTTACTCGTTCTGCCTGATATTGTTCGCTGCGTTAATTTATTAAAAGGAGTTGAGGTAACATGGTGCCATTCTTTAGTAAAATTGTTATTCAACTTTTAATATCAGTTCTATGATTATCGGCATGATGGCTGTCACTAAGTAATAACCAATAAGTTAATTGCACCGACCAGAATTTTCATTTCTATTTTAAAAAAAGGTACTAGTTGAAAGTTGTACTGGGTCTCATCACCTTTGATTAGATGTAGTAAAGCGCGGAACTTTTGAAATAGCCAGATAGTAAATAGATGTTTTTACCGACGTCTATGCCGTACAATCTCGTTCAAGCCATCAAGTAATTACTTTGCTCTTTTGGTGGATTTCATAATGGTTTTCGTGTGATCTATAGCAACCATCAGTCATATATGCATAACCGCTTACGTATATTCAGCGATAGCTGCCATTACTGAATAAAATCATTTCAACTTCCTCCCTAAAAAAGTAATATCCTTTGCTGTTTTCAAAGTGCTCATTTTATAAAAGCTTCATCCCTAGATTTTCAATAATTTAAAAATGGCATAGACATCGCTTACTTTAAAAAGCGTGGATAGTGTAACGATAAAAGCAATAGCACTAAAATTAGAATTTAGTACTTATATTGACTACTATTCCACAATCAACAGTATAATTGAAGTATGCAGTTCTTAGAAAGTTTATTTAACGCTTCGCCCTGCCCATTTCATCAATTTGGTATAATGTAGCTACTATACGGGAGTAGGTACATCAATCGTACAGGATGGGAGAAATTAACTATCTGCTTCCATAAAATGTAAAGATAAAATCAATTTTTTCTGCCCAACATGTATGTCGTGTTCGTAAATCAAATTGGACATAGCTAAACCACTTTATATCGAGAAAATTTCGTCATTCTTTATTGCATTACACGATTCAGTAATTCGAGCACAACTATGTATGCGTATAGACTGCATCCCCTTCTCGAGGTCCGTTCGTCTTAATGTCGGCCTGTCGTGTTTATTTTTATATGATGCTTCCCCGAACAAAATATCGTTCCTTTGGTATATGCTCATACAAAAATGTCTTGAGACATCGACTCAGACAAAGAACAATAATTCTATGGAATACGTAGGTACAAGCTTTATAAAATTAAATTAATTAAATAAAGGCTTTGCTTTAAGGCAAATGTAATTTTTTAAGAAAAAAGTACTACTGTCATTAACGTCTTCGGAGTAATTAAACACACATAAATATTAGGATTGAGCTCTTAGTAATAGAAGCAACTTGTTTATAATCAGTTTTGTATCTAATAATTCTTACTCCGAAATTATACAGATTGTAAAGAAATTACAAATCGTATTAATTAAGATGAAAGTAGTAAAGTTAGTGCAAAAACTAACTTCAGTCAAATAGGATACACCCTTTGAAAGATAAAAAATGTTGATAATGATGATAATAAAAAGAATAAGTTCTATGCATGTAGTTTATTATCCAGACAAAAAGCTATGTCAACCTGGGAATTTATATTTATACATAATATAAAATGACAAAAATATCGCAATATAAAATGAGAGCAGGAAAACCCACACGTTGTTATGTATATGCAAAATGTTAAAAGCTAGCGACTCAATAGTTAATTTAAGCCGTCAAAAGCGGTTTTATAGTGTGCATATATATCCAGTAATATAAATATATATAGGTAGTAATTGTGTAGATTTTTAAACCTATTTGCATACGAGGTGTGTTCAGAAAATAACGGAAATTTTATTTTATTTTTTTTTATTTATTATTTGTTTTTAATGTATTTATTTGTCTACATTAATGTTGTCGCCTTCAAAATGGTCCCTATTAGATATTATGCACTTGTGCCAGTGCTTCTTCAATCCTCGAAACACTTCTCAAACTTGAACTTTGGGATAACCTTTAGCTCTTTTATTGATGCGCTTTTAATGTCGTCTATGCTTGTAAAGCGACGGCTTCCAAGGTTCTCTTTATTTTTGGAAATAGGAAAAAAGTCAGACGGAGCCATGTCTGGCAAATATGGAGGCTGGGGCATTGTTACAGTATCGTATTTACCCAAAAATTCACGAACAAGCAATGTGTGTGTACAGGTGCGTTATCGTTGTGCAAAAACCATGATTTTTTGCTCCACAAATCTGGGCGTTTTTTCGGATTGCTTCATGCAACCGGCGTTGAACTTGTAGATAGTGCTCCTTATTGACCGTTTGACATCGCGGTAAAAATTTATGATGCACTATGCCATTAAAATCAAAGAACATAGTAAACATAGCCTTCACGTTTGACCGCACTTGTCGAGCCTGTTTCCGTCTTGGCGAGTCAGGATGCCTTCACTGGGACGATTGAGTCGTAGTCCCGATGTCATATTCATAAACCCATGTTGGGTCACCTGTAATAACACGTTTCAGTAATTCTGTATCGTTGTTGACTTCATTTAGTGACTGCTGAGCAACTTCCTTCGCCGGTGTTTTTGTTCAAAATTCAACAATTTTGGAACAAATTTTGCTGCCCAAAACATTCTAAAAAATTTCATGGCATGAGCCAATCGATAGGCCAGCATTATCAGCGACTTCTCTGATTGTGATTCGGCGATTGTTCATAACCTTGTCTCTCACTTTTTCCACGTTTTCATCGGTTATTGATATGCTGGGACGTTCGGGGCATTCGTCATCTTCGACGTCTTCACGACCATCTTGGAAACGCTTGTACCACTCGTAAACTCTTGATTTACTCATGGCAGACGCACCATAGGCCTTTGTTAACATTTTACACACTTTATTTAATTTTTTACGCAAAATTTGATACAAATTCTTTGATCCATTTCTTTTAGCAAACGAAAATCGCCGAGCTCATAAAAACACGCCTAATCCTAGCGGCTGTCACAGACAAAGTATACAATGAATCCAACTGAAGCTATTATCATACGTCGGGGGCATGTATACCAACATACAAAAAGAAAATTGACAATCAGACTCCCTAAACCCGCGAAATTTAAGAATTCCCCTTCTATCCTGAACACACTTCGTACATGCTATTGTACGGTTAAAAAAATTGTAAAGCAGTGAGAAACATTTTTAACAAGTTAGCTCACTATTCTAGTAGTAAGTACAGCTCTTTTGCTATATTGCGTTTATATTTTCTAATTAGTATTATAAGAGGAAACAAAAAAATATACAAAACGATATATGTATACGATATATGACCTAGTGATACATAGATAGAGTATGACAAAAGTTTAGAAAAAAGCTAAAGCTTAATATATTTCAAACAATGTTTAGAAAACTACTCAAACGAATAAAATATATTTTGGTGTTAAAAATTGTAGAGCGAGATTCAAATGTGGCATGCTGATATTTTATTTTCATAGAAATTTGATTATAAAATTCTATGCCATGGTAGTTAATTACTAAATGCATTTTGTTCAAACGATATTGCAGAATTATTAAATTCCTCTTGTGACGAGACACATCATAAATGTGCAGTTGTTTGTATGTATTGTAACTCGCGATACTAGCGTGAAACTGTAGCAACCACTTGAGCATAGTGTAGTATGGTGTGGTCAGTATTTTGTACTTTTGAAACACAGTTTTCAATTGGTTTCTTAGTTAGAATAGCCTGCTATAGTAAGCAGTTCTTGTAGCCTTTAGTTGTTTGGTATGTCTGATAGTATTTGTTAAATTTGATAGTTGTTTACGACAAAGTCGATATAGTATCTAAGACAAACTGGACGATATGCAAAGCGTCAGGAAATTCATGGAATGGTTCAACTTTGCGTTGTGTACACCTGTAGTGTGTGTTATCTTGATTCAATTTTAAACTATTTGCCTTGCACCATTCATTTGCCTATACAATTATCCAACAAAAACCAAGCATCATCCGCATACATCAGTATACAGCATCCATTTATGCTACATAGAAGATAATCGATAGAATTGGACAAATAATCGCTCCTCGAGATACACCGTACATATGTATATTGTCTGCGACATAAATCTGTTCCACCTTATTACCTGTCCACTGTTTGTGACGCAATATCTAAATAGTATGTTACTGTTCCTTCTTACACTGTATGCAATTATCTTAGATAGCAGGATCTCATTTTCCACACCGTTAAATGTTTTTGAGAAATTACACCTGCATATCTCGTTTCTCACTAAACGCTTGGCTATGTATTAACTAATCCTGACATAGCTGATACAACTTGATAAGCTGTTGCTCATGATGGTTTTAAATATTTTAGGTATAGTGGGAAATACTACCTGCGCATAGGTTTGAGGTCATTTAGATCTTATTATTTTATATGTGGAGGGGGCGCCACTTGCAGTATCTTCTTAAGCTGCACCGCTTGTACGACTAGCAAGCAATTCTCGTTGTATCATTTTGTGTGAGTATAATTGTGTTTAAATGGCCTTGTAACAGCTTTATATTGTATGTATAATGCCACGCTGCTAATTACTCTACTCCCAACAATTATCAGAGAAGAGTATCACCGTTCTTCCGGAGAACTGAACCCTGGCTCTCATCATCCCACTACAATGATAGGCAGCCGTCTAACCACTGCGGCTATCGACCCATTTAAAGGGTTTAAAAAGTATTTCTGTGCATAATTATCCTTAACGAATCAAGCACATTAGTCGTGGAAGAAACAACATCAGCACAAAAAAAAGAGAGAAACAAAGTGATGCTGCATTTGCAAATCTAAGGTTTCAAATAAGAAAGGTCGCTAACATCAATGATTTTCCAATTTCAACAGCATATGAATGATTTTCAGAAACGGTGAAATTGAAAACGAAATCGATATAGTTTGTGTGTTGTAGGCAGTAGTTTCAGCAGTTGGTGTGATGTAGTTAAAATTGGGAATTCCTCATCCAAGACTGACGGTTTTGAAGTTAATTCTTCGATAACTCGTTAGGAAAAAAAATTAAAAAACGCGAGAAAACATCGAGAACAAGCTATATAGTAGTTTATAACTGCAATCCATTATCTTACGCACATCCTTAAAGAGTGTGATAGGATTCATCAGTATTTTGACCGATTTTGAATTCAATTATTTGAGGCTCCTTGAACATAGTGATTATACTCATTTAATCTATGAAAGATGTCGTTTAAACATATAGGAACGTTGAGATATACAACTTTTTGTATTCGACTAATACTATAAAGCAAAATCGAACATTACTCACTTAAAATTGATGCCTTTATGCATCCTCATAATAATAAATTAAACAGAATTTTTTCTCTATCTTTCGTTAGAGAGTAACTCAAGAAACAGATTTTTTTGATTTACAGTTTGAAAACCCTATTTGGTGCTTGTTTCTCATGACCTTTTTGTGTAACTGTACATAATATAACACGAACGATACATAAATACTATATGTAATAAAAAACAACATCGGACGACGGTCACGACATACTTTACGGAGGGTTTCGATGCAACGCTCTGTGTGCAGTACAGCTCCTCAATTTCACGGCCGGTCGCGTTTTGTCGCGATCACTGATGCAACTCATATCGATACTAGAAATTCATTACGTTGTCGTATAGATTCGTTGCCTGTTTAAACTCAAACGCCGCTCCGTAACGATAGAGAAAACATTAATTTTTCGCTAGTACATTCGTTCGCACAGAGATACTAGTTCATGAATTATTGTATGCAACTCGTATGTACATAACGGATTACTGTCTAGACTAATGAAGGGTTTTGATGGGACTATTTTTGATTTATGAAACATGTATGGTTGGCAGACTTAGCGACCGTAATTCTACAATGGAGGTGCTTTCATGAAAAATGAACGAGTTTCATGTTATGCTTTAAAAGTCAATCTCATACTCTATATACTGATTTAACAAGCTGATGCATTAAAAATAAAATACAAGATTTAAAAGAGAATTAAAATAAATTAAATTTGCGTATCATTATATTTTGTGAAGAGTCTGCAGTACAATTATTATTCTTATTGTTTTATTAGGGATCCATCTGCTTCTAAATGTATCATTTTTATCTATTCATTAAAGAATGACCAATAGCTACGCCAGCTTACGGCGGAATATTACGCGAAACTTACAAATTCCAATGTCCACTAATTAGATTAACGTCTAGTTTATACTTTACCAAACTGTCGTTTATGCACGGGCGTAAGATCCTACAAAATGAACGATAACGATGAAATTGTGACCGCTTCTCTATTACGTGTCACTTTTATCGGAATAACTAGCGCATATATGTATGTCCGTCGGTAAGCTTCCGGTGCAGGAATAGGCTATAGATGGAGAGAGAAACTAGCGAGCGACGGTAGTATTTCGCTTGGCACACTGCTGCCAATAACCAGCCAGTGTAGCCAGTCTACAGCTGGCAGGGTAGTATAGAGCGCCATGAATGCTCCTCCGCACCATTTCACACCACGACAATATACATAAATAGTTGAATAAATGTGACAAGACAGATATCATTATGCGGCACCCGCTTTAATTGAGATATATGCTTATTCGCTTAGTGATAATAGTATAACGATATACTTTATTTGTAATTTAACAAATTTTTAAGGGTGAAGTTTCATTTCTAGCCCTTTAAGAGATAAATACAAGTTATGGAATTAGAATGGCACATGTAATTGTTACGCAGAATCTTTAGTTTTAGATAGTATACTCATACAAATACAGTAGTTCCATCAGTACCGGACGCGTTTATTGCTGGAAAACATTGTTATGTCATCGTCAAAAATGCTACACTGGGAGAACTAGGAAGAAAAAGCATATCTTGAGATTTGGAGTAAAATTATAAATACTAAGAATAGTCAAAGTATCTATGATCACAGTCATCGCTAAAGTCAGATTTATAGCTAGAAAAAAAGAGTCAAATGGGCTCCTACAAAGGCAGCAATTTGATTAAGAAAGTAGTTAAAATTCGAAATTGCAGGCAAAAAGATGAATTAAGGACAAATTGGAATTGTATACGTAGTTCTTCAAACTCGCACAAAACGGTTACACAACTTACTTTTTTTATGTAACAATATAATAAAAACCTTTAGTTTGGGTTTATTCATTGAAGATTAAAATTTTTACTGAACGAATGAGGAACAACATTACATAACATAAACCAAGAAATGTAAATAAATATAACATAGTGTAATTAAATATATCTCGCTTTAAATTCAAGGTATCGGTTGTCTGACCATCACAGCAACTCTGGATCTGTAGTTTTTGTGTGTATAATTGTGTTGAAATGGCCGTGTGACAATATCAAGCCGCCTTTCATAATGCCGCGCTAATCATTTTGCTCCCACCAACGAATGGTAGGGTAATCGGTTTTCAATTCTCCGAGAAAATAGCACTGTCTCTCGGGAGTATTGAAATCCGGCTCCTATCGTTACGCCACAACGATAATCAGGCGCCTAACCACTGCGGCCATCGATCCGTTAAAATAATCATATTCAGTTGTTTTTCTGTTTGATTAAAGGAGTGAAGTAATCTTTGTAAGTTGTCTTCGGAGTCCGCGGCTAGTTAATAATGATTTAAGTTCACGACTAACGTGTAAATGTTAATACTAATTTAACGTATTAATGTTAATACTAATTTATTTCACCGGTCTGCAATAAGGTTTGTTGTCGCTATTAAGCGAAAGCTCAGGATGATAACATGTCCAGACACAAAGTTTGAAGACATCTCGAATAACATAAATAGTTAATAATAAAAAAATATACTGTAAGAAGTAATGAAATGTAAATAAACACTTCGGTTTGCGTGTCTCGGGTGAAAGCACAAAGTGACAACAGGTGTGTTTCCATAATTGTAGGCCAATTGATTTATATTATGCGCTCCTGACAGCGGCAATAGTGTTGCTCATAGGCATACTATTGTTTTATTTTAATATACCCAAAAGAAAACAAATTCCTGGAAATATTACATCGCAAATACACAAATTGCCGTTATATGCGTAGTGTTTCTTTAAACAGCCTTGTCACACAAACTGCATAAAACACCGGGAAAGAAAAAAGGCACAATAGTACAGAAAAAACGTTAAATAGGTAAAGTAAGCATTTTGCCTAAAATCCAAACCCTAGAGTCATCTCTCTCATTCCAAACTTTGACCAACATAGCATTAATAATCATTGAATCTCCAATGTTGGATCCTGCTATACTACATGCTTTATAGAAATTTGCAAAATGTTAGCAAAATAGACTGCCTGGCTTTACTGGCATGCCGTTCCTAGAGTTGCTACACAATTATTCATGAATTTGTTTCAATATATTTGTTCTGCACATTTGTTTGTATGTAAAGCCTAGAGCACGATTTAGGACAAGAATATGAACGGCCTCATTGCTTCAGACTTCTGGTAGGATTTGTACAATACCATAAACACCAACTTTGAAAGCAAAGCTATCATGATATAAGATATAGAGAGACAGGCAGTTCTATAAGCATTGAATGCTGGCTGCATTGCCTTTAAGAAGCTATAAAACTACCACGCAGTTCTTTGAGAACTTAAAATTGACAACAAAGTAATCTTTCTTTAGATGCCAAACCACAAAGCAATTAATAGAAACGGAAAGGGAAAGAAGATGGAATGTAGCAACACTAAAGTTGCCTTTAGAAAGAGTGATCTGAGTTATGCTATAAATAATGGTGGCAATACTGATTTGACTACTACTTAAAGTAAACCGATCAAGAGCACTGATTAATTACTGTTAGGAAAATACAGTTTAGACTGACTACAATTGCCCTTAGTAACGATCCTATGTATACTAGATACATTCGTCACCCAATTTTATTCCTCACAAACGTATTTCCCATTGTGGCAATAATATAGGGTCACCATAATCTCAGTGACAAGATTAATATATATTTGATGACGTATTCGACAAATTTCAACAGCTAAATCAATAATTAGAAGTCCTGTGACGAGCTGAATATCGTTTGGTACTATATTAAAGAAAAATTTAGGCTACTTTGCAAAATCGATGAGCATTTAAATATCAATTCGGTGTTCGATTCCCTTCAAAATGTAAAATTTTTATAGCCATAGTAATTCGGCGACAATGAAATACTAATTCATTTTAGAAAGATGGGCCATAGGTTGGCAATAAAGCTTGTAACTTTTACGAAGTGCGAAAATTATATTTGTTCTTCGCATCTCTTCCAGTCACAATCTACGGTCTCCTGCGCCACTCCAGCGCAATATTCCCGATCGGTCGATTTATTTTTTTCGGAAAGCGCCAGTGTTTAGGTATCCTGCTTTTTTACGGCATTTTCCCGAGATACCTTTGTTTTGCATAATATAAAAGTCATCGAACAGAGACTTTCTATTATCTGATTCCTATAATGTCGTAAAATACAGCGACATAAACTTTTTTATCGCCACCGGAAAGTCGCCGAGGCGGAGGCCTTCCTTTGAAATATAGTCCTTGGTTAGGTCTCGTAAAATATGAGTTACGATCAACGCATAATTTTTGGGTACAAATTAAAGGTTCTTGGTACACAGCATTATATTATTAAATAGACCCTGTTTAGAAAACACTGACGAATAGATAGCATGATAAAAAAGTACCAGTCTCATTTACCGTAAATTTTATGTTCGCAATGTATGGTGCGATCACAAAAGCGTAATTTTCAGTATTACGAGCAAAAGTAGTACGTTCTAGGATATGAACAGAAACTCCAATGCTCACATTCATATCGATCTTAACGTAGCTACTCCTAGATCATTTCGAATTCTATTCTAACTTTACTTATTCAAAATTTAGATAATATCCTGAGTAAAAGAAACGTTATAACTACACTTAAATAAATTGAACCGGTTTAGTACCTCCAGTAAAAGTGACAATCAAAAATTGCTAACGTAGTTTCTACGATAGTATGTGCAGTTTTTTATTTAAGCCTGTAGGTCACAGACGCAAAGTAAGTAAAAAATGCATATGAAACAAAAAGTTAAATTACGTTACAATTCTAAACCGCAATCAATCGACGTCCTAATGATACATCCTATAGTCCATCAACCAGGATCTAAAGCTTCCGTGCCATAACTCCAAAATACTGAGGTTTAGAAGAAACTTGCATACTAAGCTCGTGATAGAAATTTTCAATTGTAGCAGCTCATTACCAGTCACGTCTCTTTATTTCCGCGAGCGGTTGTTGACATAGTAAAAAAGCAAAGCTTGTAGCTATCGCAAAATTGGGCACCGTTAGCCTAAAAATTACATTTGAAATCTACTTGTAAAGTTAGGACCACAACCTAAATCCAGATATTTGAACTAAGGTGATGCTACTAGCTAATTGTATACGTAAGCAATTTAAAAGTGTGGCGATGTTACCGCGAGACTAGTCTTCTCTGCTATAGTGTTAACAGAGCATACCTAGTATATTTATACCATGAAAATAGAGGATCAGCCTCCTTCCATAGTTGTTGTAAATAAGTACAGTAGAACCCCGATTATCCAAGTCGCAATTATCCGAGTCGCAATTATCCGAGCTACGGATTAACGGAGCTGACCCAATCCGTATTAACCGAGCTTCTAAAATCTATGTAGTAGTATAAATCGTCGGGGCCCACGGGGAATCCCGTTGATCCGTGTGAGTGGGTTGCTGTATTTATGTTTTTTAGAGTATTGTGAATTTGCGTGAATGCAGTTCGTTCTAGCGTATGCTATAGAGAAGTATATGTACTCGCATAATTATTTCGTTGGAGTTCTAGTTAAGTATATACGAACTGCTTTGTTTAGATATTCGTTTGCCGTGTTATAATGGAACAAAATAAACGTAAAAGAAAGGTCGTTCCTATTGAAGAGAAATTAAAAACCATCAAAAGAATTGAAGCAGGAGAACTACTTAAAAATGTTGCACGAGGTTATGGAGTCGGTGAGGTAACAGATAAAGATTTGAAGAGAAATTGGTGTATAAAACAAGCCACTTCGTCTTCAAGATGAAAATCAATGAAACAAAGCGACTATGAAAATATCAACGAAGCTTTATTCATGTGGTTTAACCAGCAAAGATCAAAAGGTTTGCCACTGTTAGGTCCAATTTTATAACGGAAAGCAATAATGATTAGTAGGTAATTCCCAGAGACACATAGGTTTACTGACAGTTCAGGATGGCTTGACCGCTGGAAAAAACGAAACTGGCTTGAATTATAAAATGCTTCCATCAAAAACGCTGGTATCTCGACAGGAAAAATCAGCTCCTGGGCACAAACGAAGTAAGGAAAGATTAACCGTAATGGAATGTTCCAATGCATCTGGCAAGCACAAACTCCCACTGATGGTGATTGGCAAGTCGACACGTCCAAGAGCTTTAAAAAACATCTCACCCAAACCCCTACCAGTTTATTACAAAAGTCAGAAGAGCGCTTGGATGGATGCGACCTTATTTACTAACTGGTTTAAAAAAGAGTTCGTGCTATCTGTGACTAAATTTTTGAAGAGTAACGGTCTCCCTATTAAAGCAATTTTGTTAATGAACAAAGCTTCCTCTCACCGTTTGGATGAACTTCACGTAGGCAACATTGTTGTAAAATTTTTTCCTCCAAATGTAACCAGTATAATGCAACCAATGGACCAAGGGGTCCTCAAAAAATTATAGGCGTTTATATCTTGAACATGTATTAGAATACACAGAAAAAGAAGAGAATATTATCAGTGGGAAAAGGAAGATTACACTGAAAAATGTTATTTGCTGGGTAAGCCAAGCTTGGGATTCTGTACGTTGTTCTACTATTAAAAAATCTTGGTCAAAAGTTATTGATATAGAAAACTATGACAGTGAAGATGATATTCCGTTAAATGAATTGGCTTTGAAATGGAGAAACCGTGGAGAAATGTCCTCTTCAAATTTTGACAGCGAGACAGAAGAAGAACAACAAAATTTATTTGAATTAATGCAAAACTTAAAAGGTTGCGAAAATGTCACAAGAGACGACGTTGATGAATGGGTTACAACAGATGATTTATAAGAAGAAATGAGTGTTGAAGAACTAACGAATGCCTTTCAGGAAACCGAAAAATCAGATGACGACAACGAAGCGGCGGATGAACACAGAGATCTCCCATCAAGAAAGTTTTGCTTCTCTGGAAAAAGCTCTGAGGTATATCGGACAACAATCAGAGGCAACCTCAGCGGATTTGCTTCTTCTTAAGAGATGGAAAAAACGTGGCAGCGAGAAAAAGAATATGCGATATGAAACAGCAGCGCATAGATAACTATTTCAATGTGTTATAATATGTATACATACATACTTATGGTATTTACATGTTAAAAACGTTCATAAATCGTTTAAAGTATATTTCTGTTTATTTTTTAGTAAATAAAAAATAAATCCGGATTATCCGAGTTTTCGGTTATCCGAGGAGAGTGTCCCCCACGTTACCTCGGATAACCGAGGTTCTACTGTAATACGTAATTTAGATACCTTTAGTATTTTTAAGTTTAACATTGTCTTTTGAAATTAAAAGAAGTTTGTGCTTGACCAGGTAAAGTAATTTTCTATTAAGAACATATCCTATTTATAAACATTGCTGCTTCTTAAATAAGCTTAAATCAAAAATAGGAATTCGGATATTCATTCAACAAAATTGTAATATACGCTCAAATTGTTCCGAATAACGTGATAAAATATTCAAAGATTCAATAAGAGGTTCGGTATATAATATTAATATTGCCTCTACCAGTAACGACCACTTTGGTGAGGTACTACTTTTCAATTTGTAAATAGTTTCTTCTTTTTCTGTGGTTACGCATTAAAATTCCTCTATATATTCCAAATGCAACAAAAGCAGAAGAGAAAAAGAAACAGGCACTAGAATTCTAGCTAAATTGAATCATTTATGAGAATTTTCACGTTTCACGTGTGAGTACACTAACCGAATATCAGAGCGGACGATTTCTCCCATCCGACATAAAACGGAAGTGGACTAGGGAAATTCGCGCTCGCCATTTTTGCATAATAGAATTTAGACCGTAAGAATGACCTAACTAACAAGGAAATGGAGTGACCATTGTTGCTTTAAGCCCTGCGAATAGCGAGGTGGAAGAGCGGACGATCCAGTCGGGAATTCCTTTTTCCTAATGTCCTCTCCGAGCGGAATTACCTTCCGCTGAAGAATCGACACAATTTTCTTAGCAAATGTGCTATAAAAATTTATGCTTTTCCGATTTTAACTGACAAGAACTCAATAGACTACGTAAAAGTTCCCCGGAAAAGGAAAAGTCACCATGACTGATACTAGGTTCTGCAAAAGCGGACGCTGAAGGGCGCTAAACTTTCCGGTACAGTGTGACGATGACGTTTTAAAATCAGTGGGTATGAAAATATGCTCGACGGTAAAATGAAAAGCGGCAATTAAGAGTTCTAAATGTTCGAAAAGTTTAGGGAAATTAACCTAAACGGTCCTTTTATATTACACTGTGTGACACACACTGCTTTCCAAAATTACTTAATTTGAAAGTAACAAACTTTAGTAATTATAAACAATTAATATATGTACTATGACATTTATATACTTATGCTTATATCCCAGATATCTTGCTACTTCACACCTAAATATAATTAATTGTGTTCTGAAAACAATTGGTTTGTAATATTAACCTATAAGTTGAAAGGTATCTGAAATTTAAATATAATTATAAATAAACACCTTTGGTGAATTGTGTAATATTACATATGTGACTCAATCAACTGATTTGACACTAAGAACAAATCTTTAGCTTTAGTTAAACTGTGTGCAACTATTTTATAGCATCCTCATAACATACCATTGTGAAATTTTCTGTCTTTCTACTCCGTTTTTTTAATTTACCTATTATATTACGACTACATTTCCAGAAGTAGCGATATCAATGTAATATTTATCGTGTCTGGCAGGAGCTAGGACCAACCTTGGACCTTCGGTCGTGAATGTCAGGATTGCATTCGAGGTAAACCTCTCGGGTACCAGCTCTAGTATCAATAGACAACCTGTTCGACGAGATAACACTTTCCGTTATAGATTTTTCTATCCTTTTCCCTACTCTCTACATTTTACAATTTCCAACTCTACATCGTCGTTTTCTGTATGTGCGCACTCAGAAATTGAATTTGTTTGGGTTTGAGATTACCGCCTGCAATGTCAACTATTACGTAGAAGCTAGGAAAGAAGCTAGTTCCATAGTGAATTATAAGAAATTGTATGGAATCGTGGAAATTAGATAAGGTAAATCGGATTCTGTAGTAATTATTGGTATTTTATATATATATTTATGTATATATGTATGTTGGAACAGCAAATAATCTGTGTTTGTAATTTTAAACTTAAAATTTACGACACTACGACTGTATTACCCATGGAAAATAATGTTGTTTCTAACTCATTAGTACTGAAATATTATTATTTTGAGGGAATAATATCAGTGTCATTATTTATTCCGTCTGAGTTAGAGCTGCTAAGGTGTGATAGATATATTCTATCTACGTCACGACTGATATGTTTTTGATTAAATATCTTGGAAGTAACTATCAACTCGTATTGGATATACTTGAAATATTGCTAAATATTATACTTTTGTGTCATATTAATCTTCAAGAGATATTGGGCACAATTTAGTTTCTTGCACAAGTAAAAGTAAATATATAAGATATTATAATTAAGCTTATTTGCAATTAGTTGTTTCTAAAGAACCTAAATGGAAACAATTTTCTAGAATCTACAAATTGCAAGACATCATTGAAAACGTAAATATAGAACTAGATGGAAGAAGTATTTAACACTATATATACCAATACACTAAAATGTATGATGAGAGAAAGTAACATCTCCGTAGGCAATTTATTAAACAATTATGAAGTCTTAGTTGCATTTTACGTTTTAGTATAATGAGCTTATGAAATTCATCACAAGCAAATAAGTATATAGGAGGTCCTTGAATGAAACGTCAGGTGAATGTCTAGATATTATGCTTCCATTGACTTTCACATAACTACAACATGTCCTTGCCTACGGTATCAAGTATAAAATGACTACGATGAGTCCTTAAAGTGTACGCTAGCTATTACAGCTTTGTCTCTACATTAGCCACACTCCTTTTAACTGCTCTATATTAAGACGTCAGAAAGGTAGGAGTTCAAAGACAGTATCGACGTGACCTAGCAACGTGGGTTGTTGAAATTACTTTTATATGCGGCCTTATCTACCTGATTTGTACCTTCAGTTCAGTTATTCTACCCGGAGGAGTACACGCGGATTTCCAAAGTAAAGTTTTTTACCACACAGGAATTGTAACGTCTTTGTGTTAGTCTCGAAGGCGTTTCATTAAACCAAGTTACTTTTGGGGGTTGGTCATTACAAGCTTTGGTAGTCTAATGTACGACTTGTAGGTAAAGATGAAAGAAAGTTATTCAAAAGTTTAATTTCTTGTTAGAAATAAGGGTGCTGACTAATTTTTTACTCTTGATAAAATCATGATCTGTATAGATTATAGATAATCTGTTCATAGATTTAAACAAAACATACAAAAACGATCCTTGAAATATAGTGTGCTTCAGAATCAACAATGCATTTTGATGCTCATCATCAAATTTATAACGGTAAATGTAGTCTACGAGCGATTTCCAAATTATTCATTGCATTTTATTCTACAGACGAAAGCGAAAGAGAAACAGCAAAAGTAAGCGAGAACTAAGTCCATGAGCTAGGGAGGAAGCAACAGTGGTGGAGTGGTTGGTCGGAGTGAAACGATGTTTTAGTAATGAGATAGGGAATTGTGAAACAAGGGGGTGCCCGTTTGGACCAAAGTTATACTGATTAATGGTCACCGTTTTCCGTCGCCTACTGGATTTGAATTCATCAGACGGTCCGCTATTCATTACTGTCTGAGCTCCGCACGGTCCCCGTCACCCGTCGGGTGGTGGAGGTAGCGGCGGCAGCTTACCGGGTGCTCTGCTTTGGGGTTGATACTAAACATTGTATGCTCGTATGTATTCGGCACTATATATAATGAGGTGCGTTTGTGTGCTGTGAAGGAGATGTGTTGCTGCCGTCGTTGACCGTGACTTGTTAGGCTACTGTACATACATACCTACTACATTATACCTCCCTCTTCCAATAGATTAGCTTGCAAATTATTGCTACCTCGAATCACGCCAATTAATGTATTCCGGGAGGGTTAGCCCTTGCCAGACGTCAAGCTGTTAAATTTGTGTTAAATGCCCATATTACAAATATCTTAGACGTTTCAAGGTATTACGATAGGCACACAAACTGTTTTACTCACATCAAAGAAAAGTCAATTGTGTGGATGGCGGCACATCGTGGGTTTGACCTTACTTGAATACAAACACCTTTAATGGTAGATCAACTGATGCTCGAGGTATATTGAAACTTACATATATGTCAAATGACACTTCTCCTAGATGTCGTAGAATTCCATACAAAATGCTGTTTTTGTATTTTTATATTATTCCAAAGATAAATTTGTTGTTATGTGAGGGTGATATACGAAAAGGAAATACTAATAATGCAGATATGGGCTGTAATAACAATATTGGAATTTAAAAGTGATGGAAAAGGTGAATGATGGAATGATTTGAATAGACTTTTAATATACATTTTTAAGCTAGTGCTACAATAAAACAAAAGAAAGGAGAATTTATTTTATTTTAAATCTCTATATATCTGTATAGTCTTTTCTAGCTATGCACAATTTGGTTGGTTATGAAGTCAAATATTATATTATCCTTTCTTCCATAATTTATAAAATAGCTTATCAAAAGGAAAAACACAAAATTTCAGTGGGAAGACAAAATCAAACCGAGCATCTCTTGCTTTTGAGGCTGAAAACACAGTATAGTAAAAGTAATGATTCATAGCCACTACATGGACCAAACAGCCTGGTCTACAGGAAGGAAAAAAATTAAACATTCCTCTACTCCATTTGGTAAGAATTGTTGAACGCACTAGTAGAGGAGATTTGGAAAACAACAGACTAGTTGAAGAAACAATGCTTTTGAATCTCGTAAATGAGCAGCTCAGGCCACTAGTAGAAATGAAGTGCGGTCTCTCATAAATTATGATAAAAAGCACATGGAAAAAACAACATAATAAACGATACTATCTATCTTCTCTAATCGGCTGCTAATCACTGTTCGTATGAATTTTATTAAAGCTGACATCAAGGTTTGGTTATCAAGTTAATATGTAGATCTAAGTAGGCGCTTCAACGCTGATTTGATTAGGTTTGTTTCATCGCAAACAGGATAGAGGTAAGAGACGTCGGTGTTCCTTCCAGATAGCTTTCAGCGACCACAGCAATACCACAAGGTTCGATGTTTGGTTCAGAGCTTTGTCTCATTAATGGCTGACTTACCAGCCTGGTCTTGCTGCGCATGCTGACAACGCGGCAAAATCTTTAACGAACTATAATGAGAGGATTTTTTAGCAGACAACCATGGAGGAGGAGAGCGGTGGAGGAGGCGGGGAGAGTAGGTCTGGTAAACTGTATTAAGAAATGAAATCTGGAAATCAATACTAACAAGTGAGTGGCTGTGAAATTTTCACTAAGACCGAAGCCTCCGTAATAGGCTAATATTTCAATAAGCCAAACAGTTCTTCTGTGGAACCAGACCGGTAATTAGATCTCGTTATAAACCAGCAACTCGCATAGTGAAGCAATACCAAGCAATTCAGACAAAAGTGTTTCGTTGAAGATTATCTCTGGTGAGCTATACAGGGAGAAACATTTAGCAGTCACAACTACCACAATAAAAGAAGTGAAGAAATGTGGCATTATTGAGCAGACTACTTCGCGTTATAGTGGGAGTATGATTTAAGCTTATTTTCCTTCTGTTTCAAAGATAAGTATTTTAAATTTATATTAAAAAAATTAAAGGAAACATGTATAATCGACGAATTAGTTTATATTAGTATCTAATATTGTACGCACCACAATTGTCTGTAATTATAGTCTTTTGTTTTGCAATAAAATTTCATTACCATTTCACTTTTCGAGAAAAAATCTATAGTAATCAAACTCTGAAGTTACAGAGAAACACTTTTTTTGACCACCGGACATTTGTCACGTCTTTCACAAGTAAAATTAGCTAATTCATTAACCGTATTTACCGGTACTATTATCGACAGAATTACTGGAAATAGAACTCTGTATCGAGAGGAAAGAAGGAGGAGCTTGATTACGAGTTGCCGAAACTTTGTTTTTATTCAACACCAGCACTTTCCGACGAACTTGTCCAAAACACAACGCTTTCTCGTTCTGGGAAATTTCAGCAGGGTGAAAACTTTTTCCCGTTACAGGAGGTGTTTATGTAAACACATCTAGATTATGGAAGGCGGGGTTTTGGGCGATAATAATTGCAGAAGGAGTTATATGAGATAAATATGTTATTGTATTTGGTATCATCAGCAAAAAGAGAACAACGAATACTGTGTTATGTTATTATATATGTTATATTTCAGATAATTTTCTCTCCTCGTGGTCAATTGATAACATACATATATCTAATTTTTCTTTTATCCTATATCATTATTATTTGATAATTAATCAACGTGAGTATTCAACATTGATAAATAGAATAACAAAACAGACACATGAAAAAGTAAAAAAGCAGTTTGTTAAATTAGGTTGAAAAATTTCATATATGTATGTTCTCTAATTTAATTTAATACCCACAGATATGATAGGTACCAAATCATTAAGAAACTGTTTGGTAAACAAAGCAGTAGCAGTTTTACTATAGTTGTTAGTAACTACAATAAAATTGGATTGATATGTAAAAAACAAACACTTTTAATGTGTATGTCATAATTTCCCACACATGTCATTAGATATCAGACCCATTTGTTGCACAATAGTGATTCATCAAACATGTTTGTGACTTATTTAGCCAAGCAATTTATTGACTGGAAATTTATTACTCTATGATCACATTACGACGATGGTATGTGGAAAAGCCGTGTAAAATGTATTGCCAATCGATACAGTATAATCTAAAAAGAAATTTAGTTAATGTAAACTTAGTTTTCGAAGATTTTTACACAACTTTAATTATGATCGAGGCCCTATTCAAATCACAACCCCTTTCCTATCTCAGTTCCTTCCCCAAGGACCCTATTTCTCCAACTCCTGGTCATGTCCTTATTGGGCGTCCTTTAAGAGCTTTATTCGAATATAAAACAACGGATCTATCAACGACTTAAGCAGCTAATGGAACATTATTGGCGACGATGGAGCAAAGAAGTAGTATCAGACTTGCAAGGGCAAAACAAATAGATCCAAAACTTGCCTGATTTGGTTCAATTGGCGAATGGAAACACAGTGCGCCGCTCGGTATACATTCTGTGCATGCTGCCTAGTGACGCTACCGATTAGTCAGAAAGTGTTCTTTTTACATGTTCATTTTGCTGTTTTTTACTTTGTTCAAACATTTGTTAGTAACTAAAATAAATAAACATTGTCTAATTTTAGAGGCAATCCTGTCGAATTCAGAAGTTTTATTAACACGTTTGAAGCATTGGTTGGCGCAAATATAGGACTGTTAGCAACAGAGAAATTTCTGTATTTAAAAAATTGTTTTATATCAATCCAATGTTTATGTATTGTAGTTAATAACTACAGTTAACAAGTCTGTAGGTACAAAGAAAATAGAGCATACTTGGAAGTAGTCTGCTATACACGTTTCTTAAATCGACTTTATAATATATATAGCAGACTGTATCTGTTGCTTTCTGCTAAAATTAAATTATATTGTGTAGTATCAACAAAGATTTGTAAATGGGATGATATTTTTCAACGTAGATATTTTGAAATGACGAACAATATGGACAGCAGACGTTTGTAAGAACACATTGCTCACACTGCTCACGTCATCGTCCATAAAGAACTCAAACAGCTTACCATATTATTTAAAGGGAAAGCCACAAAACATAGCTAATTGCGAGTTCTCAGAAGAGAAAGGAAATTAGTTTTCAGTTCATTACATGAAACACAATATAAAAAAATATAAAATGCTGATTTGGTTCAGGAGAAGAAATTTAGCAGAGTACATCTATCTATACAGTACAGTTGTTTAGGACTTAATAAACCAAACAATTATTTAAATCATTTATATAATCTGCCTCGATGATATTCTTTTGTCTCGTTTCCTCTTTCTAGTGTTCCGTAACCAATTGTAGCTGAGCAGTGTAAAAAACAAACGAGAACAAGAAAGATAGGCGTACGAAAGGAAAACACACCGGTGGTGGATTTAATTTGCATGTAAAGTCCCCTGCATTCCCCTTCGCGCTTCAGCGAAAACTTTTCAGTTATCTTACGAACGACAGCTAGGCAGTAGGAGAGAGGGCGACCAGCTGCCGGAATCAGGCTCCGGTTCGTTTACCTGCTGTGTGCTTTTTAATTATTTAAATGAATGTTTTATTCTTCTGCATTATACATGTCACAGATGGAACGCAGTGTAAGGTAGACGGATAGTAGAGTAATGTCGGCTTGTATATACCAAAGTAACATGAACCAGATCGAACTGGTGAAAGAATTTTTAGATTTAAATCGATTAGGGGATTAATATCTATACTATCGTTTGTTAGGAGAGTTTTGTGCTGAAATATTAAGTTTCTATTGGGAATAGTGCATAATATAATGTAATGGAAAATTAAATGTCAAATATATTGTGGATGTGAGTTGTAAATTTACAGGAAATAACGTAAATTTTATAGTCAAAAAAAAAATGAAAATACAAAGATAAAACAACAATTCCAGCTTCCAGGTAGCCTTATCTTTTTCAGAGTTGTTTTAATTTCGTAAAGCTGTTATTATTTACTGATTTCAACTGATCATTGGGCGAAAAGATCCTCCACCGGTCGGGAATGATTGAAACACATTTTTCACGAATATTTAACTTTTGATTCGTTCCAGACGATAACTGAACCAAAAGCGACCGTTCTCAGTTCAGTGCGTTCTTTTTATGCAATTCGACTGTTATTTCTTTGCGAAATACTAAAAAGTGAATAGTTATTAGCACTAATTATACAGGTTCTTCATTTGCATTAACACCGGATTCATCTTAATAATTTCTCCTAAGCTTATAGGTATGATTATTTTTGTTGTTTTTCCAGATTATCCTGGAAAGCTGACAAGGACATCTTTGCCAACTGCTTATAAATCTTTAGTTTTGTCAACAATATCAACAATTTCGAAAAGGAAGATACGCAACAGATTTAAGAATATAATAAAAATTAAATAAGATCTCTACACGAACAGATGCGTCATCGAAGTCCATATTCCCTAACTCGTCGAGTTAATCTGAAGTTCTGACATCTCCTCACTTACTAGAAGGTATCTGTCTCTAGCTTGGTTCAAACGTCGACCTCCCATGACTTTCCCGTATTTCCACCTTTTTTTTTTTTAATTGCTGAAGATATTATTTGCATGGTGGCAAGTCATCGAATTGATATACTTTGCAGTTTTTACGTTTATTTTGCTTTATTTTGTATTTATGTCATTTTTGTGTTGTGAATATATTATCTAACTAATGCATGGTTAAAACCGGAATGCACTCACTACACACAATAAAAAACGTAGTACTTCCTGCTACGGAGCAAACCACTTACATTAGTGACAAACCGTCAACTCTCTACAATTTTTGTATCCTTTATTTAGTTTATTTTTGTACTCTACATATATTATAAAACTATCACAGGATCAAATCACGGAAGCTGTCATAAGACGTACATAATAAAGAAGTTGATTAGCTCAGTACAATTTGATGAAAATGTTGGCCAAACTTTTACCATCCCAGATACAATTATTTCTTAAAAATTTAATTTTTTTTTACATTAGGTTGATATCCCTTAGTTTGTTGAAATCGTCATATAATCGTATAATTAGAAATTTTCAATAACCTGTTCTTCTAGAAGATATAAACTGACTGAGATCTTGATTGATCAACAATATTAGACATACTCCAGGATGCTATTTGTTCTGTAAAATACTAAATTAACAAGAGGCGCCAGTAATTTAATTA
Organism: Holotrichia oblita; assembly: GCA_023690525.1. NCBI lineage: Eukaryota > Metazoa > Arthropoda > Insecta > Coleoptera > Scarabaeidae > Holotrichia > Holotrichia oblita. Next base: position 37,428,779 of record CM043018.1, on the reverse strand, counting down.
TTAAGTTATGATGAAGACTTCCACGGTCTACGTGTCTATTATGAGAAGTTTTGGGCAGCATAGCATCATAGTACCTAGTGTAATAAACAGTCATAATAGAATTTTATTATTATTGAAAATGATCAGCAGGTAAGTTATTAACATTTTACTTACTGTTCATGTAAGCAAATATCACTTAAAATGATGTACAGACAGGCAAAAGTATCTTCACACATCCGCATTTTCAAAAACATCAAATTTCACTTGTGTTAGATATAGCACACACAACACTAACTTGTCTCCCTATTTACTTCCTGCCCTCAAAATATGCATGCTACGTTCTTACATAGAAAATTGCAAGACGCGATATATGTATGTATATTTATGTATATGTATATAATACATTTCTCCTATATTTTTTAATCAAATGAAGTAGTCCACTGGGAGATTATATCTCCCATTTTTGACAACACCCCTCTTTATGTGTAAACACAGACAGTAATCGTTTGATTATCTAATAGATCTCATAAATTTATGCAAATCTTCTGAGGTATGAATAACAACATAGAGAAAAACAATGCTTTAATTTTACCAAAAATTGTTTAAGTTTACTATATTTTTTAGCAACTTTTTGTACTGGTACTCTACTTTCCCTACCTTATTATTTTCTACTCAATGGTAGATACATTTATAGTAAATCAATTTGAAGGGTACACACAGAAATTCTGAATTCTGAAGTATAATTAGAAGTACGATAATTGGGTGGTTATCTTGCCCGATGGACACATACAAGAAAAACTTTAAAAGGTAGTTCTCTCTCGTCGATTCATATGAGTTAAAAAAAGCACGCTGCAATTTACAAGTCCAACTTTGAAAGTCGAAACTGTACAAGTAAAACTGGTACATGCAGTATTTTTCTTGACAAGTATGAAAAAGCTACAAGTCGCGCATGCGCAATTCGTCAGAACGCATATAATACAAACTGAAAGGAAATAAAACCGAATACTTTACATTAAAAACTTGTTTGTGTATACGGACTTGTAAAGAAAACTTTTAACATAACTTTTAAAGTTTTTCTTGTATGTGTCCATCGGGCTTTACTTCACCTGCTCAAGTCATAGTATGTCTTCCTTCACAGGTCTCTGAATTGTTCCCCAAGTCACCTAAGTGTGAATTTGGGCGTTAAAAATTATAAACGTTGTATGAATATACAAATTGGTACTGTGATGTTAACTGGCACGCCATCTATTCACAAATGGTTGACCTACTCAAATTGTTCTCTACGGTTGGGACGGTTTGCATGTATGACTATGACAAGAAATTTATTTATCACAAGAAACACAGTGACATTCATATTAAATTACGGCAGGCAATTTAATTTTTTGAATTTTTTTTTAATGTGTGGTGGGTGCTTAGTTGCAGTGACTCCGTAAGCTATATTACTTGTCTGGCTATCACTGCAACTCTTGCGGTGTAGTTTAGTGTGTGTAAGTTGTGTTTAAATGGCTTTGTGACAGCATCATATCGCCTTTTATGATGCCGCGCTGTTAATCAGTTTGCTCCCAACAGCGAATGGCAAGTCGATCCGGAATTAAACTCTCTGAAAAAATGTCACCGTCCTTCCAGAGAATTGAACCCCGGCACCTATCGTCCTCTCACAACAATAGTCAGCCGCCTAACCACTGCGGCCATCGACTCGTAATAAATACAATAATAATAGCTTTGATCGTTTTCTTAATTGTATCTAGGTAAGCCTAACGAATATAGCAAACGTCGAAGGACTATGTTTGTCCATTCAACAATATCAGGTTTGTTGATTTCAATAAATATTGTTGTATATAAGCAAGTATTCCCTGAGTTAAAGATATTAGGGTAATTCCGGGGGAGATGGTGACTAAAATTAATTCGGGGGGAGATGGTGAATAGATGGCTTCAAATATCTGATTTAAGCCAATTCACCGTCTCACCCAGCTCACCATGTCACCCGGAATTACCCTATATGAAAGAAATACACTACTTCTTTGATTGAACTGTAAATATGTCCAATGTTCCGATTCTGGACAAAATCACTCAAAACAAGTAAGAAAAAGCGAATTGAAAACACTTACTTTTATAATCAGTTTTTATTAGTTTGACAAGCACGTTTTACGAAGAAAAAATATATAACTAGGTACTTTATGTTTAATCTAAAGTATTAATTTGCTATTATCAATCATCTTAATTGTAGTAAATTTAAATTCAGCTATAAAATACCTTTATTTCCAATGGATATTTCTGTGAAATAATAAAATGTTAACAAATGCAACGTCCTGATAAAAATTTGTTTTATCAACAAATCCAATCTTGTTAGATTAATAATTAATTAATAAAATAATTAATTAATATTTTTTCCTGTGTACGTAAAATGCACTATCGAAGATCTTCATTTGTATGCAGATAAATTGTTACTTCCTTTATTAAATATAATCAAAACAATCAATTGCATGAAACATGCTTAGATGGTACACCTAAAAATATTGCTGTTACAAATATATTATCTTTGTTGTAATCGTTCAAGTAATTTTTTGGTTAGTTTTACATTTTCAGCAGTTAAATTATCTATAGTTAAATGCTATAACTATTTGCAAAAAATGTATTTGCAACGAATTTACTGAGAAGCTGTACATTATAATTTATAACAAACATAAACGGTAACCAGTCAAATGACTCAGCATGCCTCCCCCACGCTTCTTGCTATCGGCAGGGCAAAAACAGATACCGAACCGATAGTCCGCTTCTCCTAGCATTTAGTAGTTTTGTATTACTAGTTGTGAAAAATTCGTTTATTCTAGTTGGTGATTATTTTTCAAATTATCAGTGCTCAGTTATCATTAGAATTTACTTATTCGTAGGATTTTTTTGTTATAATTATTATCTATTTGATATAAAAACAGTTACATGAATATATATTTTCTTCAATTTATGCGTGATTAATTTTAAGGTGCAAAGTGTATGTGTGCGAACGAAAAATTAATAGTGCAAATTTATGATGGTTTTAATCAACGTATTGTTTGCAACGACAACTGAAATTTTACGTAAGTACTTATTTATTCTAACAGCTTCTAACAGTTAAATTTTAAAGGATTGTTTATAGTTGGCTTGTATAGTCATCGAAAAAAAATGATTCACTTCTATGACCTCTCAATGTACAGAAGTTACAAAAATTAGTTAATAATCCTACCATTATTTATTCAAATACGTATTTGAAAGTAGCAATTAGGAAAATTCAATTGTAATGAATCTAGAAAAAGAATTCTGCCACCAAATTGGATTTAGTGTTAAGATGTTACAGTCGAAAGTTCAAATATTGTTACTAATAGTTTGTTTGATGACATTTTACGGAAGTAATTTAAACGTACATATTCTATAAATTTAGTAGGAATACATATTACTTAAATTGTTCCTATATCGGCAGAAACTTTTCAACGTATTTAATACAAGACATTTTAATAAAACTTCTGTTTTATAGATGCTTTATGCTTTCAACGTCCCACAGTTTTGAATTGTTGACGTCATGTGTTTTTTTTTAATTTTTATGATATATGTGGTATGTAATACCCTTCAAATTTTGCGCTATGAATGATAAGGCAGTATTCGATTATTCCTTATTATCTATTTTTGCATGAGATATGTTGCTATATTCCCATTATTGTAAGTTTTTAAATACACGTTACGATTTTTTTGTAACAGTCTAAGGATAAATGGCAATTAATAGTCTAGCATCTATTCATTAACCCCCTTTTCTAATTTTTCAAAGTTGTCCTTTCTACGATGTTCCAGAGTTTTATAAAATTCTATTAAAATCTAGTCGAACAAAACGGGAAACACAATTTTTAGCTCAGTCCCCCTTTTTTGAAAATTCGATATTTTATAAATTAATTTTTTCATTATTCTCTACATGAGAATAACAAATGCTTGTTCAACTATTTTAGCAACCTTCCGAAATTTGATTTAAGCTATAATTAAATTTAATTTGTTTTGTATAAATTTATTTAAATTTGAAAGCTTTTCCTCTTTTGGTATGCCACATTAATCTCTCTCTTAAGTGCATTCTGTCGATAATTGAAGTGTTGTTAACTTGGCTGTATATACATACTTTATATTTTTTATGTAATTAACGATTGTGATTACTTTCATTACAGAGGCTAGAGAAATTTCGTTTTTTTTTAAGTTTTGCAGAAAATATGCGAACTATAAACCTGAGCAACATAGAGTTAGTGTTTTAATGTTCTGTTGGGTGATAGACCTAGTTGTGGTAATATTTTTTGACAAGTATTAAAAGAAAAGAAGAAAAATAATTGCTATTACTGTGTGTGTAGAAGAAATTTATTTTCAGTTGATTCTTGTTCTATTGATCTACAAGTGAAAAGCTATCAGGAAATAAGAGTCAGTTACTTAGCTAAATACACCAAGTAGAATGTTGAAACTTTGAAACAATATAGGACGAACTTACGACAACCTGCACCAACTTTAAAAATTTCGAATTTCGCACAGATAAAATGTCGTTTATCAAAAATAATTCGTGGATGATGTATGGTCTAACCAAATTTCTAATTAATGTCAATAACTAATATAATAATACGGTATCGAAATTTTATCTTACTCAATTATCTCATGAACTGTACCTAGTAAAATGCCAACATTTTGAAACGATGTCCAGCATAACTGAAAGAAGAAGAGAAGGCTGAATTGAAAAGGTTTTCGATTTCTTACAGCCAGTTTTTTATATTTTGCAAAACTCTGAAATAATCAAACCTGGTAACCAGATATAGGTCGACCAGAATGCGGTGGCAGTGATGATGCGTTCTGCGCATATAGGCGGAGCATATACGACAATATAACAAGCGTAAATGATCACTCTCGGCATCTCTCTGACTAAAGCGCAACTACCACGGGATTCTGGTCGATATGTAGTTGACTCTAACCTGTGCACACAAATAAATAACAACTTTAAAAGTTTGAAATTTCGAAAAAGTAGGGGCGTCACACAGGTCATATTTATAGTCCGTGCTTGAGATTGTGCCAATGCACGCCATTTTGACACATTTGTAATGACACTTACGTCAAAATTGCGTGCTCAAGCTTCGGCACAACCTCAAGCACGGATTATAAATATGACCCTTACAAAGTGTTATACAGAACAATAAATTTTCATTTTTTTAAATTTTTCTTTATGAATTATATACAAACTTATTTTGTTTTATATTCCTAATAATTATTATAAAAACAAATATCTTCTATTACGTCTGGTATTATAAACAAATGAAATTCATATTGATCATGCAATACTAACACTAACTAAGTATATGCTATTCTGGGACGTATTTAGAAAGTCTTTCATTTCACTTTTTTTTTTATATTGGGATGAAGAACATTCCGAAATTAAAGTCCAACAATAGTCAGCAAACATCTCGCTATTCCACTTGCCCTGATAGCGTTTTTCAATAGTGGAAAGATCCTGATGAAATCTTTCCCCATGCTCGTCACTAACATCGCCAAGATTCTGGGGAAAGAAGTTCAGGTGCGAATGCAAGAAATGTATTTTAAGACTCATATTACAGCCTAATGCATGGTACTTCTAAGACGTTCCCTGACAATTGCCTCGTAATCTTCAAATTTTTTATTTCCTAATAAATTCTTTGTCACACTTTTAAATGCATCCCAAGCAGTACGTTCTAAATTGCTCAAGAGTACGTCAAATTCTCGATCCTGTTGTAACAGATTAATCTGTGGTCCTATAAAAATCCCCTCCTTAAGTTTTGCCTCAGACATATTAGGAAATCTTTGTTTAAGATATCGAAATCCTGGTCCGTCTTTGTCCAATGCTTTGACGAAATTCTTCATCAGACCTAACTTTATGTGTAATGGCGGTAAAAGTATTTTATGAGGCTGCACTAACGAATTATGGACTACGTTCTTTTCTCCAGGAGTATATTGTATTCTGATTGGCCATTGCTTAACAGTATAGTGCAAATTTCTCGCTCGACTATCCCATTCACAAAGGAAACAGCAATGCTTTGTGAATCCAAGTTGTAGACCAAGTAGAATGGCAACTACTTGTAATTGATTTTATCAAGGAGACGTGTCATATTATCATGTGTTTCCTTCATGTGCACGACATGACCAACAGGAATGGAGGGGTAGATGTTTGCTGTATGTAGAAGGGCAGCTTTCACACTCAATTTAGAAGCATCTATAAAAAGACGCCATTCTTCCGGTTGGTGTTTGTGACCTGATTTTCGCATTAAACCGTCAACATTTTTGCAGAATGAAAGACCTCCTTCAGTTGAAAAATACTGTGACAGTTCTTTTTGGCGATTTCGATATACAGAAATACGCGTACCCGGAGCTAACAACTTCCATCCTTGCAGTCTTGATCCTAATATTTCTGCCTGAGTTTTTGATAAATTGAGATCTCGAACTAGGTCATTTAATTCCAATTGATTTATTAAATGAAGCGTGTCCTCTTGAGATGGCAAATATTCTTCATCTGTGTCCGACAACTCTGAAATGTATTTTTCTCTGTCTCGGTTTCAACATGTTCTTGGTTCGAAACATTTATGGGACTTGGTACTGGCAAAGCTTCCGAATGAGGAACTGGACGAGTGGCAGAAGGTAAATTAGGATAGATAATTGTCTTTATTTTTACTGAAAAACTCGAAGGTCTTTGTACAGCAAAAGTGGCAGTCTGTCGGATGATCCTTTTGTTCTCGCCAAATCATAGGTCTACCAAATGGCATAGCTATGCTCTTACCTTTTATCCAGCTCCTCAAAGTAACAGTACATCGTGCACAGACATTGTGAGAGGTCCACAACTTGTTTTGATTTGTAATTTTTAATTTAAAATAAAGGTTATACGACTTTTCTATTAACGGTGTAATATTTCATCTATACTGTTGAACGGTGACATTACGAATTCAAAAAACGTTTAACTAATGTTACTACCATACATTGAGTCGATTTGTGTCGAATAACGTGTCTGTAAGGTCTTATATGTACTCACATATGCACAGATCTATTAATTACTCGATTTGATTGGTTCTAGAGAAAAAAAGGGAGTGATTTAACGACTATGACGGACAAATGAAGCCCAAACATGTTAAATCCTGTTTAGGCATGCCCGTTAGCATGCTAATAACTTGATAGTTTCTTTTAACTTGCTCATAAAAAAATGTCTTTAGACATACAGTACATTTAATACATATGTTTTAACATTTCTCAGAAACCTTACGTGATAGCCAATTTTTGAAAATATTTTCAGAATTACAATAAAAAAGTCCATAACGTACACGTCTCAGAGTGTATTAAAAAAAAACCCTGTTGACCAGTGTTATCTGAGGAGTATGAAGTTAAGATTTATCAGGGGGTTGTAGGAGAAGTAAGATTTAGAAGTATTTTATAAAATGGTACACATAATTCTCAATATTTATATTTCTGATTGTTGTGTGGAAACCTTGAAACTTTTTCTAGTTCCGTTACTTCCCTTAATTGCACAAGTTGCTGACATGCTCTGCTGAATATGGATTGCGCCTAGAGCTTTAGAGCATTATTCTGGTTTTCTCAACAATCATATAGTTTTTTAATTGATTTTTTATTAATGAAAACTTATAAAAGTTTAAACATAGACTTCTATAGAGCTGACTAATACAACATATAAGTCAAGGAGCAACAAATTGTTCTTGTAATTCTTTTTGTAATGTTTTTGTACTTCCACATTAATGTCTGCTACAATATGTGTAAATATAACTCTTGACTTTACTAGGCATACAATTTGATATCTTTTCATTTTGCACATTTACGCATATTTTATACCATAAACTGTGCTGAATGTATTGCGGGATGGACATTTTTAATACTCTGGGGCAAGTTATTTATTGAATACATTATACCGAACAATACGTAGGTGTTAATATTGTTTGATATTCTGATACCTACTTATATCACTCAAACAATTATGCACATATATTATTCAATGCCAATCTTACTTGAATGAACTACCTAAATCTAATCTAATTAGGAAATCTTTTCGATTTAACTACAGCGATAGCAGCGCCGTGGCGCGTTCGCGAAATATCGTCCTGGCGCGTATAGCGACGGCGTTTTTCGCCAGGGGGCTCTGCCCGCGGCGTATCCGTATAGAACTGGGTCTGCGCGAATCGACCCGGACGACATCAGAGAGTGGGTCGTTTTAGGAACGCCAGTAGTGAACTGTGAACAGTTAACTGCGAGTTGTCATTGCGAAAAGACGTACCCTACCGTCGACGCTGTACACACACACAGTAGCGCAGTCAGTAGTTTAAAAAAGGGCTGTGTTGCTGACATATAGAATAAAACAGTACACAACAATCGTTATTAATCGCGCATTCAGGGCAGAGTTAAGTAATCCGATGGACATTTTGCCATAAATGACGCTTAAAATGATATATTTCAACTGAACAGAATCCTGAGAAGGACGGACTGATATTGATATTCAACAGACTTTTTAAACTGAATTAAATCCGTGAAACGTTCACTTATATTCTGTCTTTGAGGGGTTTAACGGGAGGACAAAGCTCGATTTATTTGTGAGAATTACTTCCGGGGAATATCCCTTTCACTGGACAAACTCCAAAGGAAAAGGGAAACGGTAACGTGCTTGTACACTAACAAATTTGGTATATAGTGACTTTGTGCCATCTCAAATTATATCGCATATAATAGAGTATAATACAGTGTTGATGAAAGTGTAAGCTATTCTACCCTGCGGGTTACGACACCTACAGTGTGTTGTGACCGGCCTCCTGGACATTATTTTCACCTTGGCTGGTGAGTCTTGCATTCCCTTTAAACTTTAAATGGTTCGGTGTTATCCTATTCGTAGTTTCGGCGACTGTTGAACTATTGTCATCATTATTTACATTGCACGTAGTAAATCTAAATTTAAAACTACAACTCATTCTTGTCACATCAAGGATGTATGTATGTTTTCTTGTATATGCGACCTGCACAGCATACATATAAAAAGCAACGCCTATAAATAGTTGCGATATATTCTCTCGCATTTTACGATAAAATGCGATTGTTCCTATAACGTTGCGTTCGACTTGAAACATAGTTTCAGCGTGTTTACATGTTTATTAATAAAACAAAAATACATAAACGTAAGGATGTATCTACTGGATAAATTAGTAACAGTAATAAAATTATGTCACGACCATAATAGTACATTTATATCTATATATAAATGTAAGATGTATAGTTATATTTTGTTAATGATCTTGTGACTTTAAATAGATTTTTTAATTAATTTTTGGTTAGGTCCTATCCCTAGGTCTAAACAGGCTGAGTTTAAAGAAATTATTTGATAGGTTGCTAATGTGCATATAGGTTTCATGTAAGTAAAAGTCGAAAGGTACAGTTGCTTTTAGTTTAGTTGGAGTTTAATTTTAAGATGAGAGAAAACTTACAGTTTTAGAATTCCATTAAGGAGGTTAAT